>CM042392.1:32478656-32536156 GCA_023634145.1 Thymallus thymallus | reverse complement strand
TGAATGAATCGTGAATAATGATGAGGGAGAAAGATAGACGCACAAATAACCTCCCCTGTTATTGTAATGGTGAGATGTTAGCATGTCTTGGGGATATAAAATGCTAACCTCCCCTGTTATTGTAATGGTGAGATGTTAGCATGTCTTAGGGGTATAAAATGCTAACCTCCCCTGTTATTGTAATGGTGAGAGGTTAGCATGTCTTGGGGATATAAAATGCTAACCTCCCCTGTTATTGTAATGGTGAGATGTTAGCATGTCTTAGGGGTATAAAATGCTAACCTCCCCTGTTATTGTAATGGTGAGAGGTTAGCATGTCTTAGGGGTATAAAATGCTAACCTCCCCTGTTATTGTAATGGTGAGAGGTTAACATGTCTTAGGGGTATAAAATGCTAACCTCCCCTGTTATTGTAATGGTGAGATGTTAGCATGTCTTGGGGATATAAAATGCTAACCTCCCCTGTTATTGTAATGGTGAGATGTTAGCATGTCTTGGGGATATAAAATGCTAACCTCCCCTGTTATTGTAATGGTGAGAGGTTAGCATGTCTTGGGGGTATGACATTTGTGCGTCTAACTTTCTCACTCATCATTATACACAATTCATTCAGGATTATCTGTAATCATGGAAGTATCCACATTAATGTAGAAGTGTTTAGAAACATATTCTATTCTTATTTACAATGAGCGTGACTCTAGAATGACACTACGTTATTAACCATTAATTTCTATCGGGAACAAAATAATCTGAAACAACCAAAACAAACAGCAAATGCATCCAACCAGTTTGTAGAGTCACAAGCTTGATTCGTGATAAGAATATGGGACCAAATACTAATCCTTTGACTACTTTAATACACATAAGTGAATTTATCCCAATACTTTTGGTCCCCTAAAATGGGGGGGGGGACTATGTACAAAAAGTGCTGTAATTTCTAAACTGTTCACCTGATATGAATATCGCCTCAAATTAAAGCTAACAGTCTGCACTATAACCTCATAGTCATTGAATCATTAGGTTCGCATTTATTAGGGGCGTGTTCACGTTGAAAGCATTTTGCAACGGAAAACAAAAATGAGTCCATGTCGCCCAACCCTGTTCCAGTCAGTTTTCTTCCGTTTGGTACCTAATGAACACAACCCTCTCTCTCCCTCCCTCCAGTCCAATGTGTGACTCTGTTCCTCAACCTGCTGGCCTGTCTGGCCTACTTCACCGTGGAAGTGACCTACGGCGGGGACTTTGGCCTGTCCCTTGTTTGGCTCATCTTGTTCGCCCCCTGCTCCTTCCTCTGTTGGTACAGACCTCTCAACAAGGCCTTCAGGTGAGTACCAGTACCTACTGACCTACCGTTGGCTTGCAGACAATTATGTCATAGCTTAAAAGGGATAAAAGGGAAAAAGTCATTTTTTCTTCTTTTATTTTACACTCCAGTCTTAATCAATGGCTTACTTGGATAAGTTATTTATTTAATTAATTTATTACCTTTAGAAGAAATTATATAGTCTTTCATGTTTGCATTTTGCTATTTTTTGCATCCAATTGGTTTGCATGCCACTGTTCTTTGGCTTTACAACAAGGCTTTTTCATTTGGCGGATCACAAAGAACATTTGTCTTGGCCAAGAGAAACTGGCATGCATAGTATTTTTATCAGCCCTTCGATTACAATGAAGAGCAAGACGTGCCGCTCTGTTCTGGGCCAGCTGCAGCTTAACTAGGTCTTTCCTTGCAGCCATGGACCACACAATAATCAAGATTAGACAAAACTAGAGACTGAAGAACTTGTGTTTTGGAGTGTGGTTTCAAAAAAGCAGAGCATCTCTTTATTATGGACAGACCTCTCCCCATCTTTACAACCATTGAATATATATGGGTTGACCATGACAGTTTACAATCTAAGGTAACACCAAGTAATTTAGTCTCCTCAACTTGTTCAACAGCCAGACCATTCATTACCAGATTCAGCTGAGGTCTAGAACTTAGTGAATGATTTGTACCAAATACAATGCTCTTAGTTTTAGAGATGTTCAGGAACAGTTTATTACTGGCCACCCATTCAAAAACAGACTGCAACTCTTTAAGGGTTTCAGTGACTTCATTCGCTGTGGTTGCTGATGCGTATATGGTTGAATCATCAGCATACATGGACACACATGCTTTGTTTAATGCCAGTGGCAGGTCATTGGTAAGAATAGAAAAGAGTAGAGGGCCTAGAGAGCTGCCCTGCAGTACACCACACTTTACATATTTGACATTAGATAACATTCCATTAAAGAAAGCCCTTTGAGTTCTATTAGATAGATAGCTCTGAATCCACGATATGGGAGAGGTTGAAAAGCCATAACACATATGTTTTTTCAACAACAGGTTATGGTCAATAATATCAAAGGTTGCACTGAAATCTAACAGTATAGCTCCCACAATCTTCTTATCAATTTCTTTCAACCAATCATCAGTCATTTGTGTCAGTGCAGTACATGTTGAGTGCCCTTCTCTATAGGCATGCTGAAAGTCTGTTGTTAATTTGTTTTCAGAGAAATAGCATTTGCTAAGAGCTGGCAGCAAGCTTATAGGTCTGCTGTTAGAACCAGTAAAGGCTACTTTATCACTCTTGGGTAGCGGAATTACTTTGGCTTCCCTCTAGGCCTGAGGACAAAGACTTTCCTCTAGGCTCAGATTAATAATATGCCAGATAGGAGTGGCTATAGAGTCAGCTACCATCCTCAGTAGCTTTCCATTTATGTTGTCAATGCCAGGAAGTTTGTCATTATTGATCGATAACAATTTTTCCACCTCTCCCACACTAACTTTACAAAATTCAAACTTGCAATGCTTTTCTTTAGTTGTTTGATTTTTTATGCATGAATACGATGACTCACTGTTTGTTGTTGGCATTTACTGTCTAAGTTTGCCCACTTTGCCAATGAAGTAATCATTAAAATGATTGGCAACATCAAATGATTTTGTGATTTAATAAGCCATCTGTTTAAATTAAAGATGAATTGAATTTGTCTTTCTGACAATAATTTTCAATAAAATTGATCTTGGCTTCATACAGTTTCTTCTTTTTGTTGAGTTTAGTTACATAATTTCTCAATTTGCAGAAAGTCAGCCAGTCAAATTTGCAGCCACTATTTTAGGCCCAGCTGTTGGAACTTTGTATTTCCTTGATATAGCCACTATATTGTGATCACTGCATCCAATGGGTACGGATACAGCTTTAGAACAAAGTTCTAGAGTATTAGTAAAAATGTGATTGATACATGTGATGATCTTGTTCCTGTAGTCTTTGTAAACACTCTGGTAGGTTTATTAATAACCTGAACCAGATTACAGGGACTGGTTACAGTAAGAAGCTTCCTCTTGAGTGGATAGCTTGATGAAAACCAGTCAATATTCAGGTCCCCAAGAAAGTAGACCTCTCTGTTTACATCACATACACTATCAAGCATTTCACACATATTATATAGATACTGACTGTTCGCACTTGGTGGCCTATAGCAACACCCCAAAAGAAAAGGCTTTAGACAGGGCGGCGCAAAATTGGCCCGACGTCGTCCGAGTTTGGCCGGTGTTGTAAATAAAAATGTGTTCTTAACTGACCTGCCTAAAAAAATAAAATAAAGATAATGTGGCAAATGAACCTGCAACCACAACACTTCAATAACACTTGACATAAGATCTTCTCTAAGCATTACAGGGATATGGCTCTGAATATATACAGCAACACCTCCCCCATAAGCATTTCTGTCTCTTCTATAGATGTTATATCCTTGTATTACTTCATTTGATGATACAGCAGTAGCATCTTAGTGAGTCTCAGAAATGGCTAATATATGAATGTTATCTGATGTTAGCAAGTTATTGATTTCATGGACCTTATTTCTAAGGCTACATATATTAATATTGGCTATTTTCAGCCCTGTCCTGGGTAGCTTATCAGAGATAGACATAATACTAAAAAGAGCCAACAAAGCAGAAAAAAAAAAATGCATTCAGCAGTCCATTAATCAACTTGTGTGTGTGTGTGTGTGTGTGTGTGTGTGTGTGTGTGTGTGTGTGTGTGCGTGTGTGTGTGTGTGTGTGTGTGTGTGTTGCGGGGTTGAAGCTATGAGCCCATAGGCTTGGCTCTCTCATCCCTTTCAGGCTTCTGGGAGGGAGGAAGGACAATGAGCCTGTCAAAGCAGATGTTAGCAATGTCCCCACGCACTCTGACAGCTTTCATGGCTAGGATAAGTTCTTTCCTCTTCTGGCGCACAGCTTCAGGATAGTCCTCATTGAGGAAGATATACAGTGGGGAGAACAAGTATTTGATACACTGCCGATTTTGCAGGGTTTCCTACTTACAAAGCATGTAGAGGTCTGTAAGTTTTATCATAGGTACACTTCAACTGTGAGTGACGGAATCTAAAAATCCAGAAAATCACATTGTATGATTTTTAAATAATTAATTAGCATTTTATTGCATGACATAAGTATTTGATCACCTACCAACCAGTAAGAATTCCGGCTCTCACAGACCTGTTAGTTTTTCTTTAAGAAGCCCTCCTGTTCTCCACTCATTACCTGTATTAACTGCACCTGTTTGAACTTGTTACCTGTATAAAAGACACCTGTCCACACACTCAATCAAACAGACTCCAACCTCTCCACAATGGCCAAGACCAGAGAGCTGTGTAAGGACATCAGGGATAAAATTGTAGACCTGCACAAGGCTGGGATGGGCTACAGGACAATAGGCAAGCAGCTTGGTGAGAAGGCAACAACTGTTGGCGCAATTATTAGAAAATGGAAGAAGTTCAAGATGACGGTCAATCTCCCTCGGTCTGGGGCACCATGCAAGATCTCACCTCGTGGGGCATCAATGATCATGAGGAAGGTGAGGGATCAGGCCAGAACTACACGGCAGGACCTGGTCAATGACCTGAAGAGAGCTGGGACCACAGTCTCAAAGAAAACCATTAGTAACACACTACGCCGTCATGGATTAAAATCCTGCAGCGCACGCAAGGTCCCCCTGCTCAAGCCAGCGCATGTCCAGGCCCATCTGAAGTTTGCCAATGACCATCTGGATGATCCAGAGGAGGAATGGGAGAAGGTCATATGGTCTGATGAGACAAAAATAGAGCTTTTTGGTCTAAACTCCACTCGCCGTGTTTGGAGGAAGAAGAAGGATGAGTACAACCCCAAGAACACCATCCCAACCGTGAAGCATGGAGGTGGAAACATCATTCTTTGGGGATGCTTTTCTGCAAAGGGGACAGGACGACTGCACCGTATTGAGGGGAGGATGGATGGGGCCATGTATCGCAAGATCTTGGCCAACAACCTCCTTCCCTCAGTAAGAGCATTGAAGATGGGTCGTGGCTGGGTCTTCCAGCATGACAACGACCCGAAACACACAGCCAGGGCAACTAAGGAGTGGCTCCGTAAGAAGCATCTCAAGGTCCTGGAGTGGCCTAGCCAGTCTCCAGACCTGAACCCAATAGAAAAGCTTTGGAGGGAGCTGAAAGTCCGTATTGCCCAGCGACAGCCCCGAAACCTGAAGCATCTGGAGAAGGTCTGTATGGAGGAGTGGGCCAAAATCCCTGCTGCAGTGTGTGCAAACCTGGTCAAGAACTACAGGAAACGTATGATCTCTGTAATTGCAAACAAAGGTTTCTGTACTATTAAGTTCTGCTTTTCTGATGTATCAAATACTTATGTCATGCAATAAAATGCAAATGAATTACTTAAAAATCATACAATGTGATTTTCTGGATTTTTGTTTTAGATTTTGTCACTCACAGTTGAAGAGTACCTATGATAAAAATTACAGACTTCTACATGCTTTGTAAGTGGGAAAACCTGCAAAATCGGCAGTGTATCAAATACTTGTTCTCCCCACTGTACGTTCCTCTCAAGTTCTTGGCTCTTTCCAGAACAGCTACCTTGTCCTTGAACCTCAGGAACTTGACCACTATCGGCCTGGGCCTGTCACCTGGGCCGGTGGTGGGATTTCCAGTCCTGTGGGCGCGTTCCACCTCAATCTTCATGTGGTCCATCTTCAATTTCTCAGACATCAATTCCCTTACTTTGTCCTCAGACTCTGTCCAGGTCTCAGGACCCTGGGAGAACTGCAAACTGTTATTCAGGTCCTGGACCTCTCTGGTCAGGTTGTCCATTATTTTATTTGTTGAATCCACCAGTATTTGGACAAAACACTTAAAGCTATTTTCTTGTTGTAACAACAGCTTGTAGAACTATTTTTGTTCGTTTATAAGAACCTTCACGTGTGATAGAGACACCACTGCTGTCCTCAACAGTACTCCCGCCGGCTTTGATCTTTGTCATGATTGCTAGCAACATAGGTTATGCTGTTACTCCTCACAGTTCCAGACAGGGCAGGTCACAGGGAAGATTGAAAACAACAAACAGCAGGGATCTAGACAGCCACAAACCCGGGACAATCCGCAGTGCCAGACACAATGGCTAACCGCGTCGCGGGCTGCATTCAAGCCCTCAAGAAAACCTGCAACGCCAAATAGCTCCTCAGACCGTCCTTGGTCGGCAAGATCACTCGTCAGAGACTAGCAGTCCCAGCAACTGATGCCAACTGCGTCGTGGGATACAAACTAAAAAGTTAGCTAGCTACTAAGAACTTTCCAATACACTTTCAAAACAACAGTAATTACAGTTACATTATAGTCATTTAGCAGGTGCTCTTATCTAGAGCGACTTACAAATTGGTGCATTCAACTTAGGATAGCCAGTAGGACAACCACAATCACAGTAAGCACATTTCTTTAAACAAGCAGCTGTGAGCAAAGTCAGTCCTATCAGGGACGACCACATCTCGATCACAATAAGTACATGTATGGCTGGATGAACGTAGTGTCCTCGTTTGGGTGTAGGGTCTGATCAGAGCCTGAAGGTAGGGAGGTGCCGTTCCCCTCACAGCTCCGTAGGCAAGCACCATGGTTTTGTAGTAGATGCAAGCTTCAACTGGAAGCCAGTGAAGTATGTGGAGGAGCGGGGTGACATGAGAGAACTTGGGAAGGTTGAACAACAGACGGGCTACAGCGTTCTGGATAAGTTGTAGGGGTTTAATGGCGCAGGCAGGGAGCCCAGCCAACAGTTGTTGCAGTAATCCAGACGGGAGATGACAAGTGCCTGGATTAGGACCTGTGCCACTTTCTGTGTAAGGTAGTGTCGTACTCTGCAAATGTTGTAGAGCATGAACCTGCAGGATCGGGTCACCGCTTTGATGATAGCAGAGAACGACAGGGTGTTGTCCAGGGTCACACCAAGGTTCTTTGCACTCTGGGAGGAGGACACAATGGAGTTGTCAACCGTAATGGCAAGATCATGGAGAGGGCAGTCCTTCCCCGGGAGGAAGAGCAGCTCTGTCTTGCCGAGGTTCAGCTTGAGGTGGTGATCTGACATCCGAACTGATATGTCTGCCAGACATGCAGAGATGCGATTCGCCACCTGGTTATCAGAAGGGGGGAAAAAAATAATAATTGAGTGTTGTCTGCGTAGCAATGATAGGAGAGACCATGTGAGGATATGACAGAGCCATGTGACTTTGTGTATAGAGAGAATAGGAGAGGGCCTAAAACTGAGCCCTGGGGGACACCAGTGGTAAGAGCACGTGGTGCGGAGACAGATTCTCATCATGCCGGCTGATAGGAGCGACCTGTCACGTAGGACGCAATCCAAGAGTGTGCAGCGCCGGAGATGCCCAACCCGGAGAGGGTGGAGAGGAGGATCTGATGGTTCACAGTATCAAAGGCAGCAGATAGGTCTAGAAGGATAAGAGCAGAGGAGAGAAAGTTAGCTTTGGCAGTGCGGAGAGCCTCCGTGACACAGAGAAGAGAAGTCTCAGTTGAATGACCAGTCATGAAACCTGACTGGTTAGGATCAAGAAGTTAATTCTGAGAGAGATAGCAGGAGAGTTGGTTCGAGACGGCACGCTCAAGAGTTTTGGAGAGAAAAGAAAGAAGGGATACTGGTCTGTAGTTGTTGACATCGGCGGGATCGAGTGTAGGTTTTTTGAGGAGGGGTGCAACTCTCGCCCTCTTGAAGACGGAAGGGACACAGCCAGCGGTCAAGGTTGAGTTGATGAGCGAGGTGAGGTAAGGGAGAAGGTCTCTGAAAATGGTCTCGAGAAGAGAGGAGGGGATAGGGTCAAGCAGGCAGGTTGTTGGGCTGCCGGCCGTCACAAGTCGCAAGATTTCACCTGGAGAGAGAGGGAAGAAAGAAGTAAAATCATAGGGAAGGGCAGTGTGAGCAGGACCAGTGGTGTCAATAGGCTTAGTAAATGAGGATCAGATGTCGTCAACCTTCTTTTCAAAATGGTTGACGAAGTCATCCACAGAGAGGGAGGAGGGAGGAGGAGGAGGATTCAGCAGGGAGGAGAAGGTTGCAAAGAGCTTCCTAGGAAGAAAAAGTAGAGAGGAGAGAATGAGATTAGTATCTAGTAAAGATAAAGTCAAGCATATTGCCTGCCTTGTGAGTGGGGGGGATGGTGAGAGGGAGAGGTCAAAAGAGGAAAGGAGACAGAGAGAAATGAGTCAAAGGCAGACGCCGGGAGTTTAAAGTCACCCAGAACTGTGAGGCGTCAAGCTCATTGATGAACTCTCCAAGGGAACCTGGAGGGCGATAAATAACAAGGATGTTAAATTGGGCTAGTGACTGTGACAGCATGGAATTCAAATGAGGAGATAGACAGATGGGTCAGGGGGAAAAGAGAGAATGTCCACTTGGGAGAGATTTTAACTCCTGTTCCACCGCCACGCTGACTAGATGCTCTCGGGGTATGAGAGAACACATGATCAGACCAGGAAAGAGCAGTAGGAGTAGCAGTGTTTTCTATGGTAATCCATGTTTCTGTCAGCGCCAAGAAGTCAAGGGACTGGAGGGCAGCATAAGCTGAGATGAACTCTGCCTTGTTGGCTGCAGAACGGTAGTTCCAGAGGCTGCCGGAGACCAGGAACTCCACGTGGGTCGTGTGCGCAGGGACCACCAGATTAGAGTGGTTGCAGCCGTGCGGTGTGAAGCGTTTGTATGGCCTGTACAGAGAGGAGAGAACAGGCATAGACACATGTCGTTGGAATCCTGTCCAATAGCCAAACACAGAGGGACGGTGTAGTGTGCAAAAGAATGAAGGGTTCTATTTCCAACGGACTGGCAGATTGTGTTATTTAATCCAATGTGTTTCTCTAAACCCTGGTCTCTGCAGGTCGGACGGCTCCATCAGTTTCTTCTTCTTCTTCTTTGTGGTCTTCTGCCAAGTGGTGCTGTTCATTATCCAGGCGGTGTGCATCCCCAAGTGGGGAAACAGGTGGGTCTGAGGAACAGGTCTGAGGGAATGATGCTACGGATGTCAGATGTTTTTTTGTTGTTGCATATCTTCAATCTGTACATGTGGGGGTGGGGTGGAGGGGGGTTGTGTGTGTGTGTGTGTGTGTGTGTGTGTGTGTGTGTGTGTGTGTGTGTGTGTGTGTTAGTACACTACAGCCTGAGTGAATCTGCCTGCCAGTCAAGGAGCTTTCTAACTCTTTCTTGCTCTTCTTGTCATCTCTTTGACAGATGTCTTCATACTTTAGTGTAGCTCTCTGGCTGTCTCTTCTTGTCTCTTCTGTTGGTGTCACAGATTTATTTTTTGCTGGATACATGACAAAGTGCTTTCACCAGTCCAATCAGGGCCTGTATTCATTCACCAGTCCAACCAGGGCCTGTATTCACCAGTCCAACCAGGGCCTGTATTCACCAGCCCAACCAGGGCCTGTATTCACCAGTCCAACCAGGGCCTGTATTCACCATGGCCTGTATTCACCAGACCAACAAGGGCCTGTATTCACCAGACCAACAAGGGCCTGTATTCACCAGTCCAACCAGGGCCTGTATTCACCAGGGCCTGTATTCACCAGACCAACAAGGGCCTGTATTCACTAGTCTAACCAGGGCCTGTATTCCCCAGTCCAACCAGGGCCTGTATTCACTAGTCCAACCAGGGCCTGTATTCACCAGTCCAACCAGGGCCTGTATTCACCAGTCCAACCAGGGCCTGTATTCACCAGGGCCTATATTCACCAGTCCAACCAGGGCCTGTATTCACTAGTCCAACCAGGGCCTGTATTCACCAGGGCCTATATTCACCAGTCTAACCAGGGCCTGTATTCACTAGTCCAACCAGGGCCTGTATTCACCAGTCCAACCAGGGCCTGTATTCACCAGGGCCTATATTCACCAGTCCAACCAGGGCCTGTATTCACTAGTCCAACCAGGGCCTGTATTCACCAGGGCCTATATTCACCAGTCCAACCAGGGCCTGTATTCACTATTCCAACCAGGGCCTGTATTCACCAGTCCAACCAGGGCCTGTATTCACCAGGGCCTGTATTCACCAGTCCAACCAGGGCCTGTATTTACCAGGGCCTATATTCACCAGTCCAACCAGGGCCTGTATTCACCAGTCCAACTAGGAGATCTATAAATATTGTGACTATAAACCATAGAATCGTTCAATGGTGAATAACATATACATTTTATAACATAATTTCAAAGGAAAATGCATTCACATGTTAGACTAAATTAAACAACTTACCGTATATTGATTCCTTCTTCTTGATTCCAGTGGTTGGATCACCTCGTTGTCCATCATTTCCTCCAACAAGGCAGTGGAAGCCATCATGATGATGGTGGCCTGCTTATTCACCATCTGTGCTGTGCTGTCAATCATCCTGCTTAGATTGGTATGTGGCGTTACCGTAACTCCCTGGGAGAATCTCTATTACATTTCCTTGATTCCTTGCATCCTCACCTCCTCCTCAAGACCCATTGGATGAAAAGGGGGAGGTACTTCTGACCTTCTCATCCAGTTGGTTTTAGGGAGGAGGCTAAGAGAGAGGACACGAGGAATCAAGGAAATGGAATTGAAATTCTCCTCCTGTGTGCTGTATGTTATAACTGTATAATTCCAGAATTTGGGACTGAACAGTTTTTTGACTGAGCAGTTTTGTTTTCAGTATGACCGTGACCTGGTGCCTTACTATAAACCCATTCTAGTTCAGTTCAATCCCGTCTGTTCTGGGTCGCCTCTGGGATTAGTATTGACATAAACACTTACTCTATGACTGGGTTCATCAGGAAGTACACAGAGGATGTTCTTCCTACAATGACGATTAGAACTTATCCAAACCAAAAACTTTGGATAAATGGCAGCATTCTCACAAAACTGAAAGTGCAAACCACCGCATTTAACCATGGCAAGGTGACTGTATCCATGTCGTGAAATAGAATGTAAGCTGGCGAGATCCGGATGGTTTGTACAGGGCTAAGTTGTAATTAACCTGATTAATTTGATCAACCAGCTAATTATTAGAATCAGGTGTGCTAGATTAGGGTTGGAGAGAACCTAGAGGACGGTAGCTCTCCAGGAACAGGGTTGGAGAGAACCTAGAGGACGGTAGCTCTCCAGGAACAGGGTTGGAGAGATTACCTAGAGGACGGTAGCTCTCCAGGAACAGGGTTGGAGAGAACCTAGAGGACGGTAGCTCTCCAGGAACAGGGTTGGAGATTACCTAGAGGATGGTAGCTCTCCAGGAACAGGATTGGAGAGATTACCTAGAGGACGGTAGCTCTCCAGGAACAGGGTTGGAGAGACCTGCTATACATTTCATACTATAGCCCCTAATGATGTGGTGTCCTCCCCCAGGTGCACAGCCTGTATCGGAAGGCCAAGCAGGAGTTCTCCCAGGGCGTGCTCACCAACAAGACCTTCCAGACGACCGCCACCTCCGCAGCCTCCTCCGCCGCCTTCCAGGGGAATAACTAGGCCATGCTAACTCAACCAGGCCAGGCTAACTCAACCCCCAGTACCCCCTTCACCTCCTCCATCCAACCTCCACCACCGCACCACCTTTTTGGGATGGATCCCCCTCCCCAAACCCTGCTGTCACCATCCAGTGCAGGTCCCACCATGGAGCTCATTTCATATATGAGCTGTGGTCATCAGACAGCAAAAGATGGTTGCTTGAGTAGGAAACTGTCCCCACTGTGCTTTTTGGGAATTGGAAGCCTGATGTCAAATGGTTGTGATCCTTAAAGAGACAGTTCACCTCATTGTCAGTATAGGCTGTCCCATTCATCTTAAAGAGACAGTTCACCCCATTGTCAGTATAGGCTGTCCCGTTCATCTTAAAGAGACACTTCACCCCATTGTCAGTATAGGCTGTCCCATTCATTTTAAAGAGACAGTTCACCTCATTGTCAGTATAGGCTGTCCCATTCATCTTAAAGAGACAGTTCACCCCATTGTCAGTATAGGCTGTCCCGTTCATCTTAAAGAGACACTTCACCCCATTGTCAGTATAGGCTGTCCCATTCATCTTAAAGAGACAGTTCACCTCATTGTCAGTATAGGCTGTCCCATTCATCTTAGAGACAATTCACCTCATTGTCAGTATAGGCTGTCCCATTCATCTTAAAGAGACAGTTAACCTCATTGTCAGTATAGGCTGTCCCATTCATCTTAGAGACAATTCACCTCATTGTCAGTATAAGCTGTCCCATTCATCTTAGAGACAGTTCACCCCATTGTCAGTATAGGCTGTCCCATTCATCTTAAAGAGACAGTTCACCTCATTGTCAGTATAGGCTGTCCCATTCATCTTAGAGACAGTTCACCTCATTGTCAGTATAAGCTGTCCCATTCATCTTAGAGACAATTCACCTCATTGTCAGTATAGGCTGTCCCATTCATCTTAAAGAGACAGTTCACCTCATTGTCAGTATAGGCTGTCCCATTCATCTTAGAGACAGTTCACCTCATTGTCAGTATAAGCTGTCCCATTCAACTTAAACTTCACCCCAGAACCAAAGTTTGTCTTTTCATACCCCCAAAGTGGTCTGTTTCACCATGTCTAGATCCCACTAGATATGCATTCAATGAAAGATGTAGGCATTCTTCTCAAACCAATGAAACGTGTAGGCATTCTTCTCAAAGCAATGAAACGTGTAGGCATTCTTCTCAAAGCAATGAAACATGTAGGCATTCTTCTCAAAGCAATGAAACATGTAGGCATTCTTCTCAAAGCAATGAAACATGTAGGCATTCTTCTCAAAGCAATGAAACGTGTAGGCATTCATCTCAAACCAATGAAACATGTAGGCATTCATCTCAAAGCAATGAAAACAACTATACAGATGTTATGGAATAGACTCTGCTTACACTTAAAAGCCCACTCTGTGATAGTCACCGCTGTTAGGGTATGATGTTGTCTGGCAAACTTGGATTTTGGAGTGGACTACACCTTTGACCAAAACCTTGACGTGTGCCTTGACCAGTGCCTTGCAGTGGTGTCGTTTCTCCAGTTTGTCACTGTAACCATTGGTTCCTACGGTAACCAACCCTTAACCTTATTATGGGAGAAATTCCGTTATTAAAGAACAAAATATTTGTTTTATGTATGAGACATCCCCTTCATACTATCGTGTAATCCTGAATCGTGCTGTACTCGTAGTTTCTCTTCACATGGTCCTTTCAAGCATGGTTCAGGATGAATAACCAGGCCAGCGCAGTAGAGCTCTGTTAAGCTTAGCTCAGCAGTGTGAAAAGGGTATCGATTAGATTGACATTCTCACCTACACCTACCTCACCTACTTATTACCGAGTGGTCAAACAATAAGATGAATACTCTTAATTGACATTGTTTCTTACTGTAACACAAATTATTCTTCCCTAAGCTTCCTAGACGAAGACCAGCACTTAAATAATTTGTGAATGGATTGATGTAAGTTATCTATTTTGTCTGTTTGATTTGCCACATTCAAAGGAGTATGTAATAATTCGTATAAGTGTTGGTTTATATGTAAGAATAGTCTGAGATCATCAAAGCAAATCAATCATGAAGAATGTAATATTTGATCTAATGGTTTCCTAAAAGTAAAAAAAGATCTAAATAATTTTTATTCATAAAAAGACTATTGATATTGAAATAGATGTTGGGTTCTTTGTGAATATGACCATTGACCTGCATTGTATTGGGAGTGGAAAACTTTATATATTGCCTTTAGTAATTACAATTATTTAAACTTAGCATCTTTCTAACAAATTGTTTTGCTATAATTGGCACAATTATTGTGTTTTCAATTAAGATAATTTAACTAACATAATGACAACATTCTCTAAAATCCTGTGTGATGTTTCAAAGGACTTATTTTGATTCAAATTCTTAAATGCTTTCTTTTCTCCCTTCCTGTACGTGATCACTAATCTAACATACAGAGCCTTCGGAAAGTATTCAGACCCCTTCACTTTTTACATATTGTGTTACGTAACAGCCTTCTAAAATCTTTTTTTTTTTTTTTATGTCCTCATCAATCTACACACAATACCCCAAAATGACAAAGCGAAAACAGGTTTACATCTACCAAGACTGTTCCTAGAGCTGGCCGCCAGGCCAAACTGAGCAATCGGGGGAGAAGGGCCTTGGTTAGGGAGGTGACCAAGAACCTGATGGTCACTGACGGAGCTATAGAGTTCATCTGTGGAGATGGGGGAACCTTCCAGAAGGACAACCATCTCTGCAGCACTCCACCAATCAGGTCTTTATGGTAGAGTGGCCAGACGGAAGCCACTCCTCAGTAAAAGGCACATGACAGCCAGCTTGGAGTTTGCCAAAAGACACCTAAAGGACTCTCAGACCATGAGAAACAAGATTCTCTGGTCTGATGAAACCAAGATTGAACTCTTTGGCCTGAATGCCAAGCGTCACGGCTGGAGGAAACCTGGCACCCTACTGTGAAGCATGGTGGTGGCAGCATCATGCTGTGGGGATGGTTTTCAGTGGGAGGGACTGGGAGACTAGTCAGGATCGAGGCAAAGATGAACAGACCTTAAAATAGCTGTGCAGCAATTCTCCCCGTCCAACCTCACAGAGCTTAAGAGGATCTGCAGAGAATAATGGGAGAAACTCCCCAAATACAGGTGTGCCAAGCTTGTAGCGTCATACCCAAGAAGACTCAACGCTGTAATCGCTGCCAAATGTGCTTCAACAAAGTACTGAGTAAAGGGTCTGAATACTTATGTAAATGTCATATTTCATATAATCAATTTAAGAATACGGCTGTAACGTATCAAAATGTGGAAAAATTCAAGGGGTCTGAATACTTTCCGAAGGCACTGTAATTGGACAGGTAAAAGCAAAGCTTCTGCTGCGTTGATTTCACCAATCCAGTCATATCAGTACCGAGATTACGACTGTCCTAAATGGCGCCCTATTCCCTACAGCGTGCTCTCTTTTTGACCTCACTGTCTGACCCACTACACCACTCTACTGTCTGACCCACTCCACCACTCCACTGTCTGGCCCACTCCACCACTCCACTGTCTGACCCACTCCACCACTCCACTGTATGGCCCACTCCACCACACCACTGTCTGACCCACTCCACCACTTCACTGTCTGACCCACTCCACCACTTCACTGTCTGTCCCACTCCACTGTCTGACCCACTCAACAACTCCACTGTCTGACCCACTCCCCCACTTCACTGTCTGACCCACTCCACCACTCTACTGTCTGGCCCACTCCACCACTCCACTGTCTGACCCACTCCACCACTCCACTGTCTGACCCACTCCACCACTCCACTGTCTGACCCACTCCACAACTACACTGTCTGATCCACTCCACCACTACACTGTCTGACCCACTCCACCACTTCACTGTCTGACCCAGTCCACCACTCCACTGTCTGGCCCCACTCCACCACACCACCACTTCACTGTCTGACCCACTCCACCACTCTACTGTCTGACCCACTCCACCACTCCACTGTCTGACCCACTCCACTGTCTCACCCACTCCACTACTCCACTGTCTGACCCACTCCACTGTCTGACCCACTCCACTGTCTGATCCACTACACTGTCTGGCCCACTCCACCACTCCACTGTCTGACCCACTCCACCACTCCACTGTCTGACCCACTCCACCACTCCACTGTCTGGCCCACTCCACCACTCCACTGTCTGATCCACTCCACCACTACACTGTCTGACCCACTCCACCACTTCACTGTCTGACCCAGTCCACCACTCCACTGTCTGGCCCCACTCCACCACACCACCACTTCACTGTCTGACCCACTCCACCACTCCACTGTCTGACCCACTCCACCACTCCACTGTCTGACCCACTCCACCACTCCACTGTCTCACCCACTCCACTACTCCACTGTCTGACCCACTCCACTGTCTGACCCACTCCACTGTCTGATCCACTACACTGTCTGACCCACTCAACAACTCCACTGTCTGACCCACTCCCCCACTTCACTGTCTGACCCACTCCACCACTCTACTGTCTGGCCCACTCCACCACTCCACTGTCTGACCCACTCCACCACTTCACTGTCTGACCCACTCCACCACTCCACTGTCTGACCCACTCCACCACTCCACTGTCTGACCCACTCCACAACTACACTGTCTGATCCACTCCACCACTACATTGTCTGACCCACTCCACCACTTCACTGTCTGTCCCACTCCACCACTCCACTGTCTGACCCACTCCACTGTCTGACCCACTGTGCCACTCCACTGTCATATCCACTACACTGTCTGACCCACTCCACCACTCCACTGTCTGACCCACTCCACCACTCCACTGTCTGGCCCACTCCACCACTCCACTGTCTGACCCACTCCACTGTTTGACCCACCTCACCACTCCACTGTCTGACCCACTCCACCACTCCACTGTCTGGCCCACCTCCCACTTTAATGTCTGACCCACTCCACAACTCCACTGTCTGACCCACTCCACCATTACACTGTATGACCCACTTCACCACTACACTGTCTGACCCACTCCACCACTCCACTGTCTGATCCACTCCATCACTCCACTGTCTGACCCAGCCCACCACTTCACTGTCTGACCCACTCCACCACTCCACTCTCTGACCCACTCCACCACTCCACTGTCTGGCCCACTCCACCACTCCACTGTCTGACCCACTCCATCACTTCACTGTCTAACCCACTACACCACTTCACTGTCTGACCCACTCCACTGTCTGACCCACTCCACCACTCCACTATCTGACCCACTACACCACTCCACTGTCTGACCCACTACACCACTTCACTGTCTGACCCACTCCACCACTCCACTGTCTGACCCACTCCAAACTTAACTTCACTGTCTAACCCACTCCACCACTTCACTGTCTGTCCCACTCCACTGTCTGACCCACTCCACCACTTCACTCTCTGACCCACTCCACCACTCCACTGTCTGACCCACTCCCCATCCACTGTCTGACCCACCTCACCACTTCACTGTCTGGCCCACACCACCACTTCACTGTCTGACCCACCACTCCACTGTCTGACCCACTCCACTGTCTGAGCCACCTCACCACTCCACTGTCTGACCCACTCCACCACTCTACTGTCTGGCCCACCTCACCACTCCACTGTCTGACCCACTCCACCACTACACTGTCTGACCCACTCCACCACTACACTGTCTGACCCACTCCACCACTCCACCACTCCACTGTCTGACCCACTTCACCACTCCACTGTCTGATCCACTCCACCACTCCACTGTCTGGCCCACTCCACCACTCCACTCTGACCCACTCCACCACTTCACTGTCTGACCCACTCCACCACTTCACTGTCTGACCCACTACACCACTCCACTGTCTGACCCACTCCACCACTCCATTGTCTGACCCACTCCACCACTCCACTGTCTGATCCACTCCACCACTCCACTGTCTGACCCACTCCACTACTCCACTGTCTGACCCACTCCACTGTCTGACCCACTCCACCACTCCACTGTCTGATCCACTACACTGTCTGACCCACTCAACCACTCCACTGTCTGACCCACTCCCCCACTCCACTCTGACCCACTCCACCACTTCACTGTCTGACCCACTACACCACTTCACTGTCTGACCCACTCCACCACTTCACTGTCTGACCCACTCCACCACTCCACTGTCTGGCCCGCTCCACCACTCCACTGTCTGACCCACTCCACCACTCCACTGTCTGACCCACTCCACCACTCCACTGTCTGACGCTGCAGTGACTTTGCAATAAAGAACAAACAGAACAGCAGCTGATGCTCTTCTCTCTCCAGGGTGCAGGCCAGAATAACAACCCAGCTCCTCCTGCTCCTCTTCCTCCTCCTCCAGCTCCTCTTCCTCCTCCAGCTCCTCCTCTTCCTCCAGCTCCTCCTCCTCCTCCTTCTCCTCCTCCAGCTCCTCCTCCTTCTCCTCCTCCAGCTCCTCCTCCTTCTCCTCCTCCCTCTCCTCTTCCTCCTCCTATTCCTCTGCTATCAACAAATGGGCCAGACAGTGTCCCAGCCATCCCAGCAAACCACCTGACCCTGCACACCGCTCATTCAGATCACAGGCTGTAAGACACTGAGACCCAGTGGAATTCTCCTGAGGCTTTACAGGTACATTACACGGCAGGGGAGCTAGCTATTTATAAGTCGAACAAAGCAATCAAGGTCAGCGAGGCGAGGAGCAGTCAGTCTGAACAGCTTTGGCAAGTCAATGAAGGAAGAGAGACAAGAAGGAGGCTGTACCTGTTGTACTATGTAGTTATAGATGGAACAGATTGTTGTGGTGGTTCTTTGCAAGAACGCTGGGATGTTATAGTCAATAGTCATAGACAAGGCCTAGCCTGGACCCAGATCTGTTTATACTGTCTTGCCAACATCTAAGATAATCGATGGCCATCAACAACCATAGGAGTAGGGATGACAGCACACACAGATCTGGCACCAGGCTAGTGAACGCCTATCATGTTTAATAGATAGATTCTGAATGTACTGCGTTTTGGAGGTGTTTGGTTGACTGGTATCAGAAAGAGAAAGTGCAATTTTTAGAAAAGGAAACAAAACATGCTTTGAAAAGTGATGTATGTGTGTTGAGAGGTCAAGCAGCAGAGGTCACTCCAGGTCTTCATGGGTTAGTAACTTCTTCATTGACATTATTTGCATGGCATCACCTACCATAGAGAAGCTAAGCTGATAGCTCTCTCTCAAAAACGTGGGATTTGATTTATCCTAATTGTTTTATTATCAACAATCAAACGTTTACAGCAATGCAGGGATATGAACGGCAGTATGTTTTTAAAAACTAGGAGTCAATAATTATTTTCCCCAGTGGAGGGCAGTACGCTGGAGTTTCTGGAACATGCTGAAATGAAGTGCTGAAATGAAGTGCTGACTCACTGCTCAGTGCTGGGAAGACATGGTGTGGTTGTAACACTTTTCACCAATTTAATACAAATAACCTACATAAAAAAAAAGACAAATCATGACATGCAACTAAACATTAAAAACCCAAACTAAAATGTGTGTGTGTGTGTGTCACAGTTGTGATAGTGGTATGGTAGTCCTGGGGTACAGGCTTGGTGGGCCATTCATTTGCATTCCCAGCACTGCACCCAGACCATTATTAGGCTTGTTACAACTAACCCTGGCCCTTGCACCCATTAGCTAGCTTCAATTTTAAAACTTCAACATTGCTAAATTACTACAACCTGCAGTCTGTCACAGGGTCTTGCTTGTTCACATGAGGGTTGAGCACTAAACTGAGCATGTGCAAAGTGAGTCACATGATTCTACCTTGCTCCTGATTGGAGGAAATGAAACTATCCCATGTTACATCCCCAGTCTCCCCCAACCTGCAGCCCATACTGTACATGTACTGCTTGGTGTATGTATTCAACTGACCTGTCTATGAATACCTGATTCAATCTCTCTCTCTGTCTCTGTCTTCTCTATCACACACGCACACAATTCACATAATTACTGCAGAGATGCTTCTATCACAGGAAATTGCACCCCCCCCCCCCCCCCTCCCCCATATAGCCTATTGGAACTCCAGCCTTTAACCCAATTGCATCAACCTTCAGAAAAGGGTTATGTTATCATCAAGTCCTGTGGTGATGGTTTCTGCTGGAACACCTTCTGGTATATATTTAGATGTGTGAACCACAGGGATAAGGGTTGTGTCCTAAACGGCACCCTATTCTCTACATACTGTCGTGCACTACTTTTGATCAGAGCCCTATGGGCCCCTATGGGCCCTGGTCAAAGGTAGTGCACTATATAGGGAGTAGGGTTCCATTTGGGAGAAAGTCAAAGTCAACGAGGAGAAAACCTGAATTAGGCAGTCACAGATAATAAAGAGAGTTTGAAGACTGGCTTTGCACTGAACTCACTGCAAAGCTGAATGGGAAATACCAACTGAACTCACTGCAAAGCTGAATGGGAAATAGCAACTGAACTCACTGCAAAGCTGAATGGGAAATACCAACTGAACTCACTGCAAAGCTGAATGGGAAATAGCAACTGAACTCACTGCAAAGCTGAATGGGAAATACCAACTGAACTCACTGCAAAGCTGAATGGGAAATAGCAACTGTACTCACTGCAAGGCTGAATGGGAAATAGCAACTGAACTCACTGCAAGGCTGAATGGGAAATAGCAACTGAACTCACTGCAAGGCTGAATGGGAAATAGCAACTGAACTCACTGCAAGGCTGAATGGGAAATAGCAACTGAACTCACTGCAAGGCTGAATGGGAAATAGCAACTGAACTCACTGCAAGGCTGAATGGGAAATAGCAACTGAACTCACTGCAAGGCTGAATGGGAATGCTCGGCTACTGGACCTTTTTTGGAACACCATTATTTTTGTCTTACTGAGATTGACTGTCAGGGACCAAGTCTGACAGAATCTGTGCTGCTGTAGGCCCTCCTTGGTTGGGGACAGTAGCACCAGATCATCTGAAAACAGTAGACATTTGATTTCCGAGTCCAGTAGGGTGAGGCTGTGTGCAGCAGACTATTCTAATTCATTGATATATACTGAGTATAAGTGGCCATCAATGTCGTTTAAGATGAGGGAGGACAATACATTTTTTTTATGAGCATGCCCTTATTTCTATTACAGCACATTGGATGACTGTCATTCATATTCCATTCACCCAGCTCAATGTTACATTGATAGGTTTAGACTAATTGATACTCACATTTTCCCTATACCCATCATGACGTTGCTACAACCTAGCCTACAAATGAAAGTTTATAACGTAGGTGCATCTCGAGAGACAAATTGGAGTAATCAAGGTAACAGACAGTGACACATTTAATACCGCCTTGCACACTCGTGCCTGCATCTAGTCGTAGACCATGTTGCCAACATGAAACAGAGGAGGATGGCATTGGCGTTCAGCTAGTCCACAAGTACAGAGTCATTTAATGTTCATTTAATGTTCATTTCTCTACCATAAGCCACTTCCAACGTTGTTTTAGAGAACTGGGCAGTACGTCCAACCATCCTCACAACCGCAGACCACGTGAAACCACGCCAGCCCAGGTATTTGGTATTATATTAGGATTAGCTGATGTGAAAGCAGCAGCTACTCTCCCTGGGGTCCACACAAACATGGGACATGACATAATACAGAACATCAATAGACAAGAACAGCTCAAGGACAGAACTACATCATAAAAAAAATGGCACATGTAGTCTACATATCAATACATACACACAAACTATCTAGGTCAAATAGGGGAGAGGCGTTGTGCCTTGAGGTGTTGCGTTATCTGTTTTTTGAGACCAGGTTTGATGTTCATTTCAGCAATATGAGATGCAAGGGAGTTCCATGCAGTAGTTTAATTTATTCCGTCACTGTGACTGTTGTCTTTTTGTTATTTTATATCATGGTGGCGTATGAATGAATGGGTTATAGAGCAAACAACGCAGTTATTACAACATAGGTTGCAATATGGCTTTTTTACTGGCTTGGCTTGGCTTCCTCAGTGACTTTACCCACGCACCGCTGCTGGGTGTCTGTGACCAGGTGAAAAAACCTCTCTAAGCCAAACCTTCATACCATAACCGCTAACCACAACACACAGCCTACATGTCAACATAACTACTAGGACTAACACGTTAGTAAAGCCACTACAACTTTGCAGTACAGTGTACAGCAAGCAGTTTAGCAGTTACACTGGCAGCAATAAATTCCTAAAATTGAAAGGTTACCATGACTTGGAAGAGTTCCAGTGTTGGATAGCCTTAGTCAGCTAGCTAACATAAATAGCATTCCTCTCTGTTTGAGCTGGGTATTTGAGTAGGCTAAATTAGCTAGGTGCATTAGCAAGCTAAGTAAGTGAAAGTCAAAAAATAGATAGCTCTCTCTCTCTGCTGCTTCTCCTGATTTTTTAAGAAATGATTTTGTTCAAAACTGTTCAACTATTGTCTACTCACCAAATGTTATGCACTGTAGTGCTAGCTAATTGTAGCTTATGCTTTCAGTACTAGATTCATTATATGATCCTTTGATTGGGTGGACAACATGTCAGTTCATGCTGCAAGAGCTCTGATAGGTTGGAGGATGTCCTCCAGAAGTTGTCATCATTACTGTGTAAGCCAATGGAAAGGGGTGAGAACTATGAGCCTCCTAGGTTTTGTATTGAAGTCAATGTACCCAGAGAAGGATGGAAGCTGGCTGTCCTTCCGTTACACCATGGTGTAGTGCTGCTGAGGCTACTGTAGACCTTCGTTGCGAAACAATGTGTTTTAATAAATTATTTGGTGATGTAAATATACAGTGTATATATAACAGTGACCTTTGTTTAATGATATATACGTATATATATACACTGGGGGCCAAAAGTTTGGAATATTACTCATTCAAGGGTTTTTCTTTATTTGCACTATTTTTTACATTGTAGAATAAAAGTGAAGACATCAAAACTATGACATAACACATATGGAATCATGTAGTAACCAAAAAGGTGTTAAACAAATCAAAATATATTTTATATTTGAGATTCTTCAAAGTAGCCACCCTTTGCCTTGATGACAGCTTTGCACACTCATGGCATTCTCTCAACCAGCTTCCGCCACAGGAATGGAAGACCCAGAAATACCTCTGCTGCAGAGGATAAGTTCATTAAAGTTACCAGCCTCAGATTGCAGCCCAAATAAATGCTTCACAGAGTTCAAGTAACAGACACATCTCAACATCAACTGTTCAGAGGAGACTGTGAATCAGGCCTTCATGCAGGCCCCTGCACATCCACCTATTTACCTATCTGCATTGACCTCTTTTTGACTGCTTTGATGGCTTTTTCTTTGCAACTCTGCCTAGAAGGCCAGCATCCCGGAGTCGCCTCTTCACTGTTGACGTTGAGACTGGTGTTTTGAGTGTACTATTTAATAAAGCTGCCAGCAGCCAGTCCATAATTGCAAAAGGGTTTTCTAATGATGATCAATTAGCCTTTTAAAATGATAAACTTGGATTAGCTAACACAACGTGCCGTTGGAACACAGGAGTGATGGTTGCTGATAATGGGCCTATGTAGATAAAGTTGAAGTCGGAAGTTACACTTAGGTTGAAGTCATTAAAACTAATTTTTCAACCACTCCACAGATTTCATGTTAACAAACTATAGTTCTGGCAAGTCGGTTAGGACATTACTTTGTGCATGACACAAGTAATTCTTCCAACAATTGTTTACAGACAGATTATTTCCCTTATAATTCACTATATCACAATTCCAGTGGGTCAGAAGTTTACATACACTAAGTTGACTGTGCCTTTAAATTCCAGAAAATGATGTCATGGCTTTAGAAGCTTCTGATAGGCTAATTGACATAATTTGAGTCAATTGGAGGTGTACCTGTGGATGTATTTCAAGACCTACCTTCAAACTTTGGGGAGGAGTTAACCCACTGTTCCTAGACCGTCATTGTAAATAAGAATTTGTTCTTAACTGACTTGCCTAGTAGAATAAAGGTTAAATAAATAAAAAAACTCAGTGCCTCTTTGCTCGACATCATGGGAAAATCAAAAGAGATCGGCCAAGACCTCTGAAAAAAATGTGTAGACCTCCACAAGTCTGGTTCATCTTTGGGAGCAATTTCTTTAGTATATTTTTATTGAGCAAATCGTATACATGCACAAACAGCATTACTGCTCAGCATTTGATAGGTATGCAGGTACAGAACATTTCAAGAACAAAAGCATATACAGCTGAAGATATGTTGGGTGATAGAATGGACATCACATGACCGTATATAAACAGAAACAAAAAATACTAAATGTACAGAGATACAAAAATAGCTAAATAATCCCCTCCCATCCCACCCCAGCCCTCTATTACTCACTAGGAAGAATATTCTTGAAATTGTTATTAGTATTTGGATGATGTAGTTGTGTTGTCAAGGTAATGAAGCAGGGGTAGCCAAGTCTTCTCAAACATAGGTAGGTTATCTTTTAGAACATATCTTATTCTTTCCAATGTAGGGTGTTTGTCAGATCACTGAGCCACATCTTAGTCGTGGGAGTCTCTCTACTTTTCCAAAACATAAGAAGCAGTCTTTTTGCTGTAATTACACTATATGAGAGAAAGTGTTGCTGACTAGTTGTCAGCCTGGTTTGTGTTTCCGACACTCCTAGAATGATTAGGAGAGGGTCAGGTTCTAATTGGGTGTTGTATATGTCCGATAAAATCTGAAATATTTCTGTCCAGTACAGCTGTATCTTAGGGCACAGAGCAAAACTATGTAACAGTATACCCTCAGCCGATTTACATTTTTCACAGGTAGATGACACCTCGGGGTAGATCTTATGCAGCATTACTCTGGAATACTGAAGGCGATGCAGTATTTTAAATTGAATAAGCTGGTGTCTGGCATTGTTTGAGCAGATGTGAATGTTTCCCAAATTTCTTCTGGAATAGGACATTGAAACTCCTCCTCCCATTTTGCCTTTAGGCCGTCCGAGGACGGTGAATCAATCGACAATAAGGCATCGTATATTAAAGATATTTGTTTATCCGAGCTAGATGACCTTTCGAGGCACATGTCTATCGTTGAGCCACTCGAGTGCACAAATCCAGGAAGATGTTTTCTAACATAGTCCCTCACTTGTAGATATCTACAAAATGGCTTCCGGGGAGACCATACTTCTGCTGAATCTGAGCGAAGGAGGTAAAGGAGCCCCCCAAGTATAAGACTCCCATGTTGTGAATACCAGCCTCCCTCCACAGTCTGAAGGCACCATCTAATTTAGACGGAATAAACATAGGGTTGTCGGCTATTGGGAGAGCAGGGGATAGGGGTTTAAGATTGAAGTGAGATTTGATTTGTTTCCATATTCGTATAGTACTGTGTATTACCGGGTTAGAGCTGTATATCAATTTGTATTTGTAAGTTTAGTGGGAGACAATAGGACTGCCCCTATGGCATATGGATGGCATTCCTCCCGTTTCAACTCTAGCCAATCATGGATAGGAGTTGACCTATCCAAATAAAAGTTAAAGGTTCGTATACTTGACGCCCAGTAGTAGAATAGGAAGTTTGGGAGGGCTAACCCTCCAACCTGTGTCGATTTGCACAAATGTGTCTTCGCTATCCTATTGGTTTTGTAGTTCCACAGGAAGGGCACTACAATGGAGTCTAAGTGCTTAAAGAATGATTTAGGAAGAAAGATTGGTATATTTTGGAATACAGTGATAACAGCCTCGGTTACCGTAGGGGGCAAGGCATGGTCGTTTTGAGCCTGGCTGAACATCCTGTGTAAATAAGGACACAGGGCTTTGCTAAATTTCTTACATCTCACCCGGAAAGCCATCCGGGCCAAGGGGCTTTAGCACTTTTAAGTGAGGAGATGGCAGTCTGTATCTCCTCCCTTGAAATCTCTGCGTTGAGGCGGTCAGACTCCTCTTGGCTTACTTTGGGGATATTGCAGCTATCTAAAAATTCCCTCATAGCTGCTAAATCTATGTCGTTCCTGGAAGAGTATAACCCTTTATAAAATTGAAGAAATCTGTCATTAATGTCCTGGGGCTTTGACAGCACATTGCCCACACTAGATTACATTTTGTGAATTGTGCGTTCAGATTCAGTTTTCCTTAATTGTCGCGCTAGTAGTTTATGTGGTTTATCACCAAATTCTAAATACCTTTGTTTGGTATAGAGAAAGGCTTTACTAATCTTTGTAGAGAGTATGTGATTGTATTCATACTTAAGAGATGATATTTTCCTATGAAGGTTATCAGAAGGGTGTTGTGCATTCTCCCCATCCAGAAGGTGAATTTCCCCCTCTAACTCAGTCAGTTTGGCTTTATTCTTTCTCCTCCTAGACGCCTCACTAGAGATCACACGTATATAGGCTTTCATGGCCTCCCAAAGCAGAGAGGAGGATGTGCCTTGAGTGTCGTTCGTCTCAAAGTAAAAAGCAAACTGTGTTTTAAGATAGTCGCAAAATGTTTGGTCGGTAAGCAATTGAGGGTTTAACCTCCAGTTTCTATGTGGAGGGGTTATGTCTTCAAGGCTTAGCGAAAACGTGACCGGGCAATGATCAGATATCACAATGCTATAATATTTGGGGTCTTTCGAAAAAGGTATAAGCTTAGAGTTGATAAGAAAGTAGTCAATCCGAGTATAGGAATTGTGCACTGACGAGTAGAACGAATAGTCCTTCCCTGTAGGATTGGCAAGTCTCCAAATGTCAAAACAAGTTTGTATTCTTGATAAACACATTGATAAAGTCACTTGAAGCGCTTCTAGGAGTTCTCCGTGTTGATGATCTGTCTAAATATGTGTCCAGGACACAGTTAAAGTCCCCCCCGATAATTAAGTTGGTTTGGGAGATATCAGTTATGAGAGACATAACGCTTTTAAAGAACTGTGGGTTGTCAAAATTAGGAGCATAGATATTGAGCATTGTGACGGGTACAGAGTGTATCTCCCCTATTACCATTATATAGCGGCCCTCCCTATCAGCTATAGTATTCCGGTGGGTGAACGGAGTGTTCCTTCTCACCAGGATAGCAGCACCTCTTGCCTTTGCAGAGAAGTTAGAGTGGAAAACATTTCCTATCCACCTAGCCCTAAGCCTAGTATGAGCATAATTCTTTAAATGTGTTTCCTGTAAAAATACTATGTCTAACTGTAATGATTTAAGATGTGAAAGAACCATTCCCCTCTTCACCGGATGGTTTAGACCTTTGACATTCCAAGATGCGAAAGTTAGACCCCCTCGCCCTCTCCTCGGCACATTTACATCGTCCTGCATTGTTATAAATCATATCAGAGTTATAAACAGCCTGTGAGTAATATAAATCTCTACCCTCTCTGCCCCAATTTATGCTTTGCATAGCCAGTAGTTACATGTCGACCATTATTATACCGTAGTTGGGTGTGTGCCTCTATGGTATGAGCACACCGTTATGGTTAGCCGAAGTGTTGTTCAGTGTAGGACTGGGCTTCTTTCGGATCGGTGAAGGAGGACTGCACGCCGTTGTATGTAACCAATAGTCTAGCTGGATAGAGTAGGCCGTATCTGACGCCTGGCTTGCCTCGGAGTAGTTCCCTAGCTTTGGTGAACGCCGCCCTCCGTTTAGCCACCGCTGGTGGGTAGTCTGGAAAAATCTGTATTCTAGTCCCCTGATTCTTTAGCTCAGCAGCCTTACGCATGATGTCTGCCAGTGTGTGATAGTAGTGCAGTCTTAGAATGAAGGGGCGAGGTGGATCTCCGTCTCTGGGTCGTTCGCGGGATGTCCTATGGGCGCGATCAACAAGGGGTTCCTCACTAAGTGAGAGCGCATCCTTCAAGAGTTGGCTAATATATTCTCTGGGACGTGGTCCCTCTTTGCCCTCGGGTATCCCTATGATTCTGATATTATTTCTCCTGGAGCGCCCCTTCCAGATCCTCACACATGTCACCAAGTTCCTTCACTTTAGCCATCAGACGAGACACGGTATTCTGAAGGGAAGCGATGTCGTCCGAGTGTCTAGTAGAGGCTTCCCCGAGGTCTGCGATGGTAGTGGCATGTGCCGTCACCCTTGTGTCAATAGCAGCAATCGCTTTCTGCATATCCATCTCAACAGCGTAAATGTCGCTTTTCAAATCAGCGGACACCTCTTGGATACGGCTGTCGAAATTAGAGCAGATGTCAGATTTGTTCTTTGTCATATCATCGCGAAGTTCCGCGATTGCCGCTAGCAACGTCTTATTGGTAGGGTTGTCATCATCCACATCCTTCTGGGGTCGTCGACTAGGAGAGTCCGGTGATTCTGGCCCTGTTTCGTCAGGATCATTCCTTTTGTTCTTTGGCTTCACCATCGTCTGGAGCTCGCAACGTTTAATTTAGAATATGTTGACGTGTCCCTCGATGGCTCGTCTGAAGCGTTTTATTCAGGATTTAAACTTGTTTTGATAACTTTTAAAAGTAAAACTGCAGCAGCTATCGGGTGGTGCGACTACTCTCTCATTTCCATATGTACAAACAATAGTATGCAAGTATAAACACCATGGGACCACGCAGCCATCATACTGCTCAGGAAGGAGACACGTTCTGTCTCCTAGAGATGAACGTAATTTGGTGAGAAAATCAATCCCAGAACAACAGCAAAAGACCTTGTGAAGATGCTAGAGGAAACAGGTACAAAAAAATCTTTATCCACAGTAAAACGAGTCCTATATCGATATAACCTGAAAGGCCACTCAGCAAGGAAGAAGCCACTGCTCCAAATCCGCCATAAAAAAGCCAGACTACGGTTTGCAACTGCACATGGAGAAATGTCCTCTGGTCTGATGAAACAAAAATAGAACTGTTTGGCCATAATGACCATCGTTATGTTTGGAGGAAAAGGTGGAGGCTTGCAAGCCGAAGAACACCATCCCAACCGTGAAGCACGGGGGTGGCAGCATCATGTTGTGGGGGTGCTTTGCTGCAGGAGGGCCTGCTGCACTTCACAAAATAGATGGCATCATGAGGAAGGAAAATTATGTTGATATATTGAAGCAACATCTCAAGACATCAGTCAGGAAGTTAAAGCTTGGTCGCAAATGGGTCTTCCAAATGTACAATGACCCCAAGCATACTTCCAAAGTTGTGGCAAAATGGCTTAAGGACAACAAAGTCAAGGTATTGGAGTGGCCATCACAAAGCCCTGACCTCAATCCTATAGAACATTTGTGGGCAGAACTGAAAAAGCGTGTGTGAGCAAAGTCAGGAGGAATGGGCAACAGCTTGTGGAAGGTTACCAGAAACGTTTGACCCAAGTTAAACAATTTAAAAGGCAATGTTACCAAATACTAATTGAGTGTATGTAAACTTCTGACCCATTGGGAATGTGATGAAAGAAATAAAAAGCTGAAATAAATCATTCTCTCTACTATTATTCTGACATTTCACATTCTTAAAATAAAGTGGTGATCCTAACTGACCTAAGACAGGGAATTTTTACTAGTATTAAATGTCAGGAATTGTGAAAAACTGAGTTTAAATGTATTTGGCTAAGGTGTATGTAAACTTCGGACTAAAAAAAACAGCTGTTTCCAGCTACAATA
The DNA here is from genome assembly GCA_023634145.1 of Thymallus thymallus. Classification (NCBI taxonomy): domain Eukaryota; kingdom Metazoa; phylum Chordata; class Actinopteri; order Salmoniformes; family Salmonidae; genus Thymallus; species Thymallus thymallus. The sequence continues at coordinate 32,506,742 of CM042392.1, read as the reverse complement.
GTCATTTACAACATTAACAATGTCTACACTGTATTACTGATCAATTTAGTGTTATTTTAATGGGCAAAACAATTGCTGTTCTTTCAAAAACGTGAACCCAAACAGCGTATTTGGATAGCTTGCTGCCACTGAGATGCTCTCTCTCTTGTATTTTTTTTTTCGTCACGCAGACTGTCTCAGACTGGCATAGCCAAACTGTCTGAGAAATGTGCAAATTTCAGCAGGGGAGTCAGCAGTTTACCATGGCTTTGGAAATACACTGGCACCATGCTGACACCTTAATCTGCCAACACAAACACACGTTGACGAACTGTTAAAATGCTATTTGATCTGTGTGTGTGTGTTGTTCTCAGAATAGGCGATAAGCTACTGAAAATAAACTTTGAGATGCTGCAGATGTCAGCCCATTGGTATTTTGGTATTTACAATTTACCTTTGACATTTCAAACTAATCATACTTTTTGCGGGGGCTCACCGTTTCCAAAATCAAGGTCCTACTCCTTTGACGTGCCCGATCACTCAACGTGACATCATCCTGCTACATGGGCCTTTCGACCAATCAAATGGAAGTAAATAGCTCCAAAAGTGAGTTCTGATTCCCTCCTCCTACCTTTCCGCTGCACACACCGTGCTTGTGGAAGTTGTCATGGAGATAGAACCGTCCCCGGAGTCTGCTGGCTGGGGTGTTGCCATGGAGATTCCGACTCGAGGTCCGCTAACGGCAGTGCAGGAGGAAGAAAGTAGCTCGCGGCTGGGGTCCGAGAAGCGGATTGAGGACCTTGGAGAGCAGCGGCGCCGAGGACCACCTTTCAGCCAAGGGAACTACTACATGCTCATAGTGGTCGGAGAGATAGCGACAGACCACCAGCTGCAACGCGCCAGAGACCACTTAGAGCGGGGTGAGTAGCCAACTTCAACGAGTCTCACTTTTACACACAAATTCTCTAATTCCAGCATGCATAACCTCCAATATATATCTATAAAAGGATTGAAATGTATAAGATCAGATGCAATCGAACGATATGAAGAATGTGCTGCCTGTTTCCTAATAAAGAAATGCCGCATCAGGCATATTGAATCAGCAGTTTTGCACGAATGAACAGCCTACTACGCCACTTTTTAGTGGAACGAAAACGTTGTGTAGCCTTGCCTACACGTTTCACATTCGTTTTTTTATTACGATGGATTCTTTAATTATTTGATACAAAATCTATACATTTACTCGTTTTTCAAATAGGGACACAAACAGGCTTCCCAGAAAAGGTATGCATGTTTTATATAGCCTCCAAAATAATATGTAGCCATCAGCTTTTTAACCAACATGGTCTCAGAGCATTTCGTATTATTCTGTACATACAGCCGAGACACTACATTTTGTATGACAAGTTACATTTTGTGTGGTACAGTATGTATTCATTTGTGGTTGTCCATCATCCATTTGTTACGAATTGCAATTCGTATGATATGTTATGAATTGCAATTCGCAAATTCCTAGCTCACTAACGTTAGCTAGGCTAGGGATTAGGGTTAGACGTTAAGGTTAGGAGTTAGGTTAAAGAATCAAGGTTAGGGTTAGGGGGAAGGGTTAGCTAAAAGGTTAAGGTTAGGGTTAGGGGAAAGGTTAGCTAACATGCTAAGTAGTTGCAAAGTTGCTAATTAGCTAAAATGCTAAAGCTGTCCTTGATGAGATTCAAATGTTCAACCTTTGCGTTGCTAGATGTTCGCGTTATACCGCCCACCATCCTTTTGTTTTTGCCTTAAGTAAACTTCTGTCTTATGTAACCATATCAATGTAACATAAACTAATTTGAGTGTCCCTGATTTACATTTACTATGTCAGGTATATTCTATGAGACCAGTCTGTAATAACTCACATGTAGCCTGCCATGAGAGGGCCTGCTACAGGAAGAAAATGTTCTCAGCAATAGTATGATACAAAAACAACAACAATATGGAAGCCTAAATTTACCATGAAGGGGAAACATCCGTAGACTAACTGGTTTGGCTTGTTAAAAATGCACAGAGCTATTCTTCTGGGACATTGCCCTCATGAATAATGAGTCATCTGTTGCACTAAAGCATTCAGAATGATGTTCAGTTAAATACAGTAATGTTGTTGTCTTGTTCAAAACCATAGCTGTCATGTTCTTTCTGTATCAATGTAGCCCAGGGCTAAGCCAATTGTTGCATGTACAGTATGGGAAAATCTTCAAAATGAGCTAAAAGGCCAATTGCATGATAGAAAGTTGGGTACAAATGGAGGGTGTTGTCCAGTGTTTCTTGACACTTGGGCTGCGTCCCAAATTGCACCCTATTCCCTTTATAGTGCACTACTTTTGACCAGAGTCCAATAGGGGGCCACTTGGGACACACTCATGGTGTGAAATATGCTATTTGTTTACACAGGAGTTTGCTGGTCAACAGAGTTGGCCAATGATGAATCACTCTATTTTAAGTGCCAGGCTGGCACCATGGCAACCGCCTCATTACCATCGTTACCGAGGACCATGCCCACCGTTATACTTTTTCTCAGGATATGAGAGTTTGTCATCATCATCATCATCATCATCATCATCATATTGTTTGTCATACAGAGTGATATCAAAATAGTATGAATGCCAGTCTGTTTCCACTCATGCCAAATTGTTGTGGTTTTGCAAAGGCAGAAGAAATCAACATGTCGTTGCTGAAGGTAGAACGAGTCAGGCACCCAATGCTAACGGTAATGGAACACTCTCCCTACTAGTTTCATTAGGCTTTTACACTGTAGGGCAAACAACATTGATCTCTCCATTCTCTTGTAGTCTGAAAGTGACGTCAATACCTGGTACCTTTGATGGAAATGAGTGGTCATTTTGTGCTGCATTGGATCAGTGTACTGGTCCACAGATGGCGTAACATATCCAAGATGGCGTAACAGTGTTTTTTTTGTCCTGTCCCATTTCCCGTGTAGAAAGTTATCCCACTGTTAAAGGTCTGAATGATGGTACCACTGGTCCCCAGCTGGGCACAGACATAATTTAAGTGAAATCAACAAAAAATGACATGTCATTGAATTTAGGTTAAACGTTGGATGAAGAAAAAACATTTCTTTAACTTCATGACATTTTTCATATACACTCAGTTTTCCATGTTGATTCAACAGCATCACATTACATTTTTTGGGGGAAATAATGTGGACAGTTTTTGCCCAGTGGGTAGGCTTTAGTCCTATTGTTGCATCTCGTGTAAGTCACCCCAAGTTGACCACTGTCTGAACTGTTATTAGCAAGGACAATTAGCTAGCAAGCTCCTGTTGGCCATGAGCGGCCTACCAAGTTGCTCATGGGGTTAACATTAGGCTGAAAACAACAACTACACTGAACAAAAATATAAATGCAACATGCAAAAATGTCAAAGATTTTACTGAGTTGCAGTTCATATAAGGAAATTAGTCAATTGAAATATATTTATTAGGACCTAATCTATGGATTTCACATGATTGGGAATACAGATATTCATCTGTTGGTCACTGATACGCTATATATACAAATGTATGTATGCTGGGGAATGAGTGGGTTCGGCTATTTCAGCCACACCTGTGGCTGACGGGTGCATAAAATCGAGCACATAGCCATGCAATCTCCATAGTTAAACATTGGCAGTAGAATGGCCTTACTGAAGCTTAGTGACATTCAACAAGGCACCGTCATAGGATCCCACCTTTCCAACAAGTCAATTCGTCAAAATTCTGCCCTGCTAGAGCTGCCCCGGTCAACTGTAAGTGCTGTTATTGTGAAGTGGAAACATCAAGGAGCAACAACAGCTCAGCTACGAAGTAGTTGGTCACACAAGCTCACAGAACGGGACCGCCGAGTGCTGAAGTTGCGGCACACGAGCCTAAGATCACCATGCGCAATGCCAAGTGCCGCTGGAGCGGTGAAAACGCGTTCTGGAGTGATGAATCACACTTCACCATCTGGCAGTCCGACGGTCGAATCTGGGTTTGGCGGATGCCAGGAGAATGCTACCTGCCCCAATGCATAGTGCCAACTGTAAAGTTTGGTGGAGGAGGAATAATGGTCTGGGGCTGTTTTTCATGGTTCGGGCTAGACGCCTTTGTTCCAGTGAAGGACAATCTTAATGCTACAGCATACAATGACATTCTAGACGATTCTCTGCTTCCAACTTTGTGGTAACAGTTTGGGGAAGGCCCTTTCCTGTTTCAGCATGACAATACCCCCGTGAACAAAGTGAGGTCCATACAGAAATTGTTTGTCGAGATCAGTATGGAAGAACTTGACTGGCCTGCACAGAGCCCTGATCTCAACCCCATCGAACACTTTTGGGATGAATTGGAATGACTACTGCGAGCCAGGTCTAATCGCCCAACATCAGTGCCCGAATGGAAGCAAGTCCCCGCTGCAATTTTCCAACATCTAGTGGAAAGCCTTCCCAGGAAAGTGGAGGCTGTTATAGCAGCAAAGGGGGGACCAACTCCATATTAATGCCCATGATTTTGGAATGGGATGTTTGACGAGCAGGTGTCCACATACCTTTGGTCAGTGGTAGTGTACCTTAAAAAAAAAGGTAGGAGTGTGGATCAGAAAACCATTCAGTATATGGTGTGACCAGCATTTGCCTCATGCAGCGCAACACATCTCCTTCGCATAGAGTTGATCAGGCTGTTGATTGTGGCCTGTGGAATGTTGTCCCACTCCTCTTAAATGACTGTGTGAAGTTGCTGGATATTGGCGGGAACTGGAACACGCTGTCGTACGCACTGGTCCAGAGCATCCCAAACATGTTCAAAGGGTAACATGTCTGGTGAGTATCCAGGCCATGGAAGAACTGGGACATTTTCAGCTTCCAGGAATTGTGTACAGATCCTTGCGACATGGGGCCATGCATTATCATGCTGAAACATGAGGTGATGGCGGTGGATGAATGGCACGACAATGGACCACAGGATCTTGCCACGGTATCTCTGTGTTCGTTGTCCATAGCTTATGCCTGCCCATACCATAGCCCCATCACCACCATGAATTCTCTAAAACAATGTTGCAAGCGTCTTATGAAATTAACTTTCAATTCTGTGGCATTGAAACATCTGTGGCATTGTGTTGTGTGACAAAACTGCACATTTTAGAGTGGCCTTTTATTTTACCCAGCACAAGGTGCACCTGTGTAATGACCATGCTTTTTAATCAGCTTCTTTATATGCCACACCTGTCAGGTGGATGGATTATCTTGCCAAATGAGAAATGCTCACTAACAGGGATGTAAACACATTTTTTTTTACAACATTTGAGAGAATAAGCTTTTTGTGTGTATGGAACATTTCTGGGATCTTTTATTTCAGCTCATGAAACATGGGACCAACACTTTACATGTTGTGTTTATAGATGTGTTCAGTATAAGTAACTGGTGTGAAATGTACCGGTCAGACCAACCCAAGCTGTACTGGTCATATTGGTCTTTCAGTCAGACCAACCCAAGCTGTACTGGTCGTATTGGTCTTTCAGTCAGGCCAACCCAAGCTGTACTGGTCATATTGGTCTTTCAGTCAGACCAACCCAAGCTGTACTGGTCGTATTGGTCTTTCAGTCAGGCCAACCCAAGCTGTACTGGTCATATTGGTCTTTCAGTCAGACCAACCCAAGCTGTACTGGTCATATTGGTCTTTCAGTCAGGCCAACCCAACTGTACTGTGAAGTAGGATAATAGTATGCCTACTATTGAAACAGATAAGAAACAGATAAACAGAGTCAGAAATTCACAGGTTTCAGATTTTCCCATTTTTTTTAGGTTTTCCTTTAAACCACATCAGGAGACCAATTATGAGTTCTGGGAAAAAATCGAATACATTTCGTTTTTTTGAGAGTAGTTGCCCTTTAATTCAAGTGCACTGTTGTCTGGTTAGCAGTGTTTCTGTAGCACATTGAGAGGGAGTTAGCTAAATAAATGGCCACTGGATTGACGCAAATAATCACGATATCATTCTGACAGGTAGCCATAGGCTACTTTGTAGTTAGTTAACATTTAATAGAGAACGTTTTTGAGAAAGCCTTTCTAACTACCAGAAGACGGTTAAGGCCTAGCATTAGCATCACTATATTATTCCTGCTCCTTAATTGTTTGAAACCTGGACGTTTTACGTCATATTATGAGGTATGAGGCATGTCTTACCTTGCTTCAAAGTAGCCTATAGCCAAAATCCCAGCATAGAATCGTGGAGGCAATAGTTTTTTTTTCCAACTTTCTTTCATTGTCTAGCAGCCAAAGGCATTATCTTAGTCATATTAGCAACCCATGATAGTTGTTGCATCTTTAAATATCCCCTCTTTCTAACAGATATTTCCACCTCTGTCCATGAAACTGCTTGCATGTGCGATGTGCATTTTAGAACAGTGTTTTCCTGCAAATTGCATTTTGGAACATTCACGCATAGGCCTACTGCCGTGTGTACATTGCTGCGCCTGAATAAATAATAGTTAATCAACAATTTAAGCGAAACATTCCGATCTGTTCCATCAGCCCTATTCATTGATACACCTCCACTACTCTACTCTGATACGTATCAGTGGGGATTAAGAAGTGAGTGTACGTAAGTGGGTACACGGCGTATACCTGCGTATACTCTCCACAACACCACTGAATACAGACTAGTTCAGGGAACAGCAAATGTCGTCTTAAAACAGGCACTGACTGCATACAAGGAGATATAGGAGATAGCCTACTAATCAAACGTTTTAAACACATTCTGTATGATCTTATGAAATAGGCTACAGACGTATTCCACAAAAACAAAGTGTCATGAGAAGACATATAGCCTAGCTCACACACTAGCTTAGCCAGAACTAGAGGCAGGCAGGCAGCAGACAGACTGCAGCAGGCAACAGCATGGAAAATTACCCCTTGACAGTGTAACTGAGAATATGAGCTGCCCCAGCTTTTTACGCTCCTCAGACATGATGCGAACATAGTACCCATTTTGTATTCTCTACCCTTCGTTCTTACAGGATTTCTCAACCACCTTCTGTATCACACTGTGTGCCCTCCACACAGATTTACAGAACTTTCCCTGCATTATTCATTTGGTAACACTTGGGGAATGTGGATGGATGCGGAGCTTGTTTTGAAGTGTTACTAAGCATGTACAGAAAGTATTCAGACCCCTTGACCTTTTCAAAATGTTGTTACCTTACAGCCTTATTCTAAAATTGATTAAAACATGTTTTTCCTCATCACTCTACACATAACACCCCATAATGACAAAGCAAAACAGGTTTTTAGATTTTTTTGCATATGTATAAAAAACAAAACACTGGAATATGACATTTACATAAGTATTCAGACCCTTTACTCAGTACTTTGTTGAAGCACCTATGGCAGTGATTACAGCCTCAAGTATTCTTGGGTATATCGCTACAAGCTTGGCACACCTGTATTTGGGGAGTTTCTCCCATTCTTTTCTGCAGAACCTCTCAAGCTCTGTCAGGTTGGATGGGGAGCGTCGCTGCACAGCTATTTTCAGGTCTCTCCAGAGATGTTCGATCGGGTTCAATTATAGGCTCTGGCTAGGCCACTCAAGGACATTCAGAGACTTGTCCCGAAGCCACTCCTGCATTGTCTTGGCTGTGTGCTTAGGATCGTTGTCCTGTTGGAAGGTAAACCTTCGCCCCAGTCTGAAGTCCTGAGCGCTCTGGAGCAGGTTTTCATCAAGGATCTTTCTCTACTTTGCTCTGTTCATCTTTCACTCGGTCCTGACTAGTCTCCCAGGCCCTGCCGCTGAAAAACATCCCCACAGCATGATGCTGCCATCACCACCATGCTTCCCCGTAGGGATGGTGCCAGGTTTCCTCCAGATGTGACGCTTGGCATTCAGGCCATAGAGTTCAATCTTGGTTTCATCAGACCAGAGAGTCTTGTTTCTCATGGTCTGAGAGTTCTTTAGGTGCCTTTTGGCAAACTCCATGCGGTTGTCATGTGCCTTTTACTGAAAAATGGCTTCTGTCTGGCCACTCTACCGTAAAGGTCTGATTGGTGGAGTGCTGAAGAGACGGTTGTCCTTCTGGAAGGTTCTCCCATCTCCACAGAAGAACTCTGGAGCTCAGTCAGAGTGACCATTGGGTTCTTGATCACCTCCCTGACCAAGGCCCTTCTCCCCCGATTGCTCAGTTTGGCCTGGCGGACAGCTCTAGGAAGAGTCTTGGTGGTTCCAAACTTCTTTCATTTAAGAATTATGGAGGCCATGTGTTCTTGGGGACCTTCAATGTTGCAGAATGTTCTGGTACACTTCCCCAGATCTGTGCCTCGACACAATCCTGTCTCTGGGCTTTACGGACAATTCCTTCGACCTCATGGCTTGGTTTTTGCTCTGACATGCACTGTGAACTGTGGGACCTTAAATATACAGGTGTGCGCCTTTCCAAATCATGTCCAATCAATTGAATTTACCACAGGTGGACTCCAATCAAGATGTAGAGGAAGATCAATGGAAAACGGAATCAGCTGAGCTCATTTTCAAGTCGCATAGCAAAGGGCCTAAATACTCATTATGGATATTGTGTGTAGATTAGTGAGGAAAATGTCTGTAACGTAACAAAATGTGGAAAAGGGAAGGGGTCTGAATACTTTCCAAATGCGCTGTATTCATTCGTTTATCATTATTTAGTTGATGTAACTTAGTAGCATCATTTTCTAGTTGGGTGAATTGGTGTCTGATAAGTTTGTATGACATCAATTCTAAGAAAATGAGTTACTGTGAGGAGTAACTAATCAGCCTCTTCAATGCTGCTAATTGGCTCTGTTGGAAGTTTGAGCGAATCAGTTGTTGAGCTGCAGTATCATTCAGTGGGTGATTAGTCAGAGACACACACACACACACACACACACACACACACACACACACACACACACATACACACACACACACACACACACACACACACACACACACACACACACACACACACACTCCTTCTTTGAGTTAGGTATTGAAAGACGGATACCCGCTATCTTATCTCGCCTTCCACCAGTCCAGGAAATTACATTTTAGACATGTCAAAACATGTCAAGTTGTTTGTCATAATGATCGATGCCATTGTCACCTCTTTGAGAGGGGTTTTGTCAGTCCAAACACAAAATACCAATTTGAGCCCTGAGCCCTTTACCAGAATGAATATCAGTGACACAGCATTTCTGAGAATAGACCGCAGTCGTCTGCATTGGGGGGACATTTCTCACTCTCTCAGTGAAGCAAAACAGAGGCTGGAAAAAATCTAATTGAACCTAAGTACAGTCATCCTCTTCTTATTGAGGCATGGGGAGATATTATATTAATCTCCTATCTCAGACTCAGCCAGTGTATCCACCAGTGAATAGGATCAGAGACAGGGTTCTCCTGCGGCTAAAATCCCTGTTATATAGGATCAGAGACAGGCTTCTCCTACAGTTAAGGCCCTGTTGAATGAGATCTGACGGAGGTTTTTCTCTGAACTTCTGAGAATCTTCCCTCAAATCCAATCTGACAAAGGCTCTCCCTAATGTGGGGTGGAACGAGGACGTTGACTGGAACATTAGTGAGAATCGTTTTGCTTGCTGCTCTTTAATCAGTGTGTCTGTTCTGGTAACACTTTACTTTAAATCCAGGTATAAAGTGTTATAATGCATTGTAAGACTTGTTATAAGCATGTATGACCCCCAGGAACATTGCTTAGAAGTGCTCCGCTTGTACTGAACCCGTTGCTCCTTAATCAGTGCATAATTTCCAGTAATATACTTTATAACGTGTTATGAAGCAGTTATATTTTAAGGCTTGTCATAAGCATATGATGATAATGATTCTGACAGTTATTTTGAGGTAAACTCTGTTCCTTAACTAAATTACCAATGTTCTGTTTCATAAAAAATACATCTATATTATAGAAAACCTAATATCTGTCTGGACCAACTTTTATTAATTCCAATTACATACAGTATCAATTGGGGTTAAATTAAGTCTTGGAGAAATGAAGTCTCCCATGAAATGGAGAAAAAAATCCACACTGAAATATAAAACATAATACGGTTACAGAGATTTAAGAGATGTTGTTTTTTTTCCAATTTCCTTGGCCCGACTTCCTATCCTTGTGCACCAGCACAGGATCTTCGGATAATGAGAAATACTAAAATGGAAGTTTAGTATTTTATAAATTCATTTTAGATGGTTTCTCGCCATGAAAGTAGTCTATGGGCCACTATTGCACGGTTGCCCTCATCACATCCATTGAAGTTAGTAGTGTCTGTTTAAAGAAAACTAAACTATTGATTACAGTTTCTTCTGGCCCATAGACTACTATCAGGATAAGGAACTATAAAACAGTAAGGTCTAAAATAGCCAACTTTAATGTAACATTACCCTTTTCTTCTGTCTTGTCATACCAGGGATCCGCTCCTGGGACGTCAGCCTCAAGTCATGTGACCTGGACCAGCAGCTGCAGCTGTTTGTGACGCGTCACTCCGCCCAGTTCTCCGCAGAGGTCAGAGGTCAGTCAAACCTGGGTCCTGTGACTTCACACACCACGACATGGACTATATGGGCCCTGTTCGAACTAGCCTGGTCCCAGATCTGTTTGTGCTACAATGCCAACTCCTATGTCTTTGTCACGCCAAACAATGACAATGACATAGGAGTTGGCAAGATAGATCTGGGAACTAGTTCTAACACCTAGTGGCAAGAATTCATGTTAGAATAAATAAGATGATTACTTCATTATAACTTGAGGTATACGTCGAGATAGAAGGCACAGGCATGAAAGTCCCGACGAGTGGCGGCCCCTCGGACGACCCGGAGGTTGAGGAGCGGGCCGGTCCGGGATCACAGATGTCCACCACCCGGACCCAACTGTGTTCCTCCGGACCGTATCCCACCCAGTCCACTAGGTACTGGACCGACCCCGCCGCCAACGTGAGTCCATCACCGTCTCCACTCTGTATGCCGGCGGCACCACTGCAGGGCCGGATCCCCCCAGCGGACAAGGAACCACCGGTCTGAGGAGAAAGACATGGAAAATGGGAGAGATGTTATTATATGGTGGGGGCAATTGGAGGGTGACTGCTACGTCATTGACCTTCCGGAGGACCTTAAACGGCCCCACATACCGGAGGCTTAACTTGCGGCAGGGCAAGCGGAGGGGAAGATTCAGCATGGAGAGCCACACTCTGTCCCCCGGGCTGTAGTGGGTGACGGACCATACCTCCTCTGCCAACTGGAACCAGTCCTCCACCGCAGGCACATCACTGGGCTCAGTACCAGTCCAAGGACACAATAGAGGTTGCCGGCCCAGGATGGCCTGGAAAGATGTTAACTTGAGGACTGGCGCAGGGAGTTCCAGAAGACCTGCTGGAACAGGACCTCAGCAACCTGTAAGGCAGAGGGCAGCCTGGCGAGAGGAAGAAAACAAACCATCTTGGAGAACCGGTCCACGATCACCAAGATGGTCGTGTGTCCCTCCGACCGGGGTAGGTCAGTCACAAAGTCAACTGCCAGGTGTGACCAAGGCCGCTGAGGTACCAGTAAAGGACGGAGCTTCCCCGCGGGAGCCTGTCTCAACGCCTTGGACTGCGCGCAGACAGAGCAGGACTGGATGTAGTAGTGCACAGTCCTCCCCATGCCAGGCCACCAGTACTTCGCCCGGAGCGTCCTGTCACCGGGGATTGGTGTGCCCAGGTCACCAGCCTTCCACGCACCCTCCGCGGCACGTATGTCTTCCCCGGGGGTGCACGCCGCTGGTGGTGGGTCCCTTTGTCCTGCCCGAACGATCTCTTCGTCCACATCCCAGGCGACTGGTCCCACGACGCAAGATGGAGGCAAGATGGGAACCCTGGGCTCCTGTTCTGCCCCCCGGTCGTGCATCCAGGAGAGTGCGTCGGCTCTGGTGTTTTTGGTGCCTGGATGGTAGGTCAGCGTGAAGCAGAACCGGGCGAAGAACATTGTCCACCTGGCCTGACGGGGGGTTAAGGCGCCGAGCAGCCCTGACGTATTCCAGGTTGCGATGATCCATCATGACGGCTTGCACGATTGTGGTGTCATGTGGGACATGAGTTCACGAAATGCTCCCATGAGCTCCACCATCTGTCCCTCCATGATGCGGTACTTATCATCTAGCCCCATGATGCAGCCACCACTATGCTTGAAAATATGGAGAGTAGTGTGAGGGCTTGGTTGTGGTAAGGCCTCTTACTCCCACCTAGGGGAGGAGAGAGGCACACAACCAAGTCCTCACACCCTAATTAGGGAGATTATGATCCCCAATCAGAGACAGCTGTCTAGCGTTGTCTCTGATTGGGGATAGTATTTAGGATCTACTCAAATCCACCTGTGTGTGGATCATTGTTCCTGCTAGTCTGCACTGCCTGTAGCCCAGCAAGTAAGTCACTGTGTTTGTTTGGTTTTCAAGTTTAGTTTTTCTCAGTCATCTCCTTTTGTTATTTTTGTGCTTCGTGATTGCATCTCCAAAAATAAAAGAGGAATGACACTCCATCAGTGCTCCGTTTATCGTCCCTTAACTACGCACTGTGACAGAATGATCCACCACCCTGGGACGCAACGGGGGATTACTTTGGGAGATATCCTCCTCGGTATGGGGAAAATTACCGAGGAGGAACACTCCCATTATCGTGCGGTGGAGGAGGGCTGGTGTCCGGAGCAGAGGCGCCGAAGACGGGGGAAACGTCACCGGGCGAAAGCGAAGGACCAGCCTGGAGCCCTGAAAAACCCCCAAACTGATTTTGGGGGGGGGGCTATGGGGGTGGTCGGGGATCGAGGGAGAAGAGCCCCGACCACTGCACTCGTGGGGGTTCCAGGAGGAGCCCCTACAGCCGTGGGAGCAGGAGTACAGAGAGGAGTCAGAGGAAGACGACGACGATGTGCTTCTGTTCCCTCACTCGTGGGGGTTCCCGGAGGAACCCTCACAGGATGGGGATTGGCGGTGGAGTAGGGACGACAGGGACAGTCGTGCTCCAGCGCCAGTTCCCAGTCCGGTGCCTCCAGCGCCGGTCCAGAGTCGGAGACGGAGGAGACCGACTCAGCGCACCAAACCATCGGTGCGCAACTATAGCCCGGTACGGCCCGCGCCTGCTCCGCGCACCAGCTCTATGGTGCGTGTCTCCAGCCCGGTGCGACCCGTGCCAGCTCAGCGCACCAAACCAACGGTGCGTTTCCCCAGCCCGGTACGGCCCGCGCCTGCTCCGCGCACCAGTACTATGGTGCGTGTCTCCAGCCCGGTGCGACCCGTACCAGCTCAACGCACCAACCCAACGGTGCGTTTTCCCAGCCCAGTACAGCCCGTGCCTGCACCTCGCATCAGACCAGTGGTGCGTTTCCCCAGTCCAGTACGCCCCGTGCCTACTCCTCGCACGGAGCCTACAGCGACGGTCGCCAGCACAGCTCTGTGGTTGGAGACCATCTCTGCGTCGGTGCCCAGGGTGGGCTCGACGTTCAGCCCCGCTGTGGAGCAGGAGCTCCATAGCGCGTCGGTGCCCAGTCTGGGGCCGACAGCCAGCCCAACCACAGGGCTGGAAACCATCTCTGCGTCGGTGCCCAGGGTGGGCACGACGTTCAGTCCCGCTGTGGAGCAGGAGCTCCATAGCGTGTCGGTGCCCAGTCTGGGGCCGACAGCCAGCCCAACCACAGGGCTGGAAACCATCTCTGCGTCGGTGCCCAGGGTGGGCACGACGTTCAGTCCCGCTGTGGAGCAGGAGCTCCATAGCGTGTCGGTGCCCAGTCTGGGGCCGACAGCCAGCCCAACCACAGGGCTGGAAACCAGCTCTGCGTCGGTGCCCAGGCAGGGCACGACGTTCAGCCCCGCTATGGAGCAGGAGCTCCGTAGCGTGTCGGTGCCCAGCCTGGGGCAGACAGCCAGACCTACTACAGGGCTGAAAACCACCTCTACGTCGGTGCCCAGGGTGGGCACGGCGTCCAGCCCGAGGCCTCCGGTGAAGGTCAGCAGCCCGAGACCTCCGGGGAAGGTCAGCAGCCCGAGACCTCCGGGGAAGGTCAGCAGCCCGAGACCTCCGGGGAAGGTCAGCAGTCCGAGACCTCCGGGGAAGGTCAGCAGCCCGGGACCTCAGGTGAAGGTGAGCAGCCCTGAACCTCCACCGGAGCCACATCCGGGTCCAGAAGTTGCTCTGCTACAGCGCCAGAGCGGTCCGCTCCACCGGTGCCCAGTCCGGGGCCGGTCGTCTGCGTCGCTCCAGATCCGGAGCAGTCCGCTCCACCGGTGCCCAGTCCGGGGCCGGTCGTCTGCTTCGCTCCAGTGCCGGAGCAGTCCATTCCACCGGTGCCCAGTCCGGGGCCGGTCGTCTGTGTCGCTCCAGTGCCAGAGCAGTCCGCTCCACCGGTGCCCAGTCCGGGGCCGGTCATCTGCGTCGCTCCAGTGCCGGAGCAGTCCGCTCCACCGGTGCCCAGTCCGGGGCCGGTCGTCTGCTTCGCTCCAGTGCCGGAGCAGTCCGCTCCACCGGTGCCCAGTCCGGGGCCGGTCGTCTGCTTCGCTCCAGTGCCGGAGCAGTCCGCTCCACTGGGGTCCGAGCCAGGGGAGAACATCAGCCCCTCTCCAGGGTCGAGGGCTCCCACACCAGGGTCCAGACAGGACTTGGTGAATGGCGGGAGTACTGAGGGGGGAACCATCGCGCCGGGGTCCGGACCGGACCGGGCGTGCAACGGAGAGGTAGGAGGGAAGCTACTCTTTAAGCCTGCGCCACGCCCGGAGCCGGAACCGGAGCCCCCACCAGCAACCACCTCAGTACCCCGCCATGTCCCCCCTAGTTTTTGTGGATTTTTATTCAGGAGAGGGGGGGATATTTGTGCGATCGGGAGTCCGCACCTTAGGGGGGGGGTACTGTGAGGGCTTGGTTGTGGTAAGGCCTCTTACTCCCACCTAGGGGAGGAGAGAGGCACACAACCAAGTCCTCACACCCTAATTAGGGAGATTATGATCCCCAATCAGAGACAGCTGTCTAGCGTTGTCTCTGATTGGGGATAGTATTTAGGATCTACTCAAATCCACCTGTGTGTGGATCATTGTTCCTGCTAGTCTGCACTGCCTGTAGCCCAGCAAGTAAGTCACTGTGTTTGTTTGGTTTTCAAGTTTAGTTTTTCTCAGTCATCTCCTTTTGTTATTTTTGTGCTTCGTGATTGCATCTCCAAAAATAAAAGAGGAATGACACTCCATCAGTGCTCCGTTTATCGTCCCTTAACTACGCACTGTGACAAGTAGTACTCAGTAATGTGTTGTATTGGATTTGCCCCAAAAATAACACTTTGTATTGAGGACAAAAAGCTAATTGCTTTGCCACATTTTTTTCAGTATTACTTTAGTGCCTTGTTGCAAACAGGATGCATGTTTTGGAATATTTGTATACTGTACAGGCTTCCTTCTTTTCACTCTGTCAATTAGGTTAGTATTGTGGAGTAACTACAATGTTGTTGATCAATCCTCAGTTTTCTCCTGGCACAACCATTAAACTCTGTCACTGTTTTAAATTCATGAATACTTTCTGAAGGCACTGTAATTGTAATTTTCTTATCTTTTGTGTCATTATAAAGCATTCGCGTTTTACATCAGTCTTCAATATGGACCTCTTGATCCATCTGAGGAGAATCAACAATGTACAGTAACTCAGAATAGATGTTTAGGGGTCATCAAAGTATTTACAGCTAGGAAGAAATATTATTGTCTCAAGGCACAGTATTTCAATGCAGTCTGAATTCATTGCATAAAGATAACATAAGCCACACTTTGCTACAGTGTACATGTCCTAAACTACACACGTTCTCCTGTTATAGTGATTGATACTACTGCGTCGTATCCAGGGGCTTGACTGCTATCCCATAGCCTCTGTATTGCACACACCCACACGCACATACACACGCACATACACTGTAAATAGGAAACTATAGGATACATCATAACAGTGCACTGACAGTAAGTCCTGAGCTACATCGCAGACAGCAGAAACGACACAGAGAAAGACGTCCAGAGAATGTCCTATCTTATAAGAATGCTTATTTTTTGTGGTGTAACTTGTATTTAGACCATCAGTATGGCTCATAAATACACATTGACATTGTGCTGCATAAGCCCTTTCTTCGATCAGTGACCTTGTGCACTGCTTGTATGGGCAGCTTTGATCTAAAGTCAATATTTTCTTAGCATCTAGTCTCCGAGGACCATTGCGCTGAAAGGGGGGCTGAACTCATCGATTTAACCTGGGTTTTTGTCCTCCTCATTAAGAAAAAGAAAAGGATTTGCGTCATGGGGGTGTGGTTTGATATGGGTGTGTTATGTTCATTATATCTTTCCCTGGCAGTTATGGTTGTTTGTTCCTCTTCACTCACCGTAGTTGAGTTCTCTCTGTAGTTGATTATCTCTGTAGCTGAGGTATCTCTGTAGCTGAGGTATCTCATCTCTGTAGCTGAGGTATCTCATCTCTGTAGCTGAGGTATCTCTGTAGCTGAGGTATCTCTGTAGCTGAGGTATCTCTGGAGCTGAGGTATCTCTGGAGCTGAGGTATCTCTGGAGCTGATTATCTCTGTAGCTGAGGTATCTCTGTAGCTGAGGTATCTCTGTAGTTGAGTTCTCTCTGTAGTTGAGTTCTCTCTGTAGTTGATTAACTCTGTAGTTGATTATCTCTGTAGTTGATTATCTCTGTAGTTGATGAGCCACTGTACTATCTATGACTGGCTAAAGGAATGACAGTTAATAATAATAATAATCATCATCATCATAATTAGGTGGGTGCTTATATTTGTCCTATTTCACACATGTACAAGTGTGTATTAATACATGTGTGAATTGGAAATGTGTTTTTTTCTTATCCCAACTCTCCATGAAACACCCTCGGAGGGTCGGGCCACGGCCAGGATTAGTCATTATCAACAGCGACCCTAGAGCAATTAGGGTTAATTGCCTTGCTCAAGGGCACATCAACAGATGTTTCACCTTGTTGGCTAGGGGATTCAAACTAGTGACATTTAACAAGTCTTTAGGAAAAAAGGTGCAATCTAGAACCTAAAACTGTTCTTCGACTTTCCCCAGAGGATAACCCTTTTTGGTTCCAGGTAGAACCCTTTTTGGTTTCAGGTAGAACTCTTTTGGGTTCCATGTAGAACTCTCTGTGGAAAAGGAACCGGAACCGGAAAAGGGTTCTTACACTAACAGGGCCTTATCATCATTTTCACAATTTGACAGTGTTATTACAACCTCATAGTGTGGAAATATATATAAAACACAGTAAATCCCGTTTTTGACTGCACTGGGCCTTTAACTGTGTGTCATTGAAGCTTATGTTTTCTTTATTTTATCTAAATGTTCCATTTGTTACATAGAGGATCACCCTGGGTGTGTCACAAATTACACCCTTTTCCCTACTTCCCTATAGAATGCACAATTTTTTACCAAAGCCCAAAGGGCCCTGTCCAAAGTAGTGCATTGTAGGAATTAGGTGCCATTTGGAACGTAACCTGTGACATTTCTATTCAGGTCCTTTAGACCGGTCTCCCTGACTGGCCACAGACGTTACTTTAGTGACCTAGGATTTTGAGTTGGTGCCCTCAAGTCTTGGATGCTAGAAGTGCAGCAGTGAACGCTCTCCCATTCGCCTCCTCGGCTGGACAGGATGTCTGCAGCGTGTGGCACCTTGCTGCATTTTCACCATTTTACTCAATCTGTTTATTCATTTTGGAGCCTGGCCTCTACACTCAAAAATAAACATTGTTTTTACAGCTTTTTCTTTTGTCGTTACATGTGCATTCTACACACAATTTACGTACCTGGCACTTTAAATTTGTTTTATTTTACACTAGTTACATAGCAAGAATAAAGTAATTTGATATTTTTATATAAAATGAGCTTCTAAACCCACCCTCCATCCATCCCACCTATCTCTGTAAACCCACCCCTCAGCTACTCTCCATCCATCCCACCTATCTCTGTAAACCCACCCCTCAGCTACTCTCCATCCATCCCACCTATCTCTGTAAACCCACCCCTCAGCTACTCTCCATCCATCCCACCTATCTCTGTAAACCCACCCCTCAGCTACTCTCCATCCATCCCACCTATCTCTGTAAACCCACCCCTCAGCTACCCTCCATCCATCCCACCTATCTCTGTAAACCCACCCCTCAGCTACTCTCCATCCATCCCACCTATCTCTGTAAACCCACCCCTCAGCTACTCTCCATCCATCCCACCTATCTCTGTAAACCCACCCCTCAGCTACTCTCCATCCATCCCACCTATCTCTGTAAACCCACCCCTCAGCTACTCTCCATCCATCCCACCTATCTCTGTAAACCCACCCCTCAGCTACCCTCCATCCATCCCACCTATCTCTGTAAACCCACCCCTCAGCTACCCTCCATCCATCCCACCTATCTCTGTAAACCCACCCCTCAGCTACTCTCCATCCATCCCACCTATCTCTGTAAACCCACCCCTCAGCTACCCTCCATCCATCCCACCTATCTCTGTAAACCCACCCCTCAGCTACTCTCCATCCATCCCACCTATCTCTGTAAACCCACCCCTCAGCTACTCTCCATCCATCCCACCTATCTCTGTAAACCCACCCCTCAGCTACCCTCCATCCATCCCACCTATCTCTGTAAACCCACCCCTCAGCTACCCTCCATCCATCCCATTTTATATTTAACCATATTTGTTGTAATATTTGTTCAGTCTTTTATGGAGGATGAAACTGGAATTGCAACCAGCTTTATATGGCTTGTTTTCAAAAAGGTTTCATTTTCTATTAACTGAAAGGGAGAGATTGTAATCTGGATAAAGGGAGAGGTTGTAATCTGGATAAAGGGAGAGGATGTAATCTGGATAAAGGGAGAGGTTGTAATCTGGATAAAGGGAGAGGTTGTAATCTGGATAAAGGGAGAGGTTGTAATCTGGATAAAGGGAGAGGATGTAATCTGGATAAAGGGAGAGGTTGTAATCTGGATGAAGGGAGAGGTTGTAATCTGGATGAAGGGAGAGGTTGTAATCTGGATAAAGGGAGAGGTTGTAATCTGGATAAAGGGAGAGGTTGTAATCTGGATAAAGGGAGAGGTTGTAATCTGGATAAAGGGAGAGGATGTAATCTGGATAAAGGGAGAGGATGTAATCTGGATAAAGGGAGAGGTTGTAATCTGGATAAAGGGAGAGGTTGTAATCTGGATAAAGGGAGAGGTTGTAATCTGGATAAAGGGAGAGGTTGTAATCTGGATAAAGGGAGAGGTTGTAATCTGGATGAAGGGAGAGGTTGTAATCTGGATAAAGGGAGAGGTTGTAATCTGGATGAAGGGAGAGGTTGTAATCTGGATAAAGGGAGAGGTTGTAATCTGGGTAAAGGGAGAGGTTGTAATCTGGATAAAGGGAAAAGGCCACTGGACTGCTAAAATGTGCAGTATCCTTTCTGGTGGGCTCAACCACGCCCCCTTCCCTCTAACACCCAGCAGAGAAGCGAAACATGAGGATTACAGTCAGCTATGTATTCTGATTAAGTCCCCTATGCCTCTAGGTTTAGGGCTTGATTCAATCCGTAGTGCATAATATCTGCATTGTAGCACAGTTTACATGTAAAGGTCATTTCCGATTGAGCCGACATTTGCAGCGTTTTTTTTTTTACCGTGAATGCAGTCTCCGCGACTGAGGGAACGTTGCCTTTATTTGTCAATTGTGCTATAAAGCGGCTCTTCAGCGCTACGGATTGAATTGAGGCCTTAGTTAAGCCACACCGATAAACACAGAGGTGTGTAGGCTGAGCCCTGCATGGGGAGTATCGATGGCTCTCACTGGGTTCCCGTCAACAAAAATGACTACATTTCCTCCCAAACTATCAAACAAACAGCTATGGGAGCAGTGGGCTATGGGAAATGAGGGCGGACGCAGGCTTCAATGCCCAAAAGGCCTATGGGGTAGTTTAAAGTGAGGACATTTATTCTTTCAGTAAAAGGGTGGTTGGTGGAAACGAAAGCAGCTGTAATCAAATCAAACCAAATTGTATTTCACACGCCTCGAACACAACAGCGTGTGAAATACCAACAATGCAGTTCAAGAAATAGAGTTAAGAAAATATTTAATAAATAAACTAAAGTAAAACATTATATAAAAAGTAATACAATAATCGGCGTACACATCCACATGTGGAGAGGAGGAGAGATGAGATGGGATAGTGTGTGTGTGTCAGATATGGTAAGACCTGTAATAACAACTCCTAAGAAGTAGATCATTAATTGAGATCCAGAATGATAACACAGAACAACATGGTAGGATATGCTAGGATAGGATAGGATAGGATAGGATAGGATATGATAGGTATCTCCAACAGATCAGTCACAGCATACTTATGAGTAGCTCGCCAAACAAATCTCATAGGATAGGATACCATTATTTATCTTAGGTTGACACAGTAACAAGAAGACACAATCTCAGAAAACCCACTGAACCGGTACATACATTATATTACTTGTACAGTGTGACTCCAATTAATTGAAAATTGCTTTCCATTTTAGTAATACCAAAATGGTATTTTCAACTTTAAAATTACCTCTTCAAAAATGACAATTGTGTTTATGCCAACTAATGATGTCCTTTGAAGCAGGAGTGCCCCAAAACGTACAGTGGGGAGAACAAGTATTTGATACACTGCCGAGTTTGCAGGTTTTCCTACTTACAAAGCATGTAGAAGTCTGTAATTTATCATAGATACTCTTCAACTGTGAGTGACAGAATCTAAAACAAAAATCCAGAAAATCACATTGTATGATTTTTAAGAAATTAATTTGCATTTTATTGCATGGTACAGAAACCTTTGTTTGCAATTACAGAGATCATACGTTTCCTGTAGTTCTTGACCAGGTTTGCACACACTGCAGCAGGAATTTTGGCCCACTCCTCCATACAGACCTTCTCCAGATCCTTCAGGTTTCGGGGCTGTCGCTGGGCAATACAGACTTCCAGCTCCCTCCAAAGACTTTCAATTGGGTTCAGGTCTGGAGACTGGCTAGGCCACTCCAGGACCTTGAGATGCTTCTTACGGAGCCACTCCTTAGTTGCCCTGGCTGTGTGTTTCGGGTCGTTGTCATGCTGGAAGACCCAGCCACGACCCATCTTCAATGCTCTTGCTGAGGGAAGGAGGTTGTTGGCCAAGATCTCGCGATACATGGCCCCATCCATCCTCCCATCAATACAGTGCAGTCGTCCAGTCCCCTTTGCAAAAAAGCATCCCCAAAGAATGATGCTTCACGGTTGGGATGGTGTTCTTGGGGTTGTACTCATCCTTCTTCTTCCTCCAAACACGGCGAGTGGAGTTTAGACCAAAAAGCTCTATTTTTGTCTCATCAGACCACATGACCTTCTCCCATTCCTCCTCTGGATCATCCAGATGGTCATTGGCAAACTTCAGACGGGCCTGGACATGCGCTGGCTTGAGCAGGGGGACCTTGCGTGCGCTGCAGGATTTTAATCCATGACGGCGTAGTGTGTTACTAATGGTTTTCTTTGAGACTGTGGTCCCAGCTCTCTTCAGGTCATTGACCAGGTCCTGCCGTGTAGTTCTGGGCTGATCCCTCACCTTCCTCATGATCATTGATGCCCCACGAGGTGAGATCTTGCATGGTGCCCCAGACCGAGGGAGATTGACCGTCATCTTGAACTTTCTAATAATTGCGCCAACAGTTGTTGCCTTGTGCAGGTCTAAAATTTTATCCCTGATGTCCTTACACAGCTCTCTGGTCTTGGCCATTGTGGAGAGGTTGGAGTCTGTTGGATTGAGTGTGTGG
Organism: Thymallus thymallus; assembly: GCA_023634145.1. Classification (NCBI taxonomy): domain Eukaryota; kingdom Metazoa; phylum Chordata; class Actinopteri; order Salmoniformes; family Salmonidae; genus Thymallus; species Thymallus thymallus. Next base: position 32,484,946 of record CM042392.1, on the reverse strand, counting down.
ACAGGTGTCTTTTATACAGGTAACGAGCTCAAACAGGTGCAGTTAATACAGGTAATGAGTGGAGAACAGGAGGGCTTCTTAAAGAAAAACTAACAGGTCTGTGAGAGACGGAATTCTTACTGGTTGGTAGGTGATCAAATACTTATGTCATGCAATAAAATGCAAATTAATTATAAAAAAATTATACAATGTGATTTTATGGATTTTTTTTTTGATTCCGTCTCTCACAGTTCAAGTGTACCTATGATAAGAATTACAGACCTCTACATGCTTTGTAAGTAGGACAACCTGCAAAATCGGCAGTGTATCAAATACTTGTTCTCCCCACTGTATATCTGGAAATCCAGACCTACACACGGAACATCATTATCATAATCAAATTGTGTGACATGGCAGAGGTTATAGGTGACCTGAGGGTAGCGGTAGGGTGATGATTAATAAGATACCTGGTCGCTGGTTCCAATTTACTTGGTTGAATCCGTGTTCCTCTTCAGCCATGTTACCATGGTGACCAGGATGACCCCTGGGAGTGTAAGATGAAAGGTTAACGATTGGCCTCTATGTTTACCGCAATATTGGAATTATTTTCTGTGTGTGCGGGGGGGATCTTCTTGCTATGGTGGCTGGGCCTGTCATGATGGTGGCTGGGCCTGTTATGATGGTGGCTGGGCCTGTCATGATGGTAGCTGGGCCTGGAGCTCCTATCTCCCTGCCTGTCATGATGGTGGCTAGGCCTGTCATGATGGTGGCTGGGCCTGGAGCTCCTATCGCTCTGCCTGTCATGATGGTGGCTGGACCTGGTTCTATCTCTCTGCCTGTCATGATGGTGGCTGGGCCTGTCATGATGGTGGCTGGACCAGGTGGGTGAGAGAGAGGTGGGGAGAGGAGGGAGAGAGAGAGGTGGGGAGAGGAGGGAGAGAGAGAGGAGGGTGAGAGAGACTAAAGAAAACACTGGCCTTGATAGCGACATGTCTGTAAAGGGACATGATAATAGGAACATTGGTACATTGCAGATCACTGTTTCTATTACTTTGACTATTTGAAATAGCATTTCCTGACTCTGTCAATGTGGGTGTCCTTATCAGCAAGTGACTCGGATGGGAAAGGAAACCTCATCTTCTTGTAGATCTCCGGGGGCCCATTGAATGGGGAGACATATCTCACACGACTGGAACAGCGCAGTTAGTGTTCTGATTTGAAGCACCTCTATTTGGTGTAGAATGCACATTTGCCGTTGGTTCTGTTTCCCGGGAAACACATTGTCAAATTCTAACTGTTACAAGTTTATTTATGATGTCATTGAGGCAGATTAGATTTGGTTTTGGTAACGTTACAATTATCTCCAAGTATATTATGTTCGAAAAATAACAGGCTAGAGGAGTTGAAACAAAACTTTGATACAGCAGGCTCTAATTTGGTGCTGTCAGCGGTGCTCTCCGTGGTGCTGTCAGCGGTGCTCTCCGTGGTGCTGTCAGCGGTGCTCTCCGTGGTGCTGTCAGTGGTGCTCTCCACGGTGCGGTCCTTTGGTGCTGTCCGTGGTGCTGTCAGCGGCGCTCTCCGTGGTGCTGTCCCTTTTCACTTATTTGTTGCTTTTCAAACAGCATTTTAAGCACAATTTACAATATAATAGCACAAAGTACAGCATAATGCTCTTATAGTGGAAATGCTCTATGCATTATGCTATTATAATTTCAATTGCTGCTTTAAATAAAGTCTATTTTCTATACAAAACAAATAGAAAAACATTAGGCCCTCTATCTGTCTATCGACAGCTTATTTCACCTTTCCATAGGTGCACTTTTCCCCATCATAATACCCTGGGCTACCTATCCCCACCCCATCATAATACCCTGGGCTACCTATCCCCACCCCATCATAATACCCTGGGCTACCTATCCCCACCCCATCATAATACCCTGGGCTACCTATCCCCACCCCATCATAATACCCTGGGCTACCTATCCCCACCCCATCATAATACCCTGGGCTACCTATCCCCACCCCATCATAATACCCTGGGCTACCTATCCCCACCCCATCATAATACCCTGGGCTACCTATCCCCACCCCATCATAATACCCTGATAAATAGACAGACAGACAGACAGACAGACAGACAGACAGACAGACAGACAGACAGACAGACAGACAGACAGACAGACAGACAGACAGACAGACAGACAGACAGACAGACAGACAGACAGATAAACATAAACATACATTTTAACAAATATAATAGAAATGTCATCCATACTCTTTTCCCCTTTTTATTACACGGTCACATCATCCATATCTGTTTCTGACAGTCCCCATCCCCATCCTCATGACATAAATCTTCTATTGGACAGAGAGGAGACATTTTTATTACTGTTAAACTCTAGATTGCAGAGAAGAAATCGATTGCCAACAGGCAGTCAAAGTTATTGTTAGGAGTTGAAGGAATTGTTTCCATATCACAAGACACCACAGCAATATTGCAGACTGTTAATTTCCTTTCCTTAATTAGAAATACCTGTCAGGCTCTGGCCATAGAGAGAGCCTATTGCTTCTCTATATAGCCATGGCCAGAGTCTGACAGATCTATAATTTATTTTCTATGTGGGGGGTTTTGATGTTGGATCCCTAATTAGAGGCAGCTGCGGTGCATTGTCTCTAATTAGGGATCCTACATATGTTTGTAGGTCCCACATCCTAGGTGTGGGTCATTATCATTTGGTCACGTTTAAAGTAAGTGTGTTCTCATTTGTGGTTGTAGTTGTTATTTGTTTTGTATAGTTCTGACAAGTAAAGTTTGTTAATAAATAGAAATGTCGAACTATGATTGCGCCGCGCCTTGGTCTCTCAATACCCACTAGTGACAATACCACAATACTGTCAGTACTATATAAATACTATATACTTATTCAATACGGTCAGTACTATATAAATACTATATACTTATTCAATACAGTCAGTACTATATAAAAACAATATACTTATTCAACATTCTTACCAGTTATCTGTGCTTCTTCTTGTTTTACATGCCTTTTGTTTCAAGTTAATCTCAGGCCAGAGTGGTAGAGAACAGAACTTTTGTTTCAAGTTAATCTCCGGTCAGAGTGGTAGAGAACAGAACTTTTGTTTCAAGTTAATCTCCGGTCAGAGTGGTAGAGAACAGTGTTCTAAAACAGTGTGATAGAGTAATCAACAAGTCCTGAGTCACTTCCTGGCTCTATGAGCGACACTTCTTGGTTCTATTAGTGCCTTGTGACTCTGCACAGCCAAGTTCTCTGACCTCATTCGGGGCCCCGAGACTGGGTGTGCTTCATTACCCTGCTAGCCCCTGGTGTTCTGACTGGGTCACCCTGCGCTCTCAGTCTTATCATGCCCCGATGCATTCTCCTGAGTAGAAGCCCAGGTTGAGCTGTGGGTTACTTCCTTAGAGGAATGGTGGTGTTTTAATAACTGGGGTTAATCTTGTTACACTTGTGATTGTGAACATCCCTTACACTTACGTCTGGTACCCACTTAGTCCTCCGTACACACACACACACACGGGCAGGCCGGCCAGCCAACAGACACACGTACGTGCGCACAAAGACACACACACATACACTAATTAGAATGGAGGGTGTAGAGCTGCCAGCTTCCATTCCATGTCAGTAGTCTCTAAATCAACAGAACATGGCCTTGGCGCTCTCTTTTTCCACCTCCCTGCACATTGTGTTGACTTTAGCTTTTTGGGAAACGTTTCTGCTCTTCTACATACAGTTTCTTAGAGCAAAGCAGGAGATGAGAGAGAGTTCACAGGGTTAAAGACAGAGAGACAGGGGGAGCAAGGCAGGAGGTGAGAGAGAGTTCACAGGGTTAAAGACAGAGAGAACCCCATGAATTACTATCGACTTCATACAGGTGTAAAACCCTATGAATTACTATCGACTTCATACAGGTATAAAACCCCATGAATTACTATCAACTTCAAACAGGTATAAAACCCCATGAATTACTATCGACTTCATACAGGTATAAAACCCCATTAATTACTATCGACTTCATACAGGTGTAAAACCCCATTAATTACTATCGACTTCATACAGGTATAAAACCCCATTAATTACTATCGACTTCATACAGGTGTAAAACCCCATTAATTACTATCGACTTCATACAGGTGTAAAACCCCATTAATTACTATCGACTTCATACAGGTGTAAAACCCCATGAATTACTATTGAATGGAAAAACAACAACCAAAGTGGCTTCAGTCAACTGGTATAAGAGCGCAATCTCTCCAAAATGGTTTGCGCTCACCCATGCGTCATGCATTATTGAAGTAGCTGTTGAATAATTCAAAGCACTACTGATATTGATTCCAGGGCCTGATATCACTGCAGTCTGGCTCAGAGAGAGAGAGAGGTGGGAGAGAGAGGGGGGAAGGGGGAGAGAGAGAGAGGTGGGGAAAGGAGGGAGAGGGAGAGAGAGGTGGGGAAAGGAGGGAGAGGAGGGAGAGAGGGAGGGAGAGAGAGAGGTGGGGAGAGGAGGAGGAGGTGAGGAGAGGAGAGAGAGAGGTGAGGAGAGAGAGGTGGGGAGAGGAGGGAGAGAGAGAGGTGGGAGAGGGGGGAAGGGAGAGAGAGGTGTAGAGAGGAGGGAGAGAGAGAGAGAGGGGTGGGGATAGGAGGGACAAAGAGAGAGAGAGCTAGAGGTGGGGAGAGGAGGGAGAGAGAGAGGTGGGGAGAGGAGGGAGAGAGGTGGGGAGAGAGAGAGAGAGAGAGAGAGAGAGAGAGAGAGAGGTGGGGATAGAGGTGGGGAGAGAGAGAGAGAGAGGTGGGGATAGAGGTGGGGAGAGGAGTGGGTAGAGAGAGAGGTGGGGAGAGGAGGGAGAGAGGTGGGGAGAGGAGGGAGAGAGAGAGGTGGGGAGAGGAGGGAGAGAGGTGGGGAGAGAGAGAGAGCGAGAGGTGGGGATAGGAGGGAGAGAGGTGGGGAGAGAGAGAGAGAGAGAGAGAGAGAAAGAGGTGGGGATAGAGGTGGGGAGAGGAGGGAGAGAGAGAGGTGGGGAGAGGAGGGAGAGAGGTGGGGAGAGGAGGGAGAGAGAGAGGTGGGGAGAGGAGGGAGAGAGGTGGGGAGAGAGAGAGAGAGAAAGAGAAAGAGGTGGGGATAGAGGTGGGGAGAGGAGTGGGTAGAGAGGTGGGGAGAGATAGAGAGAGGTGGGGAGAGGAGTGGGACAGAGAGAGGTGGGGAGAGGAGGGGGACAGAGAGAGGTGGGGAGAGGAGGGAGAGAGAGACAGAAATGGAGAGAATGAGAACACTAACCTCCTTATTTGCTATTTAATGATAATATAAGCAGTGCCAGCATTGCCAGCTGGGTGGGAGTGTTAGAAAGGTAGAAAATAGCTGTGATGTTTGTAATGGGAGAGAGAGAAAGAGGCTTGTGTGTGTGAATAGGTGCAGTAGCAGTCCCTTTGCACCAAACAGCTGCCGGATGTAGTCATCTATCTGAAATAGAGCGCACACACACACGGGGCAGGCACGCAAGCGCTCGCACACACACACACACGGTTACCCTGGTTGGATTTGTTATTAGATTGTTGTTTTTATGCCTTGCTGGGCAAGATATCCTATTTGCTGCATTCCTCTCCATATGAACCTATTCATTATTTGCGTCATCATACTTATATTTGTATCAGATTGCTTCCAAATGATGAGCTGTTCCTCAAGAAACCTGCCTGGTAAATTCCTGTTAAAACATTTCCATCGTCAGAATGTTTTTTTTGTTTAGTCTGAGTTACCGCTGGTGCAATGTGAGTCGCATAGCGCCCCTCCCTGGCTCAATAAGTTGTAGCTGAACTATAGACGGCTGGCTGCAGACGACGTTGCCGCATCCTGTGCCGCTTTGCCACAGGCCTGCATTCGTATCCAAATCTGCCAATCTTCTCTCCAGTCCCTCCCTCCCCCTTCTCTTCCTCCTCACCCCGCCCGCAGACCACCAACACTGCTTTCCAGTTTCTAGACACACGACTCTCCGGTAAAGTGGCTCTGCATCGTTCTTATCTTACCTCAGTGATCTGCATCGGTAACGGTATGTATGTCTATCTTGGCTAAATGGTTTTACAAAAAATATACGGAATGATTAGCCGAGCCTATAGGTTTTGCGTTTTCTGAGATTTCGTTTGTTTTCCTCATGTTTGCATTGAATTGATCACTGGTAGACTGTTTACAGACGTGTACGGTACCGATAGACTCGTGACGTAGGGTGGTGACCGTCTCCTCTCCCGTTATCTATCCTCAGATGACCACATTTAATTTCAATGTAT
>CM042392.1:32343656-32473656 GCA_023634145.1 Thymallus thymallus | reverse complement strand
AGCCCCCTGTCAGTGCAAATTAATATCAGCTGGTTCAGTCCCAATGATGGCCTACAAAAAGGTCTCATTGCCAAGGTGTCATACAAGACACATCTCATGATGGGTAAAAGCAAAGAGCTGCCTCACAACCTAATTGTTGCAAAACATAATGATGGCATTGGTTATAGGCACATTTCTAAGCTTCTGAATGTTCCAGTGAGCACTGTTGGGGCCATAATACGGAAGTGGAAAGACAATAATTTCACCATAAATTTGCCTCGACCAGGTGCTCCTCGCAAGATTTCTGACAGAGGAGTGAAAAGAATAATCAGAAGAGTTGTCCAAGAGCCAAGGACCACTTGTGGAGAGCTTCAAAAAGACCTGCAATTAGCAGGTATTGTTGTCTCAAAGAAAACAGTAAGTAATGCACTCCACCGCCATGGCCTGTATGCACGCTCACCACGCAAGACTCCATTGTTGAAAAAAAAAAGCATGTTGAAGCTCGTTTAAAGTTTGCTGCACAACATTTGGAAAAGCCAGTGAAATACTGGGAGAATATAGTGTGCTCAGATGAGAGCAAAAATTGAACTGTTTGGATGCCATAATACACACCATGTTTGGAGGAGAAATGGCACTGCACATCACCCTAAAAACACCATACCAACAGTGAAGTTTGGAGGTGGGAACATCATGGTGTGGGGCTGCTTTGACAAAAATCTGCTGCCATATACCAGGATGATGAAGATGAAACGAGGGTGGACATTTCAGCAAGACAATGATCCCAAACACACAGCCAAGGAAACTCTCAATTGGTTTCAAAGAAAGAAAATAAAGCTGCTAGATAGGCCCAGCCAATCACCTGACTTAAATCCCATTGAAAATCTATGGAAAGAACTGAAGATCAAGATTCATAGAAGAGGCCCACGGAACCTTCAAGATTTGAAGACTGTTTGTGTGGAAGAATGGGCCAAAATCACACCAGAGCAATGCATGCAACTAGTTTCTCCATACAGGAGGCGTCTTGAAGCTGTCATTACCAACAAAGGCTTTTGTACAAAGTATTAAATAAATATCAGTAAGTGTGTTCAATACTTTTCTCTGTGTCATTTCACATTATTACACATAACTTAATTTCTGAACTTATTTGTTTTGGTTTCTTTGTATGTATGGATTACTTTGGGTTGTTACCAACATCTGGTGAAAATTTCATGTCAATAGCACCTTTGGAAATATATTTACTGAGAAAAATGGTGACGTGTTCAATACTCATTTCACCCGCTGTAGGTATGCACAGAGCACATCTCTCTCTCTCTTTTCTACTACAGTATCTCTATCTTTCACACACCTACACAGACACACACACAGACACACACACACAGACACACAGACACAGACACACACAGAGACACACACACAGACACACAGACACAGACACACACAGAGACACACACACAGACACACAGACACACACACACACAGGCACACACACACACAAACACATGCACAGACACAAACACACGCACACAGACACACGCACACAGACACACGCACACAGACACATATACACACACACATAGACACACAGACACACATACACACACACAGACACATATACACACACACATAGGCACACAGACACATAGACACACAGACACACATACACACACACATAGACACACATGCACGCACACAGACACACACAATCGTTCTCATTCTCTCTATGGTCTGTCTCTTGGTAGAAGGATAGAAAGATAGTCTAGAGAGAGAGAGAGAGAGAGAGAGAGAGAGAGAGAGAGACGGAGACAGACAGACAGCAGTCACATCACAGACAGGCGGTGCAGTACAGCAGTCACATCACAGACAGGCAGTGCAGTACAGCAGTCACATCACAGACAGGCGGTGCAGTACAGCAGTAAACATTGATCGCTCTACTCCTCCTGATCTCAGATCTGCTGACTGCACCTGACACACCTAGACTCTAAGGCGCTTGGACTCAAACAAGCTGGGCAAGCAAGACGGTCCTTTTGGGAAGCTCCATTTCATGTAGGCTACAACTCTGCCTTTTGGGAAGCTCCATTTCATGTAGGCTACAGCTCTGCCTTTTGGAAAGCTCCATTTCATGTAGGCTACAGCTCTGCCTTTTGGAAAGCTCCATTTCATGTAGGCTACAGCTCTGCCTTCTTTGACCTAGAGTTCCATACTGAAATTCTCCCTGGAGAAACTAGAGGATTAGGTTTGTCACCATGCTGGCTCGGCGTCGTTCTCATGATATGTGTTGCAGCTTTGTGTATTGTGTTAGCTTTTAAAGGAATAAAAAACATTCCTCAAGCTTTAACAAAGATCATCATAAATTCCAACACTCCAATGAGGGACAAAATCCAAATCCCAAATCCAGTGAGAGACAACATCATAGTGGGCTGAGCGTTCTGAATACATAACCATCACAACTGCCACGCCAATATGGAAATCCTGTGTAGATATTTTACATGTCTTAGCGCTCAACATTCACTTGAAGAGGCATATCTATGGGGTTGTTGTTTTAAAATAAGCTAGTTGCAACCAGCCCGTAGCCCCAAACTTTGAGTAGTTCTCAAATCCACCCTAAACTGAGAGTATACCCCCAAGCCCACTTCCTCTCCATGAAGAGTGACTGAAAGGCCTCCAGGCAAGTAGGGGTTTACTTGATAGACACACCAATTTTTTTAGTTACTTTTTTTTTAGGGGAATTGCTATCTCTGCCAGCTTCCTGAAGTGTCCTGAAATAAGATTTGTGAGATGTGAAAGAACGGAGAACGTTAGTAGTAGTGTTAAAGGTCAGTATGACAATAATTTTTCCTAATACCGGTCCCCTGGTTGTCTATTTGACCCTGTGACCCTGTCTTGGGTTGTCGTGAAGATGGATGACATGTCACTGTGCATCAACTCATTGGTGACCTGACACCTCGTACTCCAACATGTTACTGGCTGTGTGGGCTGTAGATTAGTTGTGGTTACACAACTGTGGATGCAATTACTTTTCATTACCAACTTCTTATCGTTTGCATCCTGCAAAACAAGGCTCTATGGATTAAAATGACTGTTTCGACTCGCCTCGCTGGCTCTTATGTAACAGTCAATCAAGCTCCTTAGTAGCTTACATAGAATAAGGGGAAATTTAAGAGATTAAATATATTTTGTATGAAATATAGTAAAACAAACAAAATGGTGCGTTCTCTGCTCCGACATTTAATCCACAGATAAAAGGGTAAACCTAGTTAGTTTCTAGTAATCTCTCCTTCCTTCAGTCTTCTTCTTCTTCTCTGGACTTTATATGGCGGTTGTCAACCAACTTTAAGGTGCATCACCACCACCTACTGGACTGGAGTGTGGACCTCAGTTCATCTTTCATCAGTTCAGCTCCTAAAAACCAATGAGACGACGGGAGAGGCGGGACTTGCAGCACGTCACAAATAGAACCAAGTTCTATTTTAGCGCCTGGCTACGCAGACGAGCAGTTTGGATGAAATGATTGAATAACATACAGTATATGTATACATTAGAAACACAAATTTTTGTTGTCCATTGGTGTTCGCTTATGAGGTCGCCTAGCGGTTAGAGCGTTGGGCCAGTAACTGAAAAGTTGCTGGTTCGAAATACCTGAACCGACCTCATAAGCGAAAAAAAATTAGTGTTTCTAATAAATGTATACATATACTGTATGTTATTCAATCATTTCATCCAAACTGCTCGTCTGCGTAGCCAGGCACTAAAATAGAACATGGTTCTATTTGTGACATGCTGCAAGTCCCGCCTCTCCCGTCGTCTCATTGGTTTTTAGGAGCATATACCCACGTGGGTGATTGAAAAATGAACTGAGGTCCACACTCCAGTCCAGTTGATGTGACCTTGAGCAAGGCACTTAAACCTAATTTGCTCCAGGGGGACTGTACTTCTATGGCTGACCCTGTAGAACAATGTAGGCCGTCATTGTAAATAAGAATGTGTTCTTAACTGACTTGCCTAGTTAAATAAAACAATTTAAAAAACACCCCTGGACTCAGTGGCCATGCCCACTACCCAGTTGAGGGTAGATTATGTCAGATTGGGACAGCTTGGAACTCGAAAGCCCAGCTGTGATTAACGTAGAGAGGGTTTCACTGGCTTAGCAGCACAAACATCCAGTGCTGCCAAATCACAGGACTAGGATTACGGCCAGGAACTGGGACAGACACTTCCTGTTCGGCTTTAAAGTGCAAGGTGGCGAGCCAATCAACACCCAAGAAATGGTTGGCTGGTGTTAGGATCGGGCTGTTTAGGAGAAACAGTGGGTGGCTGTCTGCACCTTACACTCAGTCCTTGATAGACTGTCAGTCACAGGTGACTTAGCAAGGTCATAGGAAAAAAGAGGCCCACATATTGTCTACAAAAATATATCTTATTTATTTTCAGGACAAGATGTCCCAAAAGGGAGAGTGCAACATTACCTACAGTAACATTTAGATGTAGCATGTTTCTTAATCATGTTGAGTAAATATATGGGTCAGCTTAATGCAACAGATTGATATGGTCTGTCAATATGGTCTATCCACTGAATAAGCCCACAGAGGGTGTATAGAGACTATTGAGGTAGACATTTAGGCTGATTTTATTTGTGTATTGAAAAAAATGTAGGCTCACACAAAGAAATTTAGGAGCACAATTACAAATATATGAGGTAATAAAGCTAGAATCCCAGCTGTAATGTTTCTAGGCACACTGCTGTGTCTAAATAGAAATTCCAGGTCGCAAAGTAAAATATCCAGGCGCGTATTTGAGCGCCCTCTAGAGCCCTGTTAGCGTTGTGCAGATATGATACATCAGTGGTTCAGCATCTGATAAGGAAGCCTACATGAAAGTGGGCTTTCACACAATTATCTTTTTGCTATTTCCTGGTCTCACCAACTCCTTTTAATTTTAGTACAGATAATGGCCCTTTATCCTCAGAAAGGAATTAAGTCACATTAGCGAAATTAGATTAGCGGCGCTAACCCGATTTTGATTGTGCCTCTTTACTCTACCTTTCTTTCGATAAGATGGTCCGGCAGGCAACAGGTTAAATTAGGCTTCTTACTCTTCCCTGTTGGGTGTCGGTGTTGCGTAAAAGCCCACCTTGTCACAACGAGTTAAGAGTGACTGGAGTAAACAGGAGATGACATCATCAGGTCACCGTCGTCAGGTGTAGCCCTCAGAGCTTTATCTAAACGCTTGGCATCATGGGATGCCATGATGGCCCGATACTTATTGTGTACTTTGAAGGTGTCTTAGCAAGCCAATCAGTCTCTCATCCATACACTACTGAACCGAACCAAGCCAAGCCCAGCTGTACTTGACACAGTAGTGTAAAAAGGGTTTCAGAGAGTTTATTTATATGCAGGTTTATGAAGTCTTGTCGCTTTTTCTAAACAGAATGCATCAGATCTCTATCAGGTACCAGATTTATGCTGATTCGTATATTTTTTTGTGTTTGGATAGAGGATCTTATCCCAAACAGGCTACTGCATGAGACTGTAACTGTATCTAATGCCCTTGATAAGAGTTGTCCGCAGGTACATATCTAACCATTATGTAGTTATGGTACATATCTAACCATTATGTAGTTATGGTACCTATCTAACCATTATGTAGTTATGGTACCTATCTAACCATTATGTAGTTATGGTACATATCTAACCATTATGTAGTTATGGTACCTATCTAACCATTATGTAGTTATGGTACCTATCTAACCATTATGTAGTTATGGTACCTATCTAACCATTATGTAGTTATGGTACCTATCTAACCATTATGTAGTTATGGTACCTATCTAACCATTATGTAGTTATGGTACCTATCTAACCATTATGTAGTTATGGTACATATCTAACCATTATGTAGTTATGGTACCTATCTAACCATTATGTAGTTATGGTACATATCTAACCATTATGTAGTTATGGTACATATCTAACCATTATGTAGTTATGGTACCTATCTAACCATTATGTAGTTATGGTACCTATCTAACCATTATGTAGTTATGGTACATATCTAACCATTATGTAGTTATGGTACCTATCTAACCATTATGTAGTTATGGTACCTATCTTACCATTATGTAGTTATGGTACATATCTAACCATTATGTAGTTATGGTACATATCTAACCATTATGTAGTTATGGTACCTATCTAACCATTATGTAGTTATGGTACCTATCTAACCATTATGTAGTTATGGTACCTATCTAACCATTATGTAGTTATGGTACCTATCTAACCATTATGTAGTTATGGTACCTATCTAACCATTATGTAGTTATGGTACCTATCTAACCATTATGTAGTTATGGTACCTATCTAACCATTATGTAGTTATGGTACCTATCTAACCATTATGTAGTTATGGTACATATCTAACCATTATGTAGTTATGGTACCTATCTAACCATTATGTAGTTATGGTACCTATCTAACCATTATGTAGTTATGGTACCCATCTAACCAGTATCAAGTAATGGAGAAATGCAAAACTGACCCTAGATCAACTGTGTCCTATTCATGTTTTATCAGTATGATAAGCACGTTGGATGCCAAGCATATAACATTGATTCAACATAGTCTCAGTTCTAGCTCAACTCCAGCTGGTACTGCTGGCTACAGTGAGACGGAGTTAGATGCTGCCTCTGAAGACCTAAAGCGAGACAATTTTAGATGCCTTCGTTTTAAATTCCTTGAACATCCTCACAGTCCCTGACTGTGCTAAATGTGGAGCAGGCTATGTGGAGCAGGCTATGTGGAGCAACGCAGCGGCTGAGCCGTAGTCGAGTTGCTTTTAAACAGAGTGCTCTCATTTCCAGAGTTCAGATGCAGGTATTTATATCAAGCAGGTCAGCTGAGGTAAAGGAGGACCGAGGAGAATAACAGCGAGTTCTGTCTGAAAAACAACCTTCTGTCCTCTGGGTCCTGGAGTGCTGTATCGAGAGCCAAGTCGAGTCTTTGAGCTAAGAGTTTAGTTACCCCTGAGGTTCTTGAGTCAACCGCTGACCAAGCGGAAGTGATCCAACGTTAACAGTGTTGCTTTAGTTGTTTACCTCAGGACATTGAGATTTGTCAGTATCTGCTCTTGTTTGACTGGCTTCCCATTCAAGTTCTTGTGAATGTGGGTGTCTGTGGGTGGTTCGGGTCTTTGTGATTATGTGTTGGTGAGTTCATATGGGATTTTATTATATGTATCGTCAAGATGTCAGTACCAGCCTTGTAGACACACTAATGATATGGGAATGTACTCCTCTGTGATCCTCTTTGATCTTGGGGAAACAAGCCTATTGCTGAATGTGTGATGGAGGCTGCTTTCAGATGTTAACAGCTGCTGAATACTTTTTTTGTACATGTCAAGAAATGACGAAGAAGTGAGGTGATAGAAAATATTTAGCTGAAATTAGAGCAGTCTGAGGACATTGAGCAGGAAACTCAACCACCAAATGCATTTGTTCAGCCTTAGCCTCTTTTTAAGACTGGAGTTTCGACATGCCTTTAGTAGGATGTCAGTTACCGTGAAGGTGGATGCTTTCGCTGTTTCTGGGATGCTAGTTAAAGGAAAAGCCAGAGTGATGAATAGAGGAGGGGAACTTGGCTGAACATCCTGCACTTCAAAAGGACTGTTTAAACAAAATGGCAAAGCTGGGAAACAGAGCTGTCTGACGTGTACTAATGATTTAGTTTAAAGTGTTTATATTACTAATATTACTTAAACTTGTTAGATATTACTGCACTGTCTGAGCTACACCCTCAATAACATCTGCTAAACACGTATATGTGACCAATAAAATGTTCTTTCATTTGATGGACAAGCCTACATCACTAGCTAAGTGTAATCTTCCTTTATACTCGCCCTTACTTTTTTGTTTGTTTATGAATAATAAACTACTGTACATTTAACTTTCATTATTCTGTTCTAAATATATTTACTTAATGTACCATCGACATTCTACTGTGTACAGTATTAGCATTGCTGCTACTTACGGTATAGTCTCCTTAGTACTGTTGAATGTTATAGAACTAACTAAACCATCCTTCTTAGCTTCCTCACTATACGATATGTGCTGAGATCTGATGATGTTACATACATACTGCCAGGGATCTCACTATACGATATGTACTGAGATCTGATGATGTTACAAACATACTGCCAGGGACCTCACTATACGATATGTACTGAGATCTGATGATGTTACAAACATACTGCCAGGGACCTCACTATACGATATGTACTGAGATCTGATGATGTTACAAACATACTGCCAGGGACCTCACTATACGATATGTACTGAGATCTGATGATGTTACAAACATACTGCCAGGGACCTCACTATACGATATGTGCTGAGATCTGATGATGTTACAAACATACTGCCAGGGACCTCACTATACGATATGCACTGAGATCTGATGATGTTACAAACATACTGCCAGGGACCTCACTATACGATATGTACTGAGATCTGATGATGTTACAAACATACTGCCAGGGACCTCACTATACGATATGTACTGAGATCTGATGATGTTACAAACATACTGCCAGGGACCTCACTATACGATATGTACTGAGATCTGATGATGTTACAAACATACTGCCAGGGACCTCACTATACGATATGTGCTGAGATCTGATGATGTTACAAACATACTGCCAGGGACCTCACTATACGATATGCACTGAGATCTGATGATGTTACAAACATACTGCCAGGGACCTCACTATACGATATGTACTGAGATCTGATGATGTTACAAACATACTGCCAGGGACCTCACTATACGATATGTACTGAGATCTGATGATGTTACAAACATACTGCCAGGGACCTCACTATACGATATGTACTGAGATCTGATGATGTTACAAACATACTGCCAGGGACCTCACTATACGATATGTACTGAGATCTGATGATGTTACAAACATACTGCCAGGGACCTCACTATACGATATGTACTGAGATCTGATGATGTTACAAACATACTGCCAGGGACCTCACTATACGATATGTACTGAGATCTGATGATGTTACAAACATACTGCCAGGGACCTCACTATACGATATGTACTGAGATCTGATGATGTTACAAACATACTGCCAGGGACCTCACTATACGATATGTACTGAGATCTGATGATGTTACAAACATACTGCCAGGGACCTCACTATACGATATGTACTGAGATCTGCTGATGTTACAAACATACTGCCAGGGACCTCACTATACGATATGTACTGAGATCTGATGATGTTACAAACATACTGCCAGGGACCTCACTATACGATATGTACTGAGATCTGATGATGTTACAAACATACTGCCAGGGACCTCACTATACGATATGTGCTGAGATCTGATGATGTTACAAACATACTGCCAGGGACCTCACTATACGATATGTACTGAGATCTGATGATGTTACAAACATACTGCCAGGGACCTCACTATACGATATGCACTGAGATCTGCTTGTCTGCTGCAGTTTTGATCAGTCATGGAAATAAAAGTGCTGAAAAAGAATTGGCTCCCTATTTAAAAAGATGATGGAGAACAAGGTATAGGATGAGTTTTAACTCACGCTACCTACTACATTTTTTTTTTACAAATCGATACTTGGAGTCAAATATCGATATAATATCATCCCAAAAAGAATATTGCGCTATGTAACTATTTTCCCCGCAAGTCTCTCCCATAGGATATAATTCCCCGGTCTACCAGACTATTCTAGAACGGTGTTATGAACTTCTCTCTAATGCTACTCGCTGTAAACTCATTTCTGTGAGGATAGGATTACTGGAGTTTTCCTATTATAAGTCTGAGTGTGGATTTGCAGGCATGTCTTTGGGCTGATTTACTTCCGAAATTGCGGGGGATGGAATTGAGTTTCTCGGTTCATTAGCATGAGCTGGTTTCTCAGAGATTACCACAAATTCTAGTTCCACTTCTAGTAACCCTTTAGATACCATTCAATACCAGTTCTGATATGCTTCAATTCAACAAACCCATTTTAGAGTTGGTGAGACACATCATTACCTTAACTCAGATAACTGGTAAGGGATGTGAACATGATACCCCTCCACTGAACTGGTATGGGATACCCATTTACAGTCAGTGGGGATGCTCATTAACATACTCTTTAACAACATCAGGGGGTTATTAGGCTGGTCCCAGATCTGTTTGTGCTGTATAGTCAACTCCTGTGGTCATGGTGATGCATGACAATGATCCTTGGAGATAATGACCATAGATGATATACAGCACAAACAGATCTGGGACCAGCCAAATTAGTTCTACTGTTATTTTTGTTGTTGTTTATCTCATCTCTGGCGGAGTGACCAGCCCCTGACTGACAGACTCTTTGTTCATTGCGTATCACTCTGTACCAGTCTGCAGCATCAGAGAGTGGTCTTCCTACTGTACAGGGGACAAGCAGCTGATCCAATCTCCTCTGCTTGACCTGAGAGAGCACATCAGGAGAGTAAAAAGACACGCTGCCGTCTCTCTGCCAACAGACTATACCAAATCAAATTGTATTGGTCACATACAGTACACGTGTTTAGCATATGTTATTGCGGGTGTAGCGAGATGCTTGTGCTTCTAGCTCCGACAGTGCAGTTATATCTAACAAGTAATATCCAGGTCTGATATCATATACCTTTTACTGCTTCTGGAAGATATGAAAACAAAGTGATCCCCCTACAGTCTGGGCAGCTAGGCTAAAGTGGGCCAACACTCATCAACTGCTCTTCCAGTAGGCTCTGATGAACAGGGGTTCTCTCTTGGTAACTCGCTGCGCATCTATAGTTTGCCTATGCAGTACAACTTACAGTAGCTGTCCCTCTCGCCGCACTGTGCCTGTTCCCAGATCTGTTTATGTTGTCTAACCAGCTCCTACTGTAATTGTCATGACAGAACAAACAGATCAGGGACCAGACTAACTGTTTGCTGCTTCCTGCAGCTAATAGCAGTACTTGTTCAGTTCTGTAGCAGTGGCCAGGTCACCTCAAGCCACAGGTCCAATCTCCATTCCTCTCTCACAGACTAATGCTGCATTGCGTCTCACAGAGGAAAAAAAACCAAGAGGCCAAGTCAGGGTAATGATTAGAGATTTGGTCCATTTCCATGGCAACAGCAACCAAGTGAGCCGTGTCCTGTGGTCGGAGTGCTTTTGTTCCGAAATTGTTGCCACGACATCCAGAAATGTTCATGTTCCTTTTTTTCTTTTTTATGCCTGTGCTGGTCGGCACTTTCCATGTTCTATTAGGGTTCAGTGGTAATTGCATCCTCTACTACTAATAAGACTGTCTGTTCATCAGTGGTGTAATGATACAGCCAGTATTTAAGAGCAATAAAGCTTACTTTATCATTGGCAACGAAAGCTCATTATCACCTCAACCATTCAGAAGAGGTTTCACTTGGTTTTGTATCAGCCAATTATTCTGTTCCTCCTGGGTCAACTGACTGACTCCAACCAATCACAGCATCACCCTGACGATCACTTAATTTACACATCTATTTTTATATGCATAATACCTGTGACGTGAGGGGGTAGCTATTCAAATGCAACGTCTATATTTTGGATATGGATCAAGAATAGCCATCGTGATTTTGGATCAAAAGTATCCATCCTGATTATAAAGTATACACCGTCTGTCATATCAGGTTGTCCTTCTCACCACCTGCAGGCCTACATTTTATCTCCTAACATAGGGATCTATTCAATCCGTAGCACTGAAGATCCACTTTATAGCATGATTGTTAATTAAAGTTGCCGCAGTCGCAGAGACTGCATTCACGGTAAACGCTGCATATGTCGGTTCAATCAGAAATTACCTTTATTTAACTCGGATCTTCCGCTATGCGGCTTGAATCCTGGCTTTAATCTTTTACCCTGACTCACCTCAGTCTATAATCCAGTAATCACTACCTTGCAGGTGGCGGGCAACATGAAGCCGACACTCTGTAGAGGCCTTTCACAGCAAACGGATGACCGTGCAGATACCAAAATGGCGCAGCACGGAAAACTCAGAGGATGTATAGGAATCCCTTAGAGTCTGGATGTATAGGAATCCCTTAGAGTCTGGATGTATAGGAATCCCTTAGAGTCTGGATGTATAGGAATCCCTTAGAGTCTGGATGTATAGGAATCCCTTAAAGTCTGGATGTATAGGAATCCCTTAGAGTCTGGATGTATAGGAATCCCTTAGAGTCTGGATGTATAGGAATCCCTTAGAGTCTGCATTGGTCCTTAAACGAAAGGGATTGAAATTCTTATCGTCATACTTAATGGGTAGAAATGCTGACACATAATTCAATCGGCACAGGGACTTACATATGTAGCCCTGTTTGATTTATACCCAATTGACAGTTCTCTACGTTGTTCTAAATGTCTATGATATTGCCCTTGTGATGGTAATTGCCAAACCTTCTGAAATATTGGGCCACTATTGATATGTTATAAAGCCATGCAGCTCTAGCTTAGGTATTTTCCAATTCTCAATTCCCTTGAATGACAATACCAATAGCTGTTCTCAACTTTGTTCTGTTCTAAGAAGCTCTGATTTCAATCTGCAGCCAGTAGAGATTTCCTATTCCAACTTTTGTTCTTGCCTTGACGCACGTCTCTATAAGTGTCTGGCCCACATACAGGCACCATGCAGGACACAGTACTAAATCTCCCTGACTCAAAGGCTGGATATTCTCCAGCAAGATGTCTTTGGGGAAGACTGCTCAGACTCTGCCAAGATTCTCAGTAGCCTCTTAAGTTGTTGACCTGTGCCAATGTTGCTTATGTCTAGAAGATATTGACAAAACACGTCCTCTCTCCTCATGTTGTTCCATGTTCTCGCCCCTGTAGGACAACGAACTCTCCACCACAAAAGTGATGTCCTAGAGACTGTGGTGTTAGTCAACCCATCCGAGGATACAGTTGCTTCAGAGGTGCGTTTCAGGATTAAAAATACATTTAGGAAAATCTGGTCTTGTGCTTTATTTAGACCTATCAATCATTGTATGCATTTTTTAAAACATTAATTGTCATGAAGATTTAGAATCTCATGCATAAAAATAAAACAATCCTGAAATAAAACACATTTTTTTCACTGTGATTTATGTGGCATACCATAATGGCTTGACGCAATTGAAAGCTTAACAAAGTGTTTCCCAACTCCAATCCTCCAGTACCCCCCAACAGCACAAAATTTTGTTGTAGCCTCTGACAAGCACACTGGATTAAACTGTCAACTAACCCTCAATGAGTTGAATCAAGTGAGTTTGTCCAGGGCTACAACACAAATGTGTGCTGTTGGGGGTACTGGAGGACTGTAATTGGGAAACACTGGCCTAACCCTTATTAAAATATAAAACTAATAGTATCGTTATCCTGTGCTGTGTCCTATAATTATTCTCTGTCTTGCTCTCTGCCCCAGATCCAGTCTCTAGTCACAGACTCAGCAGGACACAAGCTCCTGGTCCTGAGTGGGCAGAACTCAGACCACGGTGACCTGCTTCTCCAAAGTGGGGTTTTCACCTATCAGAGCTTCTCACGAGTCTTTGCTGATCCTGGGGTAAGCTATTACTGTTCAGAACAGCCTTTTACTGTTCAGAACAGCCTTTTACTGTTCAGAACAGCCTTTTACTGTTCAGAATAGCCTATTACTGTTCAGAACAGCCTTTTACTGTTCAGAACAGCCTATTACTGTTCAGAACAGCCTTTTACTGTTCAGAATAGCCTTTTATTGTTCAGAACAGCCTTTTATTGTCCAGAACAGCCTATTACTGTTCAGAACAGCCTATTACTGTTCAGAACATCCTTTTCTGGCATTGTTGACTCTAGTCAGTAACACTGAAAAGCTTATTTTTTTTTTAATGAAGATTAGATTACCATTGAAAAAACAAATCTTAAATATTACTCCCATGAACTGGAATTGTGGATGAAAATCAAAACAGCAATGTCATCGAGCAATTTTTATACATCATCACTGACCTTGGGGCTTGTATCTGTCTGTCATTCTCCTGTAGGTCAGTGATTTGCTGGGTGAAGCGGCCCCCGAGCAGCGGGCCACACTCACTGTGTCCTGCCGAGCGGAGGTGGGCTGGAGCTCCCTGGGGCAGCAGCAGCACTTACGGGAGTTTCTGGAGTACAGGCTGAACCCTGAGCCTGTGCTCCCCAAGATGGAGGGAGTCACAGAGTTCACAGAGTACATCTCCGAGACGGTAGACGTGCCTTCGCCCTTCGACCTCTTGGAGCCGCCCACATCTGGAGGCTTCCTGAAACTCTCCAGGCCCTGCTGCTATGTCTTCCCTGGGGGGAGGGGTGACTCCGCCCTGTTTGCGGTCAACGGCTTCAATATACTAGTGGATGGAGGCTCTGACAGGAAATCTTGCTTCTGGAAGCTGGTTAGACACTTGGACCGCATCGACTCGATTCTACTCACTCACATCGGTGCAGACAATCTGCCAGGCATCAATGGGCTCCTTCAGAGAAAAATAGCAGAGCAGGAGGAAGAGCAGTCACAAGGCTCCACCAGCTACAGCGACTGGATGAAGAACCTGATCTCTCCAGAGCTTGGTGTGATCTTCTTCAATGTACCCGAGAAGCTACGTATGCCAGAATCAAACCTAAAAGTCAAGCGCAGCATCGAGGAGGCCTCCCTCACGTTGCAGTACCTCAACAAACTGGGAATCAAGCCAGAGCCTCTCTGTAGACTGGTCAGCAACCCTATTGAGCCCTTCACTCTTTTTCATAAGATGGGAGTTGGCAAGTTAGACATGTATGTTCTGAACCCCGTCAAGGACAGTAAGGAGATGCAGTTTCTCATGCAAAAGTGGGCAGGTAACAGCAAGGCCAAAACTGGCATTGTGCTCCCCAATGGAAAAGAGGGAGAAATATCTGTACCTTACCTGACATCAATTACAGCATTAATCATCTGGCTTCCTGCCAATCCGGCAGAAAAGATTGTCAGAGTGCTGTTCCCTGGAAACGCACCACAAAACAAAATCCTGGAGGGGCTGGAGAAATTAAAGCACCTTGACTTCTTGCGATACCCAGTAGCCACACAAAAAGATATTGCCTCAGGAGCTCCACCCTCTGTTGTAAAACAGACAAAGCTGAAGCAAAGGACGGACAGCAAAGAAAGTCTCAAATCATCTCCCAAGACTAGCAAAGCCACAAAGAAAGAAGCAGACGATGCGGTTTCGGCAACCACAGATGCAAAGAGTGACACTGTAAAGGAAGAGAAGAAACTGAAAGAGAATGAAAAACCCACAAAAATACTAAAATCCAAGACTGATGGACCAGAAAAGAAAAAACTATTGAAGGAGAAATCCTTGAAAAAACACTCAAAGGAAAGGTCATCCAAAATGGATGAGAAAAAAGACAAGGAAAAGAAAGAGACAAAAGTCAAGAAAGATGACACAGCTAAAAGAGAAGAAAACAAAGAAACCAAAGCTGACAAGAAAAAGGACTCGTCCAAACCAGAGTTGAGAAAGATAACAAAACCTGACCTAAAACCCCTCACACCAGAGGTCAGAAAGACCCTGCACAGGGCAAAAGCGTCAAGTAAACCCAAAACCGACAAAAGCAAAGTCAAAGCGGCGAAGGCAGAGCCTGCTGAACTCAAACCTGAGGAACTAGCAGCAGTAACCATTCAGCCTGAGCCACTACATAATGGGGCTGTTGAGGGCATGTCTGCTTCCTCCACCCCAGAGGATCTTGCCAAGTTAAAACAAGATGAGGTACGATCAGAGCCACCAGAGAGTGCAGTGGAGACACCAGCAGAGGAAAGCATGGCCGAAACCCCTACCCAGGAGGAGGAGAAAGAACAGGAAACTGTCTCTCAAACTCCACCGGGCACAAAGTCTCCAGAGAATGGAGCAGCCACAGCAAAGGAAGTTGAGACTGAATCTCAAAGCAAAGAGGAGACATTAGCACAAGAGCATGAAGAAGAATTACAAGAACAGGATGTGGATATCTATGAGGATGAGGGAGCTGCCATTGAGGATGATGAAGAGGAGGAAAAAGAAGGACCAATAGAAGAGAGGACAACGGTAGAGGAAGATGAAGATATGGGGATAGGGGAGGAGGAAGATGATGCAAAAGATAACGGACTAGACAGGAAACATGAGGTAGAGGAAATGGAGAAAGCTGAAAAGCCCACAGCTGTGACAAAAGAGGAAAGCAGAAAGCCTTCATCCCAGGAGGAGAAGGAGGAACAAGATGAAGATGTTGTTGAAAAGGCTGAGCTGGAAGAGGTAGAAGACTTAGATGTGATAGCTGATGAAGAGGTCAAAGACAAACCTGAAGAAGGAGAGAAAGAAACATTGGTCAAGAACTGGGAAAGCAAAGCAGTTGAACAGAATGCTGGAGCCAAAGAGGAGGATGAAGAAGATGAGGAGGGCTACATCTCAAATGTATGTGGCGCTACAGCTGACATAGTATCAACACTGCAAGGAGCTGCTGCAGCAGAGCCCATCTCCTTCATTCAAGACGAAACCATTCCCGGCTACTCCGAAACTGAACAGACCATCTCTGATGAGGAGATTCACGAGGAAGCTGAAGACAGGATACCACACCTCCAATACGAAGTGGGTGCATATGACATCTCTGTCCCAGATCAGACAGGCTCATTTGACACCATGCACGGGATGAAGGAGATGCAAGCAACAGCTATGGCTGATGAAACAGCCAAAGGTTTCATTAGTGGACAGGAGCAAGTATCCGTATTCACTAACATCATGTCTGCTCCCTTGGCTGAGGAGGAACTTGTTTCCTCAGCAACATCCATCACAGAGTATGATAAATTGTCCTCCTTCCCTACCTCTATTGCAGAGGACCAATTGGTGACTTCCATCACTACACCTCAGACTGAGGAAACAGGCAAAAGCTCACTGCTTCACGATACTGTTAACAGCGTTCCCCTGGCAATTCCAACCGAGGCCACACATGGGAAAGAACACTTCCACTCTGCTGGGTCCATCTCACCAACATCCTCCTTGGAGGACGACAAGTGCTTGAAGTCACCTCCATCCGAGGAGTGCCTGCCTGTTGTCTCTGTTGTGAAGAATGAGGATAAGGTCATCAAGGCTCACGAAGAAGAGCAAGAAGATGAAGACCAAACTCCTAACATTGACATTTCACTTGGAAAACTCCAGGAGAGCTATGCCTCTCCTCAAATGCTCCAGGATAGAGAAAGGGATGTGGAAAAGCTCCCTGACTCTGAGTCTCCTGTTGAGGAGGAGGTACAGCTGTCCAAAGAAGACATCTTGACGGCGGTGCCTTCAAAACCCTTTTCACCCCCACCCTCTTTCTCAAAGCCATTTAGGTCAGACTCCGTTACTTCAGAAGGTGAAGATCGGTGCTTCAGTCCAGACGATAGCACTGTGAAAATGGCCTCTCCCACACAGTCTGGACCTCCCAGTGCAACCCACTCTCCAACCCACTCTCCAACCCACTCTCCAACTCACTCTCCAACTCACTCTCCAACTCACTCTCCAACCCACTCTCCAACCCACTCTCCTCTTCATCAGTCGCCTGTGGAAGAAAAGACCAAGGCCTTCCCAGGACTGGACCATCAAACACAGGAGGACATTCATGGTTCAGCCACCAAAACAGACGATGAGGATGCAAAGAAAGATCAAGCGGAAAAGGAAGATAAAGAAGAAAGTAATCAAAAATTAGATGCTGACATGCAGAAAGGAAATCAACATGAATCAGACACACCACCATCTGGGGAGAAATCACTAGAAAAAGACTTACGGTTGGAAGAAGAAATACTTACAAAAGTGGAAGAAAAAGATGGTCTCTCCGCTTCCAAAGATGAGATCCAACAGAAACAGGAGACAACTCCTCTTGCCTCTGAGTCAGTCACAAGGAAAGACAAAGCTTCCATATTAGGAAAGGAATCTCTGACAGAAGACATTTCTAGCTGTAAGGCTATACTCAGACACAGTAATGTGGAAGATGATGAGGACCATCAAGAGAAAGAATCCAACGTGTGCAGTAAGGCTAAATTCCCAAAAGAGAAGGAGAGTAGCTTCTTAGATGATGACGACGGTGAGGATGAAGATACTTCTGTAAAACCCATAAAACAAGACAAGAAAGAGACAGAAAAACATTACACACATAAGGCTGAACCCATCAAGGAAGATTTTGATGGGAAAGTGAAAGACAAGGAAGTAATTCATGAAGCTGAACCCATCAAGGAAGATTATGATGGGGAAGTGAAAGACAAAGATGTAATTCATGAAGCTGAACCCATCAAGGAAGATAAAGATTTGAAAGTG
Organism: Thymallus thymallus; assembly: GCA_023634145.1. Taxonomy (NCBI): domain Eukaryota; kingdom Metazoa; phylum Chordata; class Actinopteri; order Salmoniformes; family Salmonidae; genus Thymallus; species Thymallus thymallus. The sequence continues at coordinate 32,455,351 of CM042392.1, read as the reverse complement.
AAAGACAAAGATGTAATTCATGAAGCTGAACCCATCAAGGAAGATTTTGATGGGAAAGTGAAAGACACAGATGTAATTCATGATGCTGAACCCATCAAGGAAGATTTTGATGGAAAAGTGAAAGACAAAGATGTAATTCATGATGCTGAACCCATCAAGGAAGAGTATGATGGGAAAGTGAAAGACAAAGATGTAATTCATGAAGCTGAACCCATCAAGGAAGATTTTGATGGGAAAGTGAAAGACAAAGATGTAATTCATGATGCTGAACCCATCAAGGAAGAGTATGATGGGAAAGTGAAAGACAAAGATGTAATTCATGAAGCTGAACCCATCAAGGAAGATTTTGCTGGGAAAGTGAAAGACAAAGATGTCATTCATGAAGCTGAACCCATCAAGGAACAGAAGAAAGAAGCAGAAAATGTTGGTACTACTGAAGCTGAGCCCATCAAGGAACAGAAGAAAGAAGCAGAAAAGGTTGGTACTACTGAAGCTGAACCCATCAAGCAGGAGAATAAAGAAACAGAAAAGGTTGGTACTACTGAAGCTGAACCCATCAAGGAAGAGAAGAAAGAAACAGAAAAGGTTGGTACTACTGAAGCTGAACCCATCAAGGAGGAGAATAAAGAAACAGAAAAGGTTGGTACTACTGATGCTGAACCCATCAAGGAAGAGAAGAAAGAAGCAGAAAAGGTTGGTACTACTGAAGCTGAACCCATCAAGGAAGAGAAGAAAGAAGCAGAAAAGGTTGGTACTACTGAAGCTGAACCCATCAAGGAAGAGAAGAAAGAAGCAGAAAAGGTTGGTACTACTGAAGCTGAACCCATCAAGGAGGATAATAAAGAAGCAGAAAAGGTTGGTACTACTGAAGCTGAACCCATCAAGGAGGAGAATAAAGAAACAGAAAAAGTTGGTACTACTGAAGCTGAACCCATCAAGGAAGAGAAGAAAGAAACAGAAAAGGTTGGTACTACTGAAGCTGAACCCATCAAGGAAGAGAAAAAAGAAACAGAAAAGGTTGGTACTAATGAAGCTGAACCCATCAAGGAGGATAATAAAGAAACAGAAAAGGTTGGAACTTCTGAAGCTGAACCCATCAAGGAACAGAAGAAAGAAACAGAAAAGGTTGGTACTACTGAAGCTGAACCCATCAAGGAAGAGAAGAAAGAAACAGAAAAGGTTGGTACTACTGAAGCTGAACCCATCAAGGAAGAGAAAAAAGAAACAGAAAAGGTTGGTACTACTGAAGCTGAACCCATCAAGGAGGATAATAAAGAAACAGAAAAGGTTGGAACTACTGAAGCTGAACCCATCAAGGAGGATAATAAAGAAACAGAAATGGTTGGTACTACTGAAGCTGAACCGATCAAGGAAGAGAAGAAAGAAACAGAAAAGGTTGGTACTACTGAAGCTGAACCCATCAAGGAACAGAAGAAAGAAACAGAAAAGGTTGGTACTACTGAAGCTGAACCCATCAAGGAAGAGAAGAAAGAAACAGAAAAGGTTGGTACTACTGAAGCTGAACCCATCAAGGAACAGAAGAAAGAAACAGAACAGGTTGGTACTACTGATGCTGAACCCATCAAGGAAGAGAAGAAAGAAACAGAAAAGGTTGGTACTACTGAAGCTGACCTCATCAAGGAAGAGAAGAAAGAAACAGAAAAGGTTGGTACTACTGAAGCTGAACCCATCAAAGAACAGAAGAAAGAAACAGAAAAGGTTGGTATTACTGAAGCTGAATTAATCAAGGAGGAGAAGAAAGAAACAGAAAAGGTTGGTACTGCTGAAGCTGAACCCATCAAGGAACAGAAGAAAGAAACAGAAAAGGTTGGTACTACTGAAGCTGAACCCATCAAAGAACAGAAGAAAGAAACAGAAAAGGTTGGTACTACTGAAGCTGAACCCATCAAAGAACAGAAGAAAGAAACAGAAAAGGTTGGTACTATTGAAGCTGAACCCATCAAAGAACAGAAGAAAGAAACAGAAAAGGTTGGTACTACTGAAGCTGAACCCATCAAAGAACAGAAGAAAGAAACAGAAAAGCTTGGTACTACTGAAGCTGAACCCATCAAAGAACAGAAGAAAGAAACAGAAAAGGTTGGTACTACTGAAGCTGACCTCATCAAAGAACAGAAGAAAGAAACAGAAAAGGTTGGTACTACTGAAGCTGAACCCATCAAGGAAGAGAAGAAAGAAACAGAAAAGGTTGGTACTACTGAAGCTGAACCCATCAAGGAACAGAAGAAAGAAACAGAACAGGTTGGTACTACTGAAGCTGAACCCATCAAAGAACAGAAGAAAGAAACAGAAAAGGTTGGTACTACTGAAGTTGAACCCATCAAAGAACAGAAGAAAGAAACAGAAAAGGTTGGTACTACTGAAGCTGACCTCATCAAGGAAGAGAAGAAAGAAACAGAAAAGGTTGGTACTACTGAAGCTGAACCCATCAAGGAACAGAAGAAAGAAACAGAACAGGTTGGTACTACTGAAGCTGAACCCATCAAAGAACAGAAGAAAGAAACAGAAAAGGTTGGTACTACTGAAGCTGAACCCATCAAGGAACAGAAGAAAGAAACAGAACAGGTTGGTACTACTGAAGCTGAACCCATCAAAGAACAGAAGAAAGAAACAGAAAAGGTTGGTACTACTGAAGCTGAAAAGGAAAAGAAGAAAGAGTATACTTGTGTGGCTGAGCTCATCAAGGAGGAGAAGTGTGAACCTACGAAAGAAGAGAAACCGAGAGAAATGGAGAGTATGTTCACTTCTAAAGATGAGCTAAGCTCTACCTCTAAAGTGGAGCCAGCCTCAGACTCCACCACTACACAACAAATAGTGCAAGAGAAAGATACCTTTGTGGCTGAACCCATAAAAGATGAGACGAAAGAGAAGGATGATACTTGCAAGACTGATGCCATCAAGGAGAAAACGATGGATAGAGAACGTCCTCTTATGTCTGAACCCATGAAAGATGAGATGAAAGAGAAGGATACTTTTGACACTGAACCGATAAGAGAAGAGAACCTTGAAAGTGAACCGATAAGAGAAGAACACAGAGAGAAAGAGAAGGGTGATACATGCATGTCTGAATCCACCCAGGGAGACAATAAAGAAAATTCTTATTTTTTTGAGATTGAAGTTAGTCAGGAAGAGAAAATGGAGAAAGAGAAAGATGATACTCATGTGGCTGAAGTCAGTAAAGAACGGAAGATGGAAAAGGAGAAAGAAAAAGAAGATAGTGATTTAGAAGACATCAAAGATGAGGAAAGAGAGAAAGATAGAGATGGAAGTTATGAAGCTGAACCTGTCAAAGGAGTGGAAAGAGAGAAAGATGGAAGTTATGAAGCTGAACCTGTCAAAGATGAGGAAAGAGAGAAAGATAGAGATGGACGTTATGAAGCTGAACCCGTCAAAGAGGAGGAAGGAGAGAAAGATAGAGATGGATGTTATGAAGCTGAACCCATCAAAGAGGAGGAAAAAGAGAAAGAAAATGAAACATCTGACAAAGTCAAAGATGAGAAGAGCAAGAAAGAGACAGAACAATATTATTCTCACGAGATTGAACCTGCTAAAGAGGAGGAAGAGGAGAAAGAGAAAGATATAGGAGAGGCCTTACAGCGCACCACACAGACAAGAACGATAGAGAAACTAGAAGTGACGTCTGCGACAAAGCTTGAGGAGGAAGAGGAAGATGAAGAGGAAGATGAAACCATTTGCATGGCTGGTGCAGGCTCAAGACCTTTATCGGTGGAACCTAAACAATCAGAGCACGACATCATGTCTCAGCATCTGCTCTCATCTCAGCCATCAGAGAATGTGCTTAGTGACCAAACGAAGGACGGCCACTCTGAACAGACCACTGGGCTCGTGTCTTCATTACCGAAACGGGAGGCCTCTCCTGATAAAGACATCAAAGAGCAGCACAAAGAACGACAACATAGACTCTACCCTGAACTAGAAAAGGACACCAGGACATCAGGACCCCATCTCAGCCAAGAGCCCACCATTGGTTGCTCTACCTTGAAAGAGGAGCCAGTTTCTGCTATCTCTACAACCAAAGAAGAACCAGTCTCAGATTCCACCACTACAGACCGCCAGGCTATAGGCTCAACACTATCAAGCACTGACAGCCAGGCTATAGGCTCAACACTATCAAGCACTGACAGCCAGGCTATAGGCTCAACACTATCAAGCACTGACAGCCAGGCTATAGGCTCAACACTATCAAGCACTGACAGCCAGGCTATAGGCTCAACACTATCAAGCACTGACAGCCAGGCTATAGGCTCAACACTATCAAGCACTGACAGCCAGGCTATAGGTTCAACACTATCAAGCACTGACAGCCAGGCTATAGGCTCAACACTATCAAGCACCGATAGCCAGGCTATAAGTTCCACTCTCTATAGCACCGATAGCCAGGCAGGTGTGGAGGAATCCACCCAGCATGAAACACTACTGCCTTCTATGACAACAAGCAAAGAAGCATCTAATATGGATGAAAAGACGAAGCATGTTCCTCATAAAGGAGAGGAGAAACCAGGCAAGGAAGCTGAGAGGGAATTGGAAACAGAGCGGGAAGTTGCTTCCCCGGGGCACACACAACCTTGTTCATATTTTCTCTTGGATAAAGATTCTGCTAAGTTTCCGGAGGAAGTGGGCCACATTGATGCTACAAAAGCAGTCAGTGCTTCTGAAATCATGGAAGGTTTTGACAAAATGACAACAGAGAAGGAGATGATCACTGTGAGCTTGCAAGATGAAAATCAGGGCTTTGGTATGTCTAAGTATGAACCCTATGAAAAGCCCATTTCAAAAGAACAAGAATCAGACTATAAAGAAGACAGAGAGGTTTCTATAGAGTTTGATCGGTCAGCACCAATTGGCACTGATGATAATAGGAGAGCTAGCCAGGCAGATGCTGGTGCAGCTGCATTCTACTCAGAGGATGGGGAAAAAGAGGAACCGCTGTCATTCAGCAGAGTTGATTACACCCCTCCACCTTTCACCGAGAGAAGCCCCAGTGCCTTTCCTGAACACAATGACAAAGAAAAAGGTCAAGAGGAAGAGAGTGATAGGAAGGAGGGACAAGCAACGCCACATGTGAAAAACAGCTTTGCATATTCAGAGACTCAAGACAACAAAACCACCCCTACAGCTGAGCCGTGCTCATTTGCTTTCGGTATCAAAGAAGATAAACCTGAAAAAACGGAGAAAGACGATGCCTGGTCGGCCCCTCAGACATCTACAGGAGAGACGGACAAGACTGGAGCATCTCTCAGTTTAGAGGAGTATCTGCCAGTCCAGTCAGGCAGAAAGGAAACAGCCTCTCCCTCATGGGGCCAATCCAACCTCGGTGCCCAAGCCTCAGCTACTGCCATGCCTTTTGAAGACGTCCCCGAGAAGCAGACAACAGAGAAGGACAAAGATGAGCAAGTGAAAGACAAGTTGGATTCATCTGATAGTGAGCAAGGAGACTCTCCCTCTGGTCGCTACTCACCAGCGGAGAAAGACATGTTACCTCATCAAGCTTCGCCTAAGGAAAAGGACAATCAGGCCACTGCTGCCCCCCTGGCCGCATATTCAGGACATCTCATAGACGACAATGTTCTTGCATCTGAGTACACTCAAATTGGCAGCTCTATCACCATTAAATCTACAATGGACTATTCTGAGAGAGAAGACACTCCAGACAGTATGGATAAGTGGCTACTGGTGGTGGGAGAGGATGATGATGATGATGATGACGATGACGATGAGGAGGGTGCAGATGAGGAGGAAGAAGAAGCCAGTGATCTAGATGTGGAGAAGGGTGCGAGAGAGCAGTCTGAAAAAGAAATCTGTAAATCTACATTGGATGATACCACACCTTCTAAACTTCTTTTTACAGAGGAAGAGGACAAGAAGGCCCTCTCACCCGTACCCAGCCTCCTCAAAAAGGAGGAACCTTTCCATTCAATGACCACAAGCAGCCCTCCACCGGCAGATACTGCAGATTCCCTTTTGAAGAATGTAGTTGGCACCTCGCCACTCCAGTCCACTGCGATGGAACAAACAGGATCTGGAGGATATCCTTCTGAATCCTCAGAGTATTCTGAGGACAGCCAGCTAGGGTTAAAGGAGGAGAGGTTTGACTGTCCTGACCTATCTCTGCCCACCAAGTCAAGTGAAGATAAACATTACAGTCAAGGAGACAGTGAAGCTGAGAGGCAGATAACCCCAGATACCGCTAGTAGAAAACCAGAGGAAGCTCTTTCGTCTTGCCTCCCATCTGCCTCAGCTTCTCTATCAACCAGCCACCAGTTTCGAGAGGAAGTAGAGACTCCCGTCACAATGTCTAGTGCCCCCTACAGGACAGATTATGAGGGTGCTTCCGTCAAGTATTCTTTATTCAAAGATGGAGACTCCTCAGTCAAGCACTCAATCCTCTCAACCTCAGTGGTAGTATTAAAGGAGGAGTACCTAGAAGCCTCTGAAAAGCTTACCTCTACAACTACATTCAGTCTGACACAAGTCTCTCCAGTCTTAGCTACTCCAGCCAAAGACACTATTCAACAAGACACATCATCAAGCCCTGAAATGGACAAGGGTCAGACCTCTGATACCTATCATAAACTTGAGGGCATTGTTGAAACCGAAACCAAAACCATAACGTCTGCTGGGGGTTCAGAACCATCAAGTTCCCAGCTGTCTAAACCTGCTGAAACCATATCCACTTCAAGGGCTCTCTTTGATGTTTCCCCATTGCAAAAAGCTGACTCTCCTGACAGAGAATCTCAGGGCTCAGTCGGCAGCAAAGAGTCCTACACTTATGAAATGGAGGACAGTACTCTTCCATGCCGCATTGGGTGCCAGAAATCTTTAGTGACAGAGCAAAAAGAAGGCATGTTGTCCATGACTGAGACACACATGGTCACCATCATCTCCAGTACAACTACAACAGTGACCCAATCTGATGTGGTTACAAAACCACATGAGTCAACTGAAGACTCTTCCAATGGGCCTACTGAGGTTAGCACGAGTGGAGCTGGCAAAGCCTCTTCTGCCACAACATCAGATCTGCCTAAATCAGATCTGCCTAAATCAGATCTGCCTAAATCAGATCAGAAAAAGGAGGAAGAAGAAGAGACAAAGAAAGAGAAAGATAAGATGGAAATGAAAGATGAGGAGAAGGAGAGCAAGGTAGAGACCCTAAAGGAGGACAAGGAAATGCCAGAGCAGAAGGAGAAGAAAGAGATGGATGAGAAGAAAGAGATGAATGAGAAGAAAGAGATGGATGGAGGGAAGGAAAAGGTGGAGGAGAAAGAGACAGACGGGAAGCAGGAGGAGAGTGAGAAAGAGAAAGTAGAGGATAAAAAAGCAGAGAAAATGTCAGAAAGGAGGAGGAGTAGCTTATCTGACTGGGAACTCCTACAAGGGCCGGGCACATGTCCTCCAGGCTATGAATACGACAAGGAAGAGGAGGAGGAAGCGTATGAAACGGAAGAAGCAGAAGAAGCAGAGGAAGAATATGGTCAAGAGGAATGGGTAGCTCCAGGCCAGCCCATCCCTCTGTCCACAGCAGAACATGCCCACCATACAGAGGCATCTGCCAAAGCAGATGGAGGATCCAGTCGTCCCACTGACCTGCATATGGAGCCTACCCCATCCTCCCCCCCTGGCTACTCGTCATGTGAATACAAACACCACAAAGGAGAGATCTCCCCATCCTTCATCAACCCCAGTCCACACGCCCTCTCCAGCGATGATGGCGAAGAGGACAAAGGGACCAACCACTCATGGGAGGGGGATGAAGACGACCGCGAGCAACACTCGGTCAAGAGAAGGTCTCGCAAGCAGAAGCGACAACTCACTCAAAGTGGAGCTACTGGAGCTGGAGAGGGGTCGCAACCGGTTTCCATGCCTCCTGGTGGCATGGCAACTGGACTTGGGGTGGTGCTAGCTGGAGAGGAGACTCCCCCCACATCAGTGAGCGACTCGCTAGCGTCGCAGTCTGACTCAGACGTACCTCCAGAGACCGAGGAGTGCCCGTCGATTACAGCAGAGGGAAACCTGGACTCAGACGAAGATGCAGAACACCTGCCAGTGGATAAACTATCTGCCTCCGCCACAGGAGGAGGCCACCAACCCCCCTCGCCCAGATCAGCTGCGAAGGCCCACGACCCCCCACCTGCCCCTATGAAGGACCCCCTCCCCCACCCACCTCACCCTGACGTGTGCATGGTGGACCCAGAAGCCCTCCCTAACGACCAGAGCAGCACAGAGAAACTGCTCAAGAAGGACAACAAGACCACCAAGAGCCTGCGGAAGGGCCTGGGCAAGCCTAAGTCTGCGTCCCCAGCCCGGAAGGGGAAGAGGTCCACCACCCCTGTGAAGCAGGCCTCCAAGGACTCCTCGCCTCGATCAGCCTCTCTGAGAAGGAGGGACGCGGAAAGGAGCTCCAGGTTGACTCAGAAGTCAGAGGGGCTGGGATCCAGAGGGGACCTACACGCTCCAGGGAAAGGCCTGATGAATGGCGTCAAGAGCAATTTGGGTAAAAATAAAGAATGACGATATGACTCCATATTAATTTCTTCAAAAATGAAAGAAATGTAATGCCATATAACCCAAGGCTTGATGACACACACTTCCCCATTGTAATTTTAAATTTTAGTCATTTAGCAGACGCTCTTATCCAGAGCGACTTACAGTTAGTTAGTGCATACATGTTCATACTGTTTTCGTACCCTGGCTTTGCAAGCACCATGCTCTACCATCTAAACTACACAGGACTGTGTAATCTACCCTTGATCTACCCTAATCTACCCTTGATTTACATAGACATAGAAGTTTGAATTTCCCCCCAGTCAAACAAGGGAAAAGTCATTAGAGACTTCTACAATTTTACATTATGGTCCTCCTCTTCCAGGTACTAACTCCCAGAAATCTAGTTCAGCCGTCCCCCCTGGGCCTCCAATCTATGTGGACCTGGCCTACGTGCCCAACCACTGCAGTGCCAAGAACGTGGACCAGGAGTTCTTCAAGCGGGTGCGTGCTGCGTACTACGTGGTGAGCGGCAACGACCCGGCCGGTGGAGAGCCCAGTCGTGGAGTCCTGGATGCCCTGCTGGAGGGCAAGGCCACATGGGGCTCTAACCTACAGGTACTCTATTTCTTTCATAAATGCAGGTTTTGCTGTTAAGTAAATGTTGTTTGGACTTTTCTCCACATTGCTGGTTCATTCTGTTTGGACTTTTCTCCACATTGCTGGTTCATTCTGTTTGGACTTTTCTCCATATTGTTAGTTCATTCTGTTTGGACTTTTCTCCACATTGCTGGTTCATTCTGTTTGGACTTTTCTCCACATTGTTAGTTCATTCTGTTTGGACTTTTCTCCATATTATTAGTTCATTTTGATTGGACTTTTCTCTATATTTTTTGTACATTTTGTTTGACTTTTCTTATTTTGTACGTTTTTCCTAATTTTGTTTGACTTTTCTCCACATTTCCATTTAGCCTGTGCTTTCTCGCTGCGGAGACATTCTGCACCACTGCTAATCTCAGGATCCAGAGGGATATATTCAGAATCACTGATCTGAATCACTTGTAAAATTGAAAATTACACACTTGGTAGTGTAAACAGATGCTTGACAATTCTTTAGACAATGTATGCCGTTGTTTACAGCCACTGAGACGGACATCATAATTTGAGCATTTAGATTGTAACTGTCAATGTTGTTCTAGGGTAATTTGCATTCTGTCAGTTTTCATAATGATGATGATGAACACTGAACAAAAACATAAATGCAACATTTAAAGTGTTGGTCCCATTTTTCATAAACTGAAATAAAAGATCCCAGGAGTATTTCTGTCTGTAATAAAGCCCTTTTGTGAGGAAAAACTCATTCTGATTGGCTGGGCCTGGCTCCGCAGTGGGTGGACCTGGCTCTCAACTGGGTGGGCCTATGCCTTCCCAGGCCCACCCATGGCTGTGCCCCTGCCCAGTCATGTGAAATCCATAGATTAGGGCCTAATTAATTTATTTAAATTGACTGATTTCCTTCTATAAACTGGAACTCAGTATAATCTTTGAAATTGTTGCATGTTGTGGCAAAACTGGTTGCAATAACATCAGGTTGTATACTGGTTGTAATATGACATTTTGAAAAACATGAATTTAGTGTCCGGCAAAACACGTATTAATCTGGTTGTAATTTGACCAGACGTCTTAAAATTATATTCCTGGTTGGTTATAATCTGTTTATATGACGCCTAATTTTGCCGGCTGGGCTGACTGCTTGATCTGATACATGTCCTCCCTGTCTCTAACCCAGGTGACTCTGATTCCTACACATGACACGGAAGTGACGCGGGACTGGTACCAGCAGACCCACGAGAAACAGCAGGACCTGAACATCATGGTCCTGGCCAGCAGCAGCACAGTGGTCATGCAGGACGAGTCCTTCCCTGCCTGCAAGATTGAGTTCTGAGTTCTGCACCCCCTTTACCTCCTCCTACCCTCATTTGTATCACTCCATCTTCGGAGGTAGAGGTCCTGTGTTACTCTCTATCCTCCCAGAGCATTCTCGTCTGTCAGCTCTGCATTCTGCCCTCTCATAATGTAAGATTCCATTGCATTAGCTGTCGTCTTCGGCTCGTGCACTGGCTTCCAACTGGTCAATGTTTTCTGACAACAGCCACCTGTGTCAGGCAGAAACATTGCTAGAGTATAGTGTCCATGGTAGCTGTACAAAAGGTGTTGATGTATACATTTGTTTTAATTCCCATTTAATTTCCATTTAGACAACATACTTGCACGATAAAAACACCTCTTTATTAGATTCGTTCTTGAACAATATGGTTTTCCCACATATAACCTCCCCAACATGCACATAGTGATCACACACGTCTGTGACGAGGATAATTCTCAGTAGTTATTTCAGCTAATCAAATCATACTGCACCCCAAATCCACATCTAAATGGACAACACTTTAACAACTAAAAGTGCCATCTTAACAATGTATTGATTAGTCTGGTATTGCTCAGGCATCTAGTGCCGAATGCGCCATGAAGATGGAGCACAGTTAAGTCACAATTAACACGTGAAACACTTATTTATGGACTTAAATTTAACAGAGAAATAATGAAAATAAAATGTATACAATTGCTTATCCAAAGGGCCAAAGCAAGTGCCAAAACACTTGAGAGAAAGAAGGGGGCTGTTTCCGAAATCTGTCTTGCCTACTACTTACATATACTGTGTACCACGTACTAAATCGTACTACATACTAATTACAATGACGCAGTAAGTAACAAATATCAACAACCTACTCATCGATACTAAGAAGGCGTCATCGCACTTGTTCCCCGCCATTCGTTCATTTTTTGTAGAGCGCGTCTGATTATTAGCTAGTGTCGAACGAGAATGGGCGGGAACAAATAGTGTGCAGCAAATTCTACGTGACGAACGGCCTAAATAAGTATGACATCTGGGAATTTCAAGTATACTTGATTTTTTTTCCCTCATACTCAAACGGCCTACTATTTAGGATGGAAGTACACAGTTCGGACACAGCCAGTGTTAACACTCCAAAATAAGTCCAAAACCGTTACGAGATGAACAGTACGCAGACTACGCACAATGTTGTATAATAGTAGTATACTAAGTTGAGGCTTTGTTTTCAATGTATGAGACATTACTCCTGTTAGGAGATCTTATGTAAGATGCAGCTCTATGCTATAACGTTTGGCTTTCTCAGTACTCTTAACTACTTCAACTGGTGTTCCAAAGGACTATACCGCCTAGCTTGAAGCTTTAGGAGGTGCCTGAAGGTGCCATTTTTAATTCAAATAACTAGCTAGCGTTTATGAATTATTTTCCTCAGTAGCTGAAGCATAATGCTTGCATTTAGCTCAGACTCCTTCCTGGAGGAAGTAGAGGGTTTTTGACTGTGTGTCTAGTCATTGCAGTCTCAAAGTAGAGAGTAGCCTATAAACGTGTTCCAATACCTAACCATTTGGCAGTGTGTTTGCTAAAGTGAACGTTACACTGTAGGCACCGGACAAAGAGATGGTACTCCTATATTTACCATATTTCTGATGGATCTAATAGTTCTCTGAAGCAGTGGAGGCTGCTGAGGGGAGGACGGCTCATAATAAAGTTTGGAATGGAGCGAATGGAATGGCATCAAACACCTGGAAACCATGGAAACCATGTATGACGTAATTGATACCATTCCACTGATTCCACTCTAGACTTTACCACGAGCCTGTCCTCCTGTGATCTGAAGCCGTTATCATGGTCTTTGTTGGTTGTGTTAGATGAATTAAAACATCCAGTATAAACATTATATATTGACAAATGGAGAGATTGTGTTATAACACATTAGAGAGGGATGTTAAATGAATGCAGCTGATTGGTCGGGACAGAGATGAATGTATAGAGGATTACGTTCAACGTTTTCTCGCGTTTTAGTTATATTATACTGCAGTGATCTTCCATGGCGAATGTAGCAATAGAGTCTAGTCCATCCCACTGAGCCTGGGTTGTGTGGGTGTTCTTGTGCAAAAAATAAAACATGACTGCGGTGGTAGACAGTCGCTTTCTTGTGCCTTCTGGTTGGGGTATATTGGTCAAGAGAGAAGGGTTAGAGTAGTATTATGAGGACTTCTCTTTCATAGTAGCCATTGTGGAGAGGGGAACCTGGATCCAGGGATAACACAAGAAACTGGAGAGGGGAACCTGGATCCAGGGATAACACAAGAAACTGGAGAGGGGAACCTGGATCCAGGGATAACACAAGAAACTGGAGAGGGGAACCTGGATCCAGGGATAACACAAGAAACTGGAGAGGGGAACCTGGATCCAGGGATAACACAAGAAACTGGAGAGGGGAACCTGGATCCAGGGATAACACAAGAAACTGGAGAGGGGAACCTGGATCCATGGATAACACAAGAAACTGGAGAGGGGAACCTGGATCCAGGGATAACACAATAAACTGTGGAGAGGGGAACCTGGATCCAGGGATAACACAAAACTGTGGAGAGGGGAACCTGGATCCATGGATAACACAAGAAACTGTGGAGAGGGGAACCTGGATCCAGGGATAATACAAAACTGTGGAGAGGGGAACCTGAAAAATGCAACACTTTAGAATACCAGACAAATCAATAGTTGTTGTCCAGGAACACTGTACCTAGTCTGATCTATATGGATGGATTCTGTATATGTACACAGTTGGTGGGTGAAAAGGTTATTAGCCAGCTTAGCCAGCACATTTTAGATTGTTACTTATCAGTCCCTATCTTAAAGTGCCACCCAGAAAATGCATCAGACAATAACATGATCAAAGAGCAAAAATGCACTTTTTAGAGGGGACAAGAGGAGCTTAGGAGTGGGCTGTGGTTCTAGTGAGAGAAGCACACAGTTGGTTTTTTCCATCGTTCTTTACCATAATGTGGACTATGGTAGCCTTTGATTTTAGAACAGGTAGCTAGAGCAAGCACTCCATACTGTATGTGAAGAGGTTACAAAAATAACGCAGGTAGATATTTATCTAATAAATAAAAAACAAACTCATATTTATCAAACGAACATGAATGTGATGTTGATTGTAGTGGGGAGAGATGTGGCATGTGTACCACAGGTCTTACAAGTAGAATTAAATTTTGTGTTGAAGTATGTGCTCGAGTGACACACACAGAGACAGGGACAATATAGTGTGTCTTCAAAGTTACCGTGTGCGGTGGGTTTTTTGTTGGTTATTCAGAGGTGGAGCTTCTTACTTTGTCACACTGCTCATTGGAGCTCATTACAAAACGTAATTCAGATTTGCTTTAAATTCCATAGAGTTTAGAGAGTCACTTTTTGATTCATGTTTTATTGTACTTTTCTGGTAGTTTTTTGTAGTTGTATTAATAAAATTAATTGATGTATATATCATCAGTATTACATTTTTTATTGATTTGAATCGTTTTTCAATATTTCAGTTACAAGTAGGACTAAAAATTATGATTGTCTCTTTTGTTTACATTTTAGATTGCAAGACGACTGGCAAAAAGTTTTTTATAATAAGCGTCTGAATTTCATAACTATTTTTTGCTTAGTGATTCTTAAATGTAACGTGTTTCTCTTTAGAGCTGCTGTGTTGTGTGTTTGTGGCTCCTGAGTTGAGGCCAGAGAGAGTGGACTGGGTGGGGCAGACAGGAATTGCTGGGGAGACTGTGTATGACTCATAGTCTGCAGACAGACAGAGATTCTTTACATCGACCTGCAAGGGGAACATTCTCTCCCTCTATATGCTCCAGAACCTAACTGAGTCTCCTCTTAGGCTAAACCCATAAAGCCACAGTCTGCAGCCATCTTGCGCTAACCTCAGAACGGTGCCATCTTTGTCGTTTTTCTGAACATACTCAAATGTAAGCTGCTATAACAGTCTGCAGGGCAGCTTCCCCAGGTCTGTTCCTAGCCCGGCCCGCTCTCTGACTAGCAACGCAGCAGAGCTAGCCAGACTCGCGGCTCCGGGTGAATGGTTTCTTTCAGTATTATTGAGATACTCAATTTGTAAGCTTTAGATTTAGTATGCACTGCGAATGCGTTGATATGCATGTCATGTTGAATAATGTGGAAGCAGGCATAGGAAGGTCAGAACAGCCGCTACGCTGAGTGAGAGCTCTCAGGGGGGATAGAGATGGAGGATGTTTATTAAATAGCTGGGTACGCACATCTACATATCCTGGGATAGAGGGGCCACACTAAGCCTATGACAGGTTGTCAGTGAAGGTACAAATATATGGGCTTGGATATATTACAGTGTCACAAACAACTGTTTCTAAACTGATCATATCAATCTAAGTCTCTCTACCACTTTTTGACGCTGTGCGGCGGGTATATACCTAGTACTGGATGGGTAAGGGGGAAATCTGGGCTGTTTAACCTATACTGTTTATGGTATGGGTTTTCTGAATGGGCTTATATGGTGTATTGTCCTCAAGTCTGACTCAAGTCTGAGTTTGTTTTAAATTGTGGTGGAGCATCTTGGTGGTTTGATTCCAAATACCCAGCCTTAGGATCAAGCACCCTGGGGCCTTGGCAGATGGCTGTGAAACGCTCAATAACCAATATACAAAATATGACTTTTTGTACATACTACTGTACTGAACGCTGCTGGACAAAAACAACTAAACAGAATTGTATATCATTGGTGTATAGCCTAAGGAAGCGACAGACTACTGTATTCAGATTACATTTCTAGAACAACGATTGTAAGTCAAAACAGGCAGCTCTGTTTCATCTGTGGTTCCTGTTCTAAGACTTGTGTCCTGTACTAACAAACACACTTACAATAACACACAAACTAACTGCAGCTGAAACCTCCTGAATATGACTTGAAAACACATTGGAGACAAAAAAAAAAACGAATTATTAAAATGATCCATGTAGATGTATGTACTGTACACAACTATGTATATACACCTTAAAACAACATCTAAATAGATATGTTATGAAACATATGACCCTTGTTATTTTATCAGATTTTAATCAAGTGTATGATCAAAACTCCCAAGCCTTGAACAAAGAAACATAGCCAATGCTAACTAGGTAGCTACAGATGAAAAATACACATATTTCAGTTTCATTTCCATTCTCCCAACTCTCTCATAATGAAAATATGAACATATATCATTGTCCCATCTTATCTCTCTGCATGTGAACTATTTGGTTATAATCCTGAATGTTTTTGTTTATTAACATGGAAATGAAAACTAAAAATGCTTTTAAAACGGTATATTTGAAACAGCTGATTGTCTAACTGGTACTGGGACGGCATATACTATTATTGGGCTGTGCTTTACTGTTTTGCCCTAAGATGTTGTTATAATAAAAGGTTGTAGTTCTTCTGTCTTTGTCGCTGTATTCATCTTAGTTCTGTTACTATCTTCAGTGCAATTGTAGAAAATTGAAAAAAAACCTCTTTTAATCTAGAACTAAAACTAGGCAGATTAATTGTAAAAGGGAAACAGCCTGGTGATCACCAATAAAAATGCATTTATTGAAATCAAACCATGAGCCTCTGTTGTTGTTTTGGGATCTTTCTCTCTCATGTGAGTCAGTTTTGTATTGTGTTGTGACTACTATGTAAATGAGGGGGAGGGGCATATTCAGACTAAACTGAAGACATCCTGAAAGATTTATTAGCCCAAATGTAGCCAAAAGGAGAAATTAATGAAATAACTATGAAAACAATGTACTCTGAGGCTGTCCTAATATGGACACCATACACTATATGGACACCAAACAATGAATTAATTCCTTCACAAATACATTCAGGTTGAAATGTTTAAGGAAGGGATAGTATAGAGAGTATTGATAGGGTGGTATATGATATATAGATAGTATTGATAGGGTGGTATAGAATAGTATAGAAAGTATTGATAGGGTGGTATAGAATAGTATAGAGAGTATTGATAGGGTAGTATATGATATATAGAGTATTGATAGGGTAGTATATGATATATAGAGAGTATTGACAGGGTGGTATAGAATAGTATAGAGAGTATTGATAGGGTAGTATATGATATATAGAGAGTATTGATAGGCTGGTATAGGATAGTATAGAGAGTATTGATAGGCTGGTATATGATATATAGAGAGTATTGATAGGGTAGTATATGATATACAGAGAGTATTGATAGGGTGGTATAGAATAGTATAGAGAGTATTGATAGGGTAGTATATGATATATAGAGTATTGATAGGGTAGTATATGATATATAGAGAGTATTGACAGGGTGGTATAGAATAGTATAGAGAGTATTGATAGGGTAGTATATGATATATAGAGAGTACTGATAGGGTAGTATAGAATAGTATAGAGAGTATTGATAGGGTAGTATAGAATAGTATATAGAGTATTGATAGGGTAGTATATGATATATAGAGAGTATTGATAGGGTGGTATAGAATAGTATAGAGAGTATTGATAGGGTAGTATATGATATATAGAGTATTGATAGGGTAGTATATGATATATAGAGTATTGATAGTATAGACAGCTGTGGTAAATTCAATTGATTGGACATGATTTGGAAAGGCACACCTGTCAGTGCATGTCAGAGCAAAAACCAGGCTATGAGGTCGAAGGAATTGTCCGTAAAGCTCAGAGACAGGATTGTGTCGAGGCACCAAAATAATTCTGCAGCATTGAAGGTCCCCAAGAACACATGGCCTCCATCATTCTTAAATGGAAGAAGTTTGGAACCACCAAGACTCTCCTAGAGATGGCCGCCCGGTCAAACTGAGCAATCAGGGGAGAAGGTGACCAAGAACCCGATGGTCATTCTGACAGAGCTCCAGACTGGGGCGAAGGTTTACCTTCCAACAGGACAACGACCCTAAGCACACAGCAAAGACAATGCAGGATTGGCTTCGGGACAAGTCTCTGAATGTCCTTGAGTGGCCCAACTCACTTAAGGATTTGAACCCGATCGAACATCTCTGGAAAGACCTGAAAATAGTTGTGCATCAACACTCCACATCCAACCTGACAGAGCTTGATAGAATCTGCAGACAAGAATGGGAGAAACTCCCCAAATACAGGTGTGCCAAGCTTGTAGCGTCATACCCAAGAAGACTCAAGGCTGTAATTGCTGACAAAAGGTGCTTCAACAAAGTACTGAGTAAAGGGCCTGAATAGTTATGTAAGTGTGATCTGTTTTTATTTTTTATAAATTAGAGCAATTCTAAAAAACTGTTTTTGCTTTGTCATTATGGGGTATTGTGTGTAGATTAAAACAAGTTAATACATTTTAGAATAAGGCTGTAATGTAACAAAATGTGGAAAAAATCAAGGGGTCTGAATACTTTCCGAATGCACTGTAAATTACGCTATTGGTTCCCCTTGATTATTGTCTATTATTCATTGCTGGCAAGAAAAAATATTATTTTTCTGAGGATTATTAATGGCTAAGTTTAAAGTAGCACAATATGCTTTGTTGTATACATTTCTATTGTCAATCTTGGGAGACTATGACATGAAATGGAAGTATGCCAATAATTAATATTGAATCATTCAGCAAGAGCCAAGTCAATGTCTTGAGTTTTTACATACATTTTCAATGCAGGGATGATATCATACTTTCCGTACTGCAAATATTCCCTTTAAATCAATGCCTGATTTACGAATGCATACTGTATCTCAGGTTAGGAGTCAGCCTTATGTCAACTGAGGATGTAAGGTAAATAATACCGTTACTACTGTTGCCTACAGGAGGCTCGAAAAGTTCAAGTTATATATGGGAAATGTGAGCGTAAGCTTTACCTGTGCTGGCTGCACCACACTCACACTGTACAGTGCCTTCAGAACGTATTCACTCCCCTTGACTTTTTACACAATTTCTTGTGTTACAGCCTAAATGTAAAATTTTATGTAGATGTTTGTGTTACTGGCCTACACACAATACCCCAGACTGTCAAAGTGGAATAATGTTTTTATGAATGTTTACAAATTAATTAAAAATGAAAAGCTGAAATGTCTTGAGTCAATAAGTAACAATAAGTTATGGCAAGCCTAAATAATTTCAGGAATTTGGTTAACAAGTCACATAAGTTGCAAGGACTCTGTGTGCAATAATAGTGTTTAACATGATTTTTGAATGACTACCTCATCTTTGTATCCCACACAATTATCTGTAAGGTCCCTCAGTCGAGCTGTGAATTTCAAACACAGATTCAACCACAAAGACCAAGGAGGTTTTCCAATGTCTTGCAAAGAAGGGCACCTATTGGTAGATGGGTTAAGAGCATGGTTAAGTTATTAATTATACTTTGGATTGTGTATCAATACACCCAGTCACTAAAGATACAGGCGTCCTTCCTAACTCAATTGCCGGAGAGGAAGGAAACCGCTCAGGGATTTCACCATGAGGACAATGGTGACTTTAAAACAGTTACAGAGTTTAATGGCTGTAATAGGAGAAAACTGAGGATTGATCAACAACATTGTAGTTACTCCACAATACTAACCTAAATGACAGAGTGAAAAGAAGGAAGCCTGGACAGAATAAAAAATATTTCAAAACATGTATCCTGTTTGCAACAAGGCACTAAAGTAATACTGAAAAAAATGTGGCAAAGTAATTAGCTTTTTGTCCTGAATACAAAGTGTTGTGTTGTATTGGATTTGCCATAAACATATTACTGAGTACCACTCTCCATATTGTCAAGCATAGTGGTGGACCAACTTGACAGATCTTGAAGAAGGTGATTCTAACATGTATTGACTGGTTGAATATAGAGAGTCTACAGATGTGAATGATTCTTCATGACTCTCTGTACCCTAGAAGAGGCAACACACCCACCTCTCTCTCTCTCTGACCCACACAGCCTCTTTGCCACCCTGGATGCCACCCACCTGACAAGTAAAACAGCCTCTTGCAGGCAATCTCCCTAGGTATGGAACATGGGTTGCCATGGTGACCCATTTAGCTTTAGAACGTGTAATTGGATACCGATGGCTGCATGCCTGATGTCCCAGTCAGTCAGTGACCTGTCAGTGGACCATAATGAAGAGAGAGGCCCCTTGATTAGAACACACAGGAAATCGTTTAGCAAGGGACATTTCTTATTAAACAAGTCCATGTATTCCCTCCGTGTTTCAGTAAAACATTTGGTTTGATGCCTAATGATCAAATAGGTGACTAGGAATAACCTTACGTAATATATATTTTTCTCTCTCTCTCTCTCTCTCTCTCTCTCTCTCTCTCTCTCTCTCTCTCTCTCTCTCTCTCTCTCTCTCTCTCTCTCTCTCTCTCTCTCTCTCTCTCTCTCTCTCTCTCTCTCTCTCTCTCTCTCTCTCTCTCTCTCTCTCTCTCTCTCTCTCTCTCTCTCTCTCTCTCTCTCTCTCTCTCTCTCTCTCTCTCTCTCTCTCTCTCTCTCTCTCTCTCTCTCTCTCTCTCTCTCTCTCTCTCTCTCTCTCTCTCTCTCTCTCTCTCTCTCTCTCATATAGGATCTCAGTGCAGAAAGGAATGTTCAGGATCTACATGGTGCTGGTGGGGAACAGCCGGAGACCACTGGCATCAGTTAGATTCCCCTCTGGCTGTGAGCTCCTCATAAATCATTGAAATAGCAATGAGCTGATTGTGCTATGTGTGCGTGCAAGAGAGGGAGGTGTGTGAGAGAGGGAGAGAGAGAGGTATGTGTGTGGCTGACAGTGGTTGGTATGAATTACCAACCACTGTCAGTATTTGGCTTCCGGCGAGAAGGCAGACACAGCTTTCACTGTCTCTCTCCCTGTCGGGTGACACAGCTCTCTCCCTGTCAGGTAACACAGCTCTCTCCATTCACCCACCCTCTCTACCTGCCCGGTGACACAGCTCTCTGCATTCACCCACTGTCTCTCTCCCTGTCGGGTGACACAGCCTTCTGCATTCACCCACCCTCTCTCAGGAGAAGTCAATTACGTGGGAGGGGTAGCTGAAATGAAGCGGTCTCCATAGCAACGCGTTGGCGCTGGAGCCGAGGAATGAGTCATCATTATTGTTCACAGAGAGGGGAAGAGAGAGTGTGTGAGAGGAGAGATGGATAGGGGAGAGGAGGAGGAGGAGAGATGGATAGGGGAGAGGAGGAGGAGAGATGGATAGGGGAGAGGAGGAGAGATGGATAGAGGAGTAGGAGGAGGAGGAGAGATGGGTAGGGGAGAGGAGGAGGAGTAGGAGGAGAGATGGGTAGGGGAGAGGAGCAGGAGAAGGAGGAGAGATGGGTAGGGGAGAGGAGGAGGAGGAGGAGGAGGAGAGATGGGTAGGGGAGAGGAGGAGGAGGAGAGATGGGTAGGGGAGAGGAGCAGGAGAAGGAGGAGAGATGGGTAGGGGAGAGGAGGAGGAGGAGGAGGAGGAGAGATGGGTAGGGGAGAGGAGGAGGAGGAGAGATGGGTAGGGGAGAGGAGAGGAGGAGGAGGAGGAGAGATGGGTAGGGGAGAGGAGGAGGAGAGATGGGTAGGGGAGAGGAGGAGGAGAGATGGGTAGGGGAGAGGAGGAGGAGAGATGGGTAGGGGAGAGGAGGAGGAGTAGGAGGAGGAGGAGAGATGGGTAGGGGAGAGGAGGAGGAGCAGGAGGAGGAGGAAAGATGGATAGAGAAGAGGAGGAGAGATGGGTAGGGGAGAGGAGGAGGAGGAGGAGGAGGAGGAGGAGGAGAGATGGATAGAGGAGAGAGAAGGAAAGATAGGCAGAGAGAAACCGTAGGAGAGGGACATGGAAAGGTGTCTCAGCCCAGAGCTGTGACTCAGCTGTCAGGCGACACCTTCTCTTTCTTTATAGATCAACAACACATGCCCCATCTATCTAGACCTTCTGCCCGATACGGATATCAACTAGATTGGACCAGTCTCACACTCACACACACCACACATACAGAGAGAGATACACTGAGTGTACAAAACATTAAGAACACCTTCCTAATATTGAGTTACACCCCTCATTTGCCCTCAGAACAGCCTATTCATCAGGGCATGGACTTTACAAGGCGTCGAAAGCGCTCCACAGGAATGCTGACCCATGTAACTCCAATGCTTCCCACAATGTTGTCAAGTTGGCTGGATGTCCTTTGGGTGGTGGACCATTCTTGATACACATGGGAAACTGTTGAGAGTAAAAACCCCAGCAGTATTGCAGTTCTTGACACAAACTGGTGCGCCTGACACCTACAACCATATCCCGTTCAAAGGCACTTAAATATTTTGTCTGCCCCATTCACCCAATGAATGTATATTGATGTCCTAGACCAGAGGTCATCAACCTTTTCTGAGTCAAGATCACTTTCTGAGTCAGGATGCAAACCGCTCAGATTTAAAACAAACATTACTTAAAAAACGTAAGCATTAGCAAAGATACAGTAGTGTAGTAATGAGGTTTGATCAGTAAACTATTGACCCAATACATTATCACCTCATATTGGCATTGCTTTACCGGTAATAGATCCATTGTTGTAAGGTACAGCTGAGCGATTAAACATTTAAATTATTTGCTATTTATTTTTTATTTTACGGGGCTGATGGTGCCTCCATTTGATGATCAGTCTCAGCGGAGGGAGAGAGCAGCAGACTGAGGGTCCGCCTCTCAACATCCCTCCGCTCCCTTTCCTCCACGGACCAAAATGGGTCACCGTCTTACAGCTGATGGCAAAACTCGAGTCGCACCGCATGATTTCTGCCTCATGCACACATTCATGTTGTTACTCCTATGAACAGAGTAAGTGAAATATTCCTATTAAAAGTAGACCCAAGCTGCTGAATTGAATTGAATTAATAACAACACAAACCAATCGCTACACTGTCCTACTCATTCATTACTGCTGCAGTGCTTCTTGTAGCGCTAAATGGAAATAGGAAGAACACGCATTTGTTGAATACAAAGTGTTGACAGCGCTGAGTAAGAATTTAAACAAAAACTCACTCATACAAACAGCAGATCTTTGCTGTATTCGTTGACAGTCTCTCTCTAGTCATAGTTTTAAACATTTTGAAATCTCACAGTATCAACTTTGCTGTAGCTTTCTTTTATGCCTGTAACGTTACTGCAGCTGAATCGGGTGCACCTACCACCAACAGCCCGAGACAAATAAAATCAATAGTTACACAAGGCTTTATCATTGTTCTTTTTTACAGAAATGTTTGGCGATCGACTAGGAATGCCTTGGAGATTGACCAGTCCTAGAGAGATTTACAGTTATCAAAACGTCACGCCAGTGTAAGACTACACAAAACACAGCCCTTATTTTAAGTGTTTCTAAAATCCCCTATTGGAAAAATGTATGGTGGAAAAACAATTGGAACCATACTGTGGTACTCTATATATAAAAAGAAGGGGACAGCCTCATGGATGCATAATTTCTGTTTCAGAATGAGAGGTGCTCTGCTGGTGTTGCTGTTCTGTCTGTCTGGGGCAAGGGCTCAGGGTGAGAGTGGAGGGGTCAGGGAGGATGACATGACCCAACATGGTCACAGGATCAGAGCTACAGAGACCACACAACCTGACATGAGAGCTCTGTGAGTCGTGGAACACAGAGGCAAAAGCATAGAGAATGACAGGGGCCTCTTGTGGCCAAAAGGTCATTTTAGCATGGGCAGCACCATTGAGGGCTTCCACCATGCTTCTGCCATTTTAAAGTAGTCAAAGTATTCAACTGGGTGGAGATTCCTATGGGTTGTAGCCTCAATGGCGCTGCCCATGCTGTCACAGACACTATAAATGGCACTGATATACAGATGTCAGCCAATGAGAGACGAGCTGGAGAGAATGCAAACAGACCAAAGGTAGCATTCTTTGCTACTTTTAGGTAGTGCGATGGGATCCTACAATAACAATATTAATCTGATCTACACCAAAGTCACCACTAACAATGGCAACGTCTACAGTCCAGTTACAGAGGGGGGGGGGGGGGGTCGGGGGGTGACTAGAGCTGGAGGTTATTAATATGTATCCATTGCAGTGACTAGAGCTGGATGTTATGGATATGTATCCATTGCAGTGACTCTAGAGCTGGATGTTATGAATATGTATCCATTGCAGTGACTCCTCTAGAGCTGGATGTTATGGATATGTATCCATTGCAGTGACTCTAGAGCTGGATGTTATGAATATGTATCCATTGCAGTGACTCCTCTAGAGCTGGATGTTATGGATATGTATCCATTGCAGTGACTCCTCTAGAGCTGGATGTTATGGATATGTATCCATTGCAGTGACTCCTCTAGAGCTGGATGTTATGGATATGTATCCATTGCAGTGACTCCTCTAGAGCTGGATGTTATGGATATGTATCCATTGCAGTGACTAGAGCTGGATGTTATGGATATGTATCCATTGCAGTGACTAGAGCTGGATGTTATGGATATGTATCCATTGCAGTGACTAGAGCTGGATGTTATGGATATGTATCCATTGCAGTGACTCCTCTAGAGCTGGATGTTATGGATATGTATCCATTGCAGTGACTCCTCTAGAGCTGGATGTTATGGATATGTATCCATTGCAGTGACTAGAGCTGGATGTTATGGATATGTATCCATTGCAGTGACTCCTCTAGAGCTGGATGTTATGGATATGTATCCATTGCAGTGACTCCTCTAGAGCTGGATGTTATGGATATGTATCCATTGCAGTGACTAGAGCTGGATGTTATGGATATGTATCCATTGCAGTGACTAGAGCTGGATGTTATGGATATGTATCCATTGCAGTGACTAGAGCTGGATGTTATGGATATGTATCCATTGCAGTGACTCTAGATCCGGTGGGGATGTGTCCTACATGGTACCCTATAGGCTTCAGGATCTTTGATGATCACTATAAACATAGCAACTTCAGTGGCTTCCCGCTATTCTCTATGTGATTAAAACCAATAAATTAAAAGATTGAGAGTTTGTCTTTCTCTTGATTCTGTAAATGTCACATTAAATCTCTGTATTCCTGAATTGTACAATAATGGCTTGGTAGAGGCTCAATGCAGACTGGGATGTGTTCTGTGAGGCTCATGGGGAGGACATCGATGGACTCACTGACTGCATAACAGACTATATTAATTTTTGTGTAGACAACACTGTACCCACCAGGAAGGTACGCTGTTTCCCAAACAATAAACCCTGGGTCACCAGCGACCTGAAGGCCCTGCTGAATGAGAAGAAGAGGGCCTTCAAGGAGAAGGACAAGGACAAATTGAAATGCGTCCAGAGGGAGCTGAAGATGCGGATTGCTGAGGGGAAGAGAGTGTATAAGGAGAAGATGGAGGATAAGCTGAGGCAGAGCCAGGTGAGAGAGGTGTGGAAGGGTATGAGAAATATCACTGGCTTCAAAAAGTCAAACAGTGGGCAGACGGAGGGGACCCAGGACAGAGCCAATGAGCTGAACCAATTTTTTAACAGGTTCGATACTGGCCCTGTCCACCTCCCCTCCAGCTCCCCAGACCACACACCCTCACGGCTATCCCACCCCCACTTTGCTCACAGCACCTCTGCTGAGACAATCAGTGACCCCACCTCCGCCCCTGCCCCCCCTGGACTGATCCTCAACACCCCCCTTCCCCCCACCTCCCTACCTGGGCTGGCTTTCACCACCAACCAAGTGAAGAGAGAGCTGGAGAGACTACACCAGTGGAAAGCGGCGGGCCCTGATGGCATCAGCCCAAGGGTGCTGAGGGTCTGTGCTGACCAACTGTGTGGAATACTCCAGCGTCTTTTCAACCTTAGCCTGAGCCTAGAAAGGGTCCCTGTGCTGTGGAAAACATCCTGCCTCGTCCCAGTGCCCAAGAAGGCACACCCCACTGTCCTGAATGACTTCAGACCTGTAGCGCTAACATCCCACATCATGGAGACCCTGGAAAGGTTAGTCCTCGCTCACCTCAGACCCCTGGTGTGTTCATAAATGGACCCTCTGCAGTTTGCATACCAGCGCAACATCGGGGTGGATGATGCAATCATCTACCTTCTGCAGAGGGCCTACTCTCACCTGGACAACGCAGGTTGCACTGTGAGGGTCATGTTTTTTGACTTCTCCAGTGCCTTCAATACCATTCAGCCCCTGCTACTGGGTGAGAAGATGAGGAGGATGAAAGTGGAAGCACCCTTAGTCTCCTGGGTCACGGACTACCTGACCGGTAGGCCACAATTTGTGCGACTACAGAGCTGTGTGTCAGAACGGGCAGTTAGCAACACAGGGGCCCCCCAGGGTACGGTCCTGTCCCCCTTCCTGTTCACCCTCTACACCTCAGACTTCAGATATAACTCTGAAACATGCCACCTACAGAAGTTCTCAGATGACTCTGCTATTGTAGGGTGCATCAGGGGTGGGCAGGAGGAGGAGTACAGGAGCACAATCAGTGACTTTGTGTTGTGGTGTGAGCAGAACCACCTTCAGCTCAACATCAGCAAAACTAAGGAGATGGTGGTGGACTTCAGGAGAACCAAGGCACAACTGACTGCAGTCCCTATAAAGGGGATGGATGTGGAAATGGTTGAGTCATACAAGTTCTTGGGTGTCCATATGGACAACAGACTGGAATGGGCTGGTAACACCGGGGCCCTGTACAAAAAGGGCCAGAGCCGACTCTACTTTCTGAGGAGGCTCAGGTCCTTCAACGTGTGCAGTAAACTACTGCATACCTTCTACCAGTCTGTGGTGGCCAGTGCCATCTTTTTTGCAGTGGTGTGCTGGGGAGCAAACATCAAAGCCGGTGATGCTTCTCGGGTAAATAAGCTGATCAGGAAGGCTAGCTCTGTCCTGGGGATGAGCCTTGACACTCTAGAGGAGGTGGCGGAGAGACGGATCCTGGCCAAACTGCTGGCCATCATGGACAACGTCACCCACCCTCTGCACGCTATGGTTATGACGCAGAGGAGCTCTTTCAGTCACAGACTGATCCCACCACGGTGTGCCAGAGAGCGCTACAGGAGGTCCTTCCTGCCGGCGGCTATGAGACTATATAATGCCTCACCGGGGTGCCGTGCCGTCGGCAACATAGATCTGGAACTGTTGGGGTACTAGGACCTAGTTTAACAATTATGCATCCATCCGTGAGTAACTCTGTTCCGTCAGCACTCATCCACTCAGGACCTATTTATTCATACAGGTCTGTATATACATACTCATGTACAGTTGTTATATTATATCACATGCAATATTGTAAGTAATTATTTGACCTAGGCATTCACTCAGGAATGCATATTAGTATCCTGCCAGTTGCACCTTTTCTCATTGCTTTTAGTATATCAAATGTGCAATAAGTGCAGTTGTCTGTAATTAAACCCTGCGCACTAAGGACTGTATTGTAAGGGAATTACTATTATTACCCCAATGATATCATACACACATTTAGCTATTAAATTATCTCTTCCTGTCATTTACCTGTACAGTTTGTGTAAACATGCAAGTATTCACTTATCTGTAAATATAACTGTATACCTAACTGTACAGCTAATTTAACCATGCAAAATGTCTGTCTATTAAGTAAACTATTATTACCCTCGCTCATATCATACGCATTAGCTACTGAAGTATTTCTCTGCCATCAACCTGTATAGTATAGTTAACCATCCAACATCCACCAATGTATAGTGTACATATTCAGCCAACCACTCATACTATGCAATGTCCTTTTATAGCTTTTTTTTGCACTCCAGATATCCTGTATTTCTATACTTTTTCATACTGCCGCTCTATGTATCATGTACCGTGTATCTGTCTTTTGTGTACTTTCGTTCTGGCATTTTGCACCTGCCCTGTGTTTTTGTTGTAGCTGCTTGATAATGAAATTTCCCCCCCGGGGATCAATAAAGTATCTATCTATCTATCTATCTATCTATCTTTTTATATCAATATCAAATAATTTCTGAGTAACAGTACCTTACTGTAATATATTTCCATTCAAATTGTCAAGAAATAACTTTTTGTGGTGTGAGTGGGGATGGAAAACGGAAAACTAGCTGTTATTGGCAGAGAGGTTTGGAACTCTTTTTTTATTGGTCTATTAACTAATTTCACCAGGCAGACAAAGACTCAAATCACACCAAAACAGGATGAAATTTCAGGCGATTTTTTCAAACAGCTCTTACACTAAAAGGACATAATTTTCGCAATATTATTCCAACCTCATAGTGTGGAAATAATGAACAACAACGTATTTCTCAACTTTTGTGCACAAATTTGTTTACGTCCTTGTCAGTGAGCATTTCTCCTTTGCCAAGATAATCCATCCACCTGACAGGTGTGACATATCAAGAAGCTGATTAAAAAGCATGATCATTACACAGGTGCACCTTGTGCTGGGGAAAATACAAAAATAAAAGGCCACTCTAAAATGTGCAGTTTCGTCACAACACAATGGCACAGATGTCTCAAGTTGAGGGAGTGTGCATTTGACATGCTGACTGCAGAAATGTTTACCAGAGTTGTTGCCAGAGAATTGAATGTTAATTTCTCTACCATAAACCGCCAACGTCGTTTTAGAGAATTTGGCAGTACGTCCAACCGGTGTCACAACCGCAGACCACGTGTAACCACACCAGCCCAGGACCTCTATATCCAGCTTCTTCACCTGAGGGATCATCTGAGACCATCCACCCAGACGGGTGATGAAACTGTGGGTTTGCACAACCAAAGGATTTCTGCACAAACTGTCAGAAACCATCTCAGGGAAGCTCATCTGCGTGGTCTTCGCCTTGACCTGACTGCAGTTTGGCGTTGTAACTGACTTTAGTGGGCAAATGCTGACCTTCAATAGGCACTGGCACGCTGGAGAAGTGTGCTGTTAACGGATGAATCTCTGTTTCAATTGTACCGGGCAGATGGGCGAGCGGTTTGCTGATGTCCATGTTGTAAACAGAGTGGTGGCGATAGGGTTATGGTATGGGCAGGCATAAACTACAGACAAATAACACAATTGCATTTTATCAATGGCAATTTGAAAGCACAGCGATACCGGGACAAGGTCCTGAGCTCCATTGTCGTGCAATTCATCCACCGCTATCAACTCATGTTTCAGCATGATAATGCACGACCCCATGTCGCAAGGATCTGTACACAATTCCTAGAATCTGAAAATGTCCCAGTTCTTCCATGTCCTGCAGTCACCAGACAACACCCATTGAGCATGTTTGGGATGCTCTGGATCGACTAGTACGACAGCATGTTCCAGTTCCCGCCAATATCAAGCAACTTCACACAGCCATTGAAGAGGAGTGGGACAACATTGCACAGGCCACAATCAACAGCCTGACCAACTCTATGCAAAAGAGATGGGTTCCACTGCATGAGGCAAATGGTGGTCACACCAGATACTGACTGGTTTTCTGATCCACACCCCTACTTTTTCTTTAAAGGTATGTGTGACCAACAGAGGCGTATCTGTATTCCCAGCCATGTGAAATCCATAGATTAATTTATTTCAATTGACTGATTTCCTTATATGAACTGTAACTCAGTAAAATAGTTGACATTGTTGCATTTATATTTTAGTTCAGTATATATATATATATATATATATATATATATATAAAAAAAAAAACACAGTAAAAATCACTTTTTGACCGCAATGGGCCTTTAACCAATTTACTGCATGATGATGTCACCATGGAAAGAGAATCCCGCCCATGCAAACCTGCTGATTAGAAGGTCCTGTGTAGATTATCAACCAGCAAATATCAGGAAATAACACTGATCAAATCTGTTCACACTTTAACAGTGTTAGTTTCATCAGATGTTGTACAATATGATATAAACAAGTTTGACTGCACTGGGTCTTTAAATATCTCTCCGTCTTTCTCTCGGTTGCTCACAAAGACATACAGTGTAGTTACACCCACTTCTCTCAACTTAAACAAATAATGGAAGCCAGTGTTTTTTTGTGATCCAATGTGTGATGCCACTGTGAGCGTATCATATTCTATAACAGGGGTATTCAACTCTTACCCTATGAGGTCCGGAGGCTGCTGGTTTTCTGTTCTACCTGATAATTACTTGCATCCACCTGGTGTCCCAGGTCTAAATCAGTCCCTGATTAGATGGGAACAATGACAATCTTTTAGTGGAACTAGCTTCGAGGTTCAGTAGTTTGAGGGCTCTATAATATGGTATTGAACCTTGCTGTACCCACAAACACACGCAGCCACCCACCCACCCACACGCACCCCCTTCAGACTAGTTAAAATGATGGCTTTTTATTACCTGAGCTTAATGGAAAACCACAACCTCCAGGGATCGATATGCCTTTTAATAAAACAACCTTCCCATTCCATTTCCAGACTTAACTATTTAAAGTCTAAGGAGAGGATTCTTCTATACAGCGTCGAATATCTTTGGCTGACATTACATGCCACATTAAGTAATCACAAATACAGCCCTTATTTCACCTACAAACACCACATCGTTAAATAAATCATTACCATCATGATGAAAACAATGAAGAAAAGACAAATAAAAATAAACGTGTGTTGTACAGATTCAGGAGAAACAGGTCTACATTAGTTAGGTCTACATAAACTACAGATTCAGGAGAGATAGGTCTACATTAGTTAGGTGAGAACATCCTTGAAATAACAGACAGACTACATACAAACACAATGACATGCATGTTCTCTTTATAAATCATTGAAACGTTTTGTTTTATGTCAAGAATGTAATGGCACTGTACAATAAACTTTGTATCTAGTTGTATTCAAGTTTTTGTTAAAACAATTCAATGTATCCCTCCCATCTAAAAAAAAAAAAAGTTATTTCTAGCCATAATTACATATTCAATAGAACTTTATTTATCCCCTCAGGTGCAACACAGATGACAAAATAATATTTTTTTACACCATTTGATACAGAATCATTTAAAAACAAACTTTGGCAAGACCGCAGACATGTTTAAAATAGTTAAAGGACCCGACCCAGTACAGACTGAGGCACCGTCTGCTATTTCCTCTGGAGTGGTTTACCCTTGAAACACTTTACAAATATATTTACTAACACTGATTCTCGTGTAAGGAGTTGAGGCATGTGTATTGTTTACATGTTTGGTAGGTTGAAGGAGGTATATGAAATATATTTTACACTAACATAACCAGTATGTGTATAAAATGAGTTTTGAGACAAAGTCAAAATGCAATGTAGACAATGACAGGAAACAATATTCCCATTGTATTAAACCCTTTCCCCTAATCATGTAAAGTACAGCCACCCAAACAGTATGCAGAAGGGGGGGCAACAGAGCAGTCCATATTTGATCACCTGGCTCAACTATCTCAGTGTTCCAATGAATATGTCTGCAATGATTCAAAAGACTGAATATTCTGAACCTGCCTCCCTCCTGAGAAAGGACTGAAAGTGCCTCCCTCCTGAGAAAGGAGGTACTCATGCAGCGCCACATTTTGTGTGTGCAGTTCCATATAGAATAGGATTTGTATGAAGCATGGAAATACCCAGCTCCTGTTTTCCCCCATTCTCTCTGTTCAGCAGGCACAGTCTGAATCCAGGACAGAGAGCAGGACAGCACAGTCTGAATCCAGGACAGACAGCAGGACAGCACAGTCTGAATCCAGGACAGACAGCCTGAATCCAGGACAGACAGCAGGACAGCACAGTCTGAATCCAGGACAGACAGCAGGACAGCACAGTCTGAATCCAGGACAGATGGCAGGATAGCACAGTCTGAATCCAGGACAGACAGCACAGACAGCAAGACAGCAAAATCTGAATCTAGGACAGTACAGTCTGAAGCAGGACAGACAGCAGGACAGCACAGTCTGAATCCAGGACAGACAGCAGGGATTCTTTCAGCCACAGGCCCGTCTATACCCTGCAAAGGAGCCTGGGGATAGACTTGGTTGGATAGTGTTGGTTGGACACACATCCGCCTGAGTGGAGAGGCCAGTGGATTTTGGTCGGACGCACGAATAGATGGGTGGACGGACAGATGAGTGGATGTTTGGACGGACGAATGGATGGGTGGATGGATGTATGAATAGGATCCAGGGGTTGTGTTGTCCTCTAGTTCCTCTGTGGGATCCGGTGAGGGGGTTGCAGTCTACTCACTGAAGCTGAAATGTATGGCTGGGTTCGATGGGTTCACTGAGGTGGGGGAGGAGGGCCCTGCACTGGACACTGCTGTCTGCACACATACACAAAGAAAAAGAGGGATCGAGAAACCCACACAAACAAGTAATTGAGTTGTGATTTTGTTTATACATATAAGTCAATTAAGAACACATTATTATTAATGTGTCAAACATTAATAAACAACACATCAAGTTTAAAAAATGGACCATCAGCCACTACCACTGGAAACTCTACCACACCACTGGGCCCAGTGAAACTCTACCACACCACTGGGCCCAGTGAAACTCTACCACACCACTGGGCCCAGTGAAACTCTACCACACCACTGGGCCCAGTGAAACTCTACCACACCACTGGGCCCAGTGCCGGGTGAAACTCAACTATTGGTGTTTAATCTGATTTGCCTCCATACATATACAATCACAGAATTATATCTAATTTGCCCGAAAAATTGTTTACCTTCCGCATTGAATTGAGTCTACAGAGTCTAGTGGGAAAATAAACAAATGTCACACCACAACCAAGAGAACAAAGCAGCTATTCATCGGAGGGACACTTCTAACCTCCAGGTTAGAAACATATGACATAATTATATCAATGTATACTGGCAATACGTGCAGCATCAAAATTGGCAAGAAAATAACTGAATTCTTTAACCAGGGGCGGGGCCTTGGTTTGAATTGGTCACTATTCTAGAAGAATCCTCAGCCCCTGGTGTTAGTCTCCACAATTCAGAGGCTAAATGCCTGCTCTTCGCAGATGACCTATGCCTGCTGTCAAACCCTGCAATACCAAGAGCTGAGCAAAGAAAATAGTCCCCTCATCCAGCTGGTCCTGGGGCCGAGTTCACAAACCTGTTCTACTAACACACTGAAGCCTCAGGACCAGGTTTCAAAGACCTCTCTGATGAGGATAGGCTACCCGTCCTGTTGGGGGAGGAACAGAGAGCTGTGGGTTGGCAGCACACTACATTGCTGCCTGCCATAAGATGAGGGACAGTGTCTGACAGATCAACCAACCTGCTTATTGTTATTGTTCAATATTAATATTTTAAAACCTTATTGTTGTTACTGTCGTCCCGTTGACAATATTCATTACCATCATCAATTATGTTCACATTGTAAATCTCCACAGTAAGCTTTGGCAATATGTACATTGTTAAGTCATGCCAATAAAGCAAATTGAATTGAAAGAAAGAGAAAGAGAGACCGAAAGAGATCGCGAGAGAGACCGAAAGAGATCGCGAGAGAGACCGAAAGAGATCGCGAGAGAGACCGAAAGAGATCGCGAGAGAGACCGAAAGAGATCGCGAGAGAGACCGAAAGAGAGACCGAAAGAGATCGCGAGAGAGACCGAAAGAGATCGCGAGAGAGACCGAAAGAGATCGCGAGAGAGACCGAAAGAGATCGCGAGAGAGACCGAAAGAGATCGCGAGAGAGACCGAAAGAGATCGCGAGAGAGACTGGATGAGCGCGAGAGAGACTGGATGAGCGAGAGAGACTGGATGAGCGCGAGAGAGACTAGCAGAGAGTAGAGAGACAGACAGCTCACAGCAGCTGTTGAAACAATCCTTAAAGACTAGTGAAGGGCCAAATTAATCACCACTGGAGGTATGATGAGGCAGAGAGGGAGATTGGCACCGACAACAATGGACCCCAGTGGCGAGGCAGAGATGGCTAGGCAAAACTAAGGAGGGTTATTATCCAGAGTCCTATTTTACAGAAGACTTAATTGATAGCACCTCTCTTCTTGGCAATGAAAGAAAAACACAGCTCTCTTAGTTTATATGTCCTGCTCTGGGAAAACTCTGCCTCTATATACGTCCTGCTCTGGGAAAACTGTCTTTTGGCCAAGGCAGAGCATTTGCTGTCTTGTTATTGGTGCTGGTTGGCCTGTTAAGTGTTCATTAGGCAATAATAAGCTCCAAATGGAAGAAAACAGACAATAACCTAATTTTGTTTTAAAACATTTTCTGTTACATGCCCCATTGAACACAACCCTGTTCTAGGACAATGGAAATGTCCTTTTCCCTAGCCCCTACCATCACTTTCCTGTTTGCAGATCATGGGTGTAATCTCAACCTAACCTACCCATGGGGTTGGGGGGACCCTTCCGCCATATTGCTCAAACCCATCTAGGTAAGGGCTACGGGTTGTGGTCGGACCAACATGCATTTGAACCTGCGTTGATTGTAAAGGTTTGCATACGCATCTAACTCATTATAGCACTGCAAGAAGCAGAGGTGCCAGACTGCCAAGTAGGCCTACTGTAGCTAATTGGTATTCAAAAGAACACAGCATGTTATGCATGGTGATGTTAATGCTCTGTATTTAGTTTAGTGTTTAATATTCTCACATTTAAAAGAGCTAGATATGTTTAAGAAATATGTATGAAGACTGAAGAACATGGACGTCGGTATACTCACACCATAGTGGGCATTCGGGGGGCCGGAATAGAGTTTCTGAAGAGGACAGGGCTTTCGGTGGGGGGGTAGGTGTGTGCCTGGCAGTACCCCTGACTCGACGTGTCGAACAAGGCAGAGAGAGCTGGAGGGAAATTATATTTATACAAGACATTCGCTACTAATCTTTATATTAGGAGACCCACAGAAGACATGTATTATGCCACTGAGAAAGACAGTGATGAGTGACACCAAATATATTTGTTAGCCTGGTCCCAGATCTGTTTGTACCTTCTTGCAAACTCTTATGGTCATGGTTGGTTGGTATGGTTGGTACGACAGTACAAACAGATCTTTGATTAGGTCTGTAGTGTACAGGCTAGGTATGTCGCTCCTAGAATTAATGTTGTAGTATCATGTAAATGCATCATAATGCTCATTCTAGACATTATTCCCCATGTAATGTTAATGGAGAGCTAACATGGCTGCCATAGAATGTTGTAGTGTCATGTAAATGTATCATAACGCAGTAACCTCAATGGCCCAACTCTCTAAACGCATGTCTCTGACTAGAATGCCTACCTTTCATGGTCTTGGTATCGCTGCTGTGCTCACACACAGCATTGAGGAACTCGTCCACCTGCTTGAGGGACAGCGAGTTGTGCAGCGTCTCCAGCGGGTAGATAGAGGGCACCATGGAGCAGCCTTCAAATCCTGCAAGGGAGAGGAGACAAACACACGGTGGCTCCACCCTTTCATCTGAGCTATGAGAAGTGGCGATACAGTAATATAGCACATTGACCGGCCCCCTTTCATTTAACTAGGCAAGTCAGTCAAGAACAAATTCTTATTTACTTTCAATGTGACATCACTCGGAGAAAGATAGACTTTGGGCGTCCCTCAGGGCACTGTGCCAGGACCATGCCAAAATCCAGCCGAGTCATTCACACTAAAGTACCAAGCAGTAGATGAGCTCGACCAAGGACAGGCTTTGGATCGTGAATTGCGTACAGTACACACGTCCTGCACTGAGGCCTTGTGTTGTGTGACGACAGCCTTTTCAAACACAAACAGGCCTGTGCGGCCAATCAATCCTTTGACATACAGTGCACCACAAAAGAACACCACAATGTAAGTGACACCACCACACAAAAACAAGGAATGAATAAGGTCAAGCAATGAGTCATCCATAGATCCATTTCCCAGAATGCATGCCTTCAGCCTTCTCCCGGAACTGTTCTGTTGTAACCTAAATCCCAACAGCACTTCGACGGTCGGCACAAACAGCTTCCAAGGTGCGATTTTTTTGGTCATTTTCACAGTCATTTTACAATCTTGTGCTGTAATGTTTCGTACTTAAATCTTCCCCAACCAACTGACATTTTAAATGAGATTATAAACCGGGTGGTTCGAGCCCTGAATGCTGATTGGCTGACCACGGGTATGACAAAACATGTATTTTGTACTGCTCTAATTATGTTGGTAACCAGTTTATAATAGCAATAAGGCACCTTGGGGGTTGTTCTTGCGGACGACGCAACGCGGAGTATATACATATACCACTACCCCTCGTGCCTTATTACTTAATTAAACAAATGTGTTAATGTCACAAATAACAACTCAACTTGGTCAGGATGGACTTTCACCAACCCCAACAATTCTGTTGATTGTTGTGATAGGTGAAGCCTTGTGAGTTTGCAGAGTTTCAACCAGAAGAAGCTTCAGCAGAATATCGGCCCATGCTTCTGTGGAGAAGGCCTGATCAGATCTCTCTCTGCTTGCCTCGGTCTGTCTCCACCCCTCCCTCACTACGTGTTGCAGCCTTTCCCTCCAAATGGATTTACATTCAGCTCACACACTAGATGTAGCAGAAGACACTGATGCTACACTGCACCATTCATTCACTACCTGTGTTAGGTTTAGGAATTCTACACTGCACCATTCATTCACTACCTGTGTTAGGGTTAGGAATTCTACACTGCACCATTCATTCACTACCTGTGTTAGGGTTAGGAATTCTACACCGCACCATTCATTCACTACCTACATGTATTAGGAATTCTACACTGCACCATTCATTCACTACCTGTGTTAGGGTTAGGAATTCTAGACTGCACCATTCATTAACTAGCTACCTGTATTAGGGTTAGGAATTCTAGACTGCACCATTCATTAACTACCTACCTGTATTAGGGTTAGGAATTCTACACTGCACCATTCATTCACTACCTGTATTAGGGTTAGGAATTCTACACTGCACCATTCATTCATTCACTACATGTATTAGGGTTAGGAATTCTACACTGCACCATTCATTCACTACCTACATGTATTAGGAATTCTACACTGCACCATTCATTCACTAACTACCTGTATTAGGGTTAGGAATTCTACACTGCACCATTCATTCACCACCTGTGTTAGGGTTAGGAATTCTAGACTGCACCATTCATTCTTACCTGTGTTAGGGTTAGGAATTCTACACTGCACCATTCATTCACTACCTGTGTTAGGGTTAGGAATTCTACACTGCACCATTCATTCACCACCTGTGTTAGGGTTAGGAATTCTAGACTGCACCATTCATTCACTACCTACCTGTATTAGGGTTAGGAATTCTACACTGCACCATTCATTCACTACCTACCTGTATTAGGGTTAGGAATTCTACACTGCACCATTCATTAACGACCTACCTGTATTAGGGTTAGGAATTCTACACTGCACCATTCATTCACTACCTGTGTTAGGGTTAGGAATTCTACACTGCACCATTCATTCACCACCTGTGTTAGGGTTAGGAATTCTACACCGCACCATTCATTCACTACCTACATGTATTAGGAATTCTACACTGCACCATTCATTCACTACCTGTGTTAGGGTTAGGAATTCTAGACTGCACCATTCATTAACTACCTACCTGTATTAGGGTTAGGAATTCTACACTGCACCATTCATTCACTACCTGTGTTAGGGTTAGGAATTCTAGACTGCACCATTCATTAACTACCTACCTGTATTAGGGTTAGGAATTCTACACTGCACCATTCATTCACTACCTGTATTAGGGTTAGGAATTCTAGACTGCACCATTCATTCATTAACTACCTGTGTTAGGGTTAGGAATTCTACACTGCACCATTCATTCACTAACTACCTGTATTAGGGTTAGGAATTCTACACTGCACCATTCATTCACTACCTGTATTAGGGTTAGGAATTCTACACTGCACCATTCATTCACTACCTGTATTAGGGTTAGGAATTCTACACTTCACCATCCATTCACTACCTACCTGTATTAGGGTTAGGAATTCTACACTGCACCATTCATTCACTAACTACCTGTATTAGGGTTAGGAATTCTACACTGCACCATTCATTCACTACCTGTATTAGGGTTAGGAATTCTACACTGCACCATTCATTAACTACCTACCTGTATTAGGGTTAGGAATTCTACACTGCACCATCCATTCACTACCTACCTGTATTAGGGTTAGGAATTCTACACTGCACCATTCATTCACTACCTACCTGTATTAGGGTTAGGAATTCTACACTGCACCATTCATTCACTACCTGTGAAACAGAGTGGAAGAGCAAGAGAGGGAGAGAGAGACAGTGAATGAAGATATGGAACGAAAAAAGGGATTGTTAAGGAGGAGGGAAATGTTAAAATAAAGTAATGAGAAAAAATGGCAGGCTTTGACAATTCAAGTGTGCCCAGTCAATTACCTGTGGAAATGTAATATTCTTATCAATCTCTTCCAAGTCTACCAAGGGAATATAAATAAGTTCTGAGGTATTTCTCTGTGATTTCCTGTACAGCTACAGAGTTCTGGGCTGATGTCTAGTACTCATGTGGGGCGCACATGAGCACTCGCAAAGTGGGTTCACGGTCCTCGCAGAGTGGGGTCATGGCCAGGGATCAGCCATTACTGACGGCGACCCTGACCCCACTCTGTAAAGTAGGCTACCTGCCGCCCACTTTACATTACAGTAGTTGTGTGTGCCATTTCACCATTTATCCCCACCTCTTCATAGTGTTTGCTGTGTGTTACTGCATACGCTTCACTCAGCAGGTGAAACCCTTAAAGAAGAGGTTTGGTCATTCAGTATTAATGCAGAGGCTTTGGGCTCCTTGTTGTGCAGTTTCCAGAGCAGGTACTTTTTCATTTTAAAGATGAAAAGATCTCGAGGAGAAATGAAAGCTGGCAAAGATCCTTCTGGATGAAAAGCCTTAAGATGATGCATCTATTGGAGAATGAACACTCCCTTTCTAGTTGCCACGGCTGCATTCTCTAGCAGGCATGCAGAGAGCGAGAGAGAGCAAGGGACAGGTTAAGAGACGTGAAAGGAGACAGAATTGACAGAAAACAGGAAGAGCAAGAGAAAGACAACGGGAGAGAGAGGAAGAGAAGCAATATGACAAGCCTGCGTCGGCAGCACCCCAGCACTGCATGAAGGGGTTGAGTGTAGGACAGAACATGACCGGGGAGGTCGTGGCCGGACACCAGCCAGTTCCTGAGGAAGCGCCGGTGGTAAGGGCACTGTTGCAGGTGGAGGGCCATTGCCCCGTCCAGAGAGGAACAAGACAGGAGGGCCGGGTCAGTGGAGAGCCCCTTCAGCAGCTGGGCTACTTGATGCTTGTCTAGGGGTTCTGAGGAAGAAGAGGCAGAGCGAGGAAGAGAGCACAGTGGAGGATGTGGAGGAGGAAAAGGAGTGAAAGGCTGCAGGTCCCAGGCATGTCAGTCAAAAGGCCTCCTTGCTGCAGGTCCCAGGCATGTCAGTCAAAAGGCCTCCTTGCTGCAGGTCCCAGGCATGTCAGTCAAAAGGCCTCCTTGCTGCAGGTCCCAGGCATGTCAGTCAAAAGGCCTCCTTGCTGCAGGTCCCAGGCATGTCAGTCAAAAGGCCTCCTTGCTGCAGGTCCCAGGCATGTCAGTCAAAAGGCCTCCTTGCTCGTCATGATCAGAAGTAAGTCACAAGGCTTCTCAACATAAAAGAAAGGACAATGCTTTCTTTCCAGACATAACACAGAACTGCAACTACAAACGAGGCATCAATGTTTTCATGTAGAATCCAAACAGCATGTAATCTCAAGGGGAATAGAGTTCATAGAAAGGTCAACCAGAATACCAGACAATGGGAACAGAGACTTACGAGTAGTACCTATATCACCTCAGAAAGACTAAACAATTGCACAGACAGAGATATCTGCCTCAGACAAACATTAGCACAACGTCGATCTCAAATATTTCCTTTCATCTAAGGCATCTTTCACACCAATACACAGTAAGTGACACCTTGACCTGTGGATGTCTAACTTCAGATGGCAAAACAACATCTTGATAGAGGTCTGAACCAAAGACAACAGTTGTTAATGGGCAGATGGAGAAGGTTGGTTACACGGATGAGGAGGTCTGTTGAGAACCGTAGGTCGTATGAATAGAAGAGTTACTGTGCCTCAGTAACACACACGAGCGCTAGCACACACATACATTGTAACATTGTTGTATTATACATTTTGTGTTGTAGATATGTAGTGGTGTAACAGTGTAAGATGTATTGTTTTATATGTAATTTAACTGCATCAATGTGTTTGACCCCAGGAAGAGTAGCTGCTGCCTTGGCAGGAATTAGATCCCTAATAAAATGCAATTACAAACTGAGCATACCCCTGTTCACGCTCGGTTGAAGAACAGACGTCCCATTCTGAGGGAGTCCCTAACACTACAGAGTTAGGAGACAATACACTATTTGTCCCCCCCCACTTATCTGTAAGTACTGCCAGCTTTATACAGCTTTATTTATACTTCATACTTGATGCAGGGCCAGTCTCCCCTAGTACAGAGGCTGTGTCTAGTCTCCCCTAGTACAGAGGCTGTGTCTAGTCTCCCCTAGTACAGAGGCTGTGTCTAGTCTCCCCTAGTACAGAGGCTGTGTCTAGTCTCCCCTAGTACAGAGGCTGTGTCTAGTCTCTCCTAGTACAGAGGCGGTGTCTAGTCTCCCCTAGTACAGAGGCTGTGTCTAGTCTCCCCTAGTACAGAGGCTGTGTCTAGTCTCCCCTAGTACAGAGGCTGTGTCTAGTCTCCCCTAGTACAGAGGCTGTGTCTAGTCTCCCCTAGTACAGAGGCTGTGTCTAGTCTCCCCTAGTACAGAGGCTGTGTCTAGTCTCCCCTAGTACAGAGGCTGTGTCTAGTCTCCCCTAGTACAGAGGCTGTGTCTAGTCTCCCCTAGTACAGAGGCTGTGTCTAGTCTCCCCTAGTACAGAGGCTGTGTCTAGTCTCCCCTAGTACAGAGGCTGTGTCTAGTCTCCCCTAGTACAGAGGCTGTGTCTAGTCTCCCCTAGTACAGAGGCTGTGTCTAGTCTGGTCCATCTGGTCCAAGTACAGAGGCTGTGTCTAGTAGCCTGATGACCAAAGCACTTGGATAACATCTAATACTGCTATTTACCCATAATTCAATGCCAAACTCACTCAATCTGTTTAACTGAGTGAGAGCGAGGCCCAGAGTCATCAGTTTGAATGTGCCCGTCTCTGTCTTCATTCTCCAAGCTACAGGAAAATACCATCAGGTGCAATTCACAAAACATTTACTTCCATCTGTACAGCCCAAACACTAAAGCCATTAAGTTGGGCAAACATGCTGAATTCAGCCAGTTACCTTCTTACCACAGCAGCTCAGCTCCTATACATCGTCTGACAGATACCACAGGATTCACCCATGCATTACAAACTCATCCAACCACTGCCTGGACACCTACGCCATACTAATATCTTTCATAGCACAGTGCATAGCAACAAGAGTCGCTAGAGACCAGTAGAATAGACGGAAGAAATGATCTGATCTGTCAATTCCCCCCTCGATAGGCATCCTTGTGGACACATGTTCACATAATGCAACATGTATACTGCAACGGCTCTTTTATAGCATGGTGTAATGTGCATGCCCTTTCTCTCGGTCAGTCAGCAATTGGTTGGGCCACATTTGAACACCATTCATTCAAATTCAATTATTAGATTCAGCGACATTGTTATGAGTGATGGGACTGGTTTCATGGTAACCCTTTCATCCTTCACCCATTGTATTAAATCAGTAGGTTTAGCATGAATTCATCAAGAGTTGAACAAGAGATTTGCCAGTTATTTCAGAAATAAAAGGTTGTTTTTGAAAGGCTATTAATTAGCTTTTCAAAAAGTAGACTGGAATGGAAGAGGGGCTAACTGTCTCTTCAGATAATGTGTTTGAATTAACAAAAGGAGCATGTGATGATATGTACACACAGCCACACAAGGCGATAACATATACATATACGCATCCTGTGGGAAAACGGCGGGTCAGAGAGACGTGTATTAACAGGTGAAATCAGTGTCAAGGCAGAACACGGATGGTGT
The DNA here is from genome assembly GCA_023634145.1 of Thymallus thymallus. NCBI lineage: Eukaryota > Metazoa > Chordata > Actinopteri > Salmoniformes > Salmonidae > Thymallus > Thymallus thymallus. Next base: position 32,413,987 of record CM042392.1, on the reverse strand, counting down.
TAAGAGTGAGGGTCCAAACCAAACAGATGAAGACAGGACGTCTTGTGAAGTAGAAACTCAAGAGAAATTGAGATCCGTATATAATGACGTAATTATGCAGCCAATGCCACACCCAAATAGTTTTCCCCAAAAGACATGCAAGATGAAGGGAAACAGGAGTGGAGAGGTATACTTGGGAAAAAAAGCAGACATACCATTAGTCGGATGCCTGGCAAACGACACAGAAAATCTCTTTACTGCCGGCATTGAGAACAGCTCTGAGGAAATAAGAAAGTTATTGTGTTACTGGGGCCACAGGCTAACTGTGAACACGCCTGGACGTTACAGGGGCCACAGGCTAACTGAACACACCTGGACGTTACAGAGGCCACAGACTAACTGAACACGCCTGGACGTTACAGAGGCCACAAGCTAACTGAACACACCTGGACGTTACAGGGGCCACAGGCTAACTGAACACGCCTGGACGTTACAGAGGCCACAGACTAACTGAACACGCCTGGACGTTACAGAGGCCACAGACTAACTGAACACGCCTGGACGTTACAGGGGCCACAGGCTAACTGAACACGCCTGGACGTTACAGGGACCACAGGCTAACTGAACACGCCTGGACCTAGTGTGAGGGCATGAGTACGCGTGTGTTTTCCTGACCCCATGTGTGTCTTCAAACTCTCTGAAGTAGGGCCCCTCAATAATGCTGCCACTAGATTGTGTGTGCGCACACTGTGCAAGTGTGTCTTAACTCTCTGTTTGTGGTGAGCTATATGCAGCAATGCAGCATGGGAAGGCAGCACGGAAGGGCTAATGAAGGAATAAGAGAATGTGGATGGGAAAGGGGGAGACTAGTCAGTTGTACAACTGAATGCATTCAACTGAAATGTGTCTTCCGCGGATGTCAAAGTGAATGAACAACTCAGCTGTGGTTGTTCTGAACGGTGTGCAGGCAGACAGAGAACTGACATTAGGCCCTGGTGAAGCGGGTTTTTGAAGAAGTCGTCGCCTAAAATGTCCATCTTAAATCTTTCTGGAACTGACTTTTCAGTCTATTGCCATGACAACATGATCTGGAAATAAAACGTACGTACAATGAAGGGAAGTTAAAATAGAACACCAATAGCATATATTTAAATACTGTAATCTGGATCTGGAGGCGTGTCTGTAAACACAATCATTAATGCTTATTCATCTTTGTAACCTACCAGTGCATTGTGAGAAATAGAGGGTTGAAAAAACACACGAGACAAACCCTCTATATACACACGCCATTAGAGAAAAGCTTTGGTGTGGGTTGAACTGAAGTTCCCATTTTGTCCACTGGGCGTCACTGTGTACTTTGTTTCCACCGTAAAGGTGATATCACACTTTGAAATGGTTGCTTTAATATTATGCTTTGAGACGTTATGTCAGGACAGAGTTTGGGAAAACCTACTTTATACCACTTACTGCAGTTATTATCAGGGTTCTGACTAATCTGACAAGTAGAGTTAGGCATCAGCGTTTGGATCAAATTAAACCAATCCGGGTGGGGTTTGGATCAAATTAAACCAATCCGGGTAGGGAGGGTGGATGGACACTGTGGGGGCTATGTATTTATTGGGTCAGGGTTATCTTTGTATTTATTTATTAGGTCAGGGTTATCTTTTTATGTATTTATTTTATATTTTTTGTAGCAGTAACCCCCCTTTGAAGAAAAAAGACCAAACTAAATAAAACGTTGGTCACAATTTCTTATTTTTGGGCCAATCTATGCGCTCCAACATTCCTAGCCATACCAGTTTTGCCCTGATGAAAACCTTTGGGATAATCAGTTTCAAGTTTATGGCTATAATAATAGTCAACTCACTGTTTCACTCTATAGTGATCAACTGGGAATTATGCAATGCTGGATTATTGGATCTCAAGACGGATTTGATCCATTTACAATCCATGGTTTCCCCAAATTAAAGGGTTAATGATTAAAAAACGGACATTTCTGTAGGCAGCAGTCTGATAGCGAAAATTCCCTGTTGATTAAAACAGGGAATTTTTTGTTCCTTCCCCCCCTAGTGATGTCACGATCACCATATGACATGCACACTGACAGAATATATCAAATGTATAAACAAGATTTACTTAGAAATCCTAAAATCACACACACAGGTTACGTCATGTAATCGTGTAATGTCATGTAATGTCATGTAATGTCATGTAATGTCATGGGTAACGTGTCTGATTGTGTCCAATTCCAATCCAATCATGCTCAGCATACACTGTATAGTCAAACAATTCTTAGCATATAATCACAAATGCGGCCACTAACGCTGTTGGGGGGGAAATCACTAGAGCAATTCTCTGCTCTAAAGCAGAGATGTCAAATGACTAAATTATAATGGATCTAAACTCAGAGTTTTTTTAGGGGCAAATTCTGGCGGCAAGGTAACAACCAATTTTCAATGTGGCCATCTGGAACCTAGTTGAAAACCGAATGCGTTTGACACCCCTGTTCTTCAGGCTGAATCATTATTATTATTTTTTATACCTTTATTTAGCTAGGCAAGTCAGTTAAGAACAAATTCTTATTCACAATAACCGCATACATTATTTAAAATAACGGTGGTGGGTGCGGACGTAGTCCCGCAGGTTGGGGGCGCTAGAGGACACCAAGGATTGAGGCACTAAAGAGGCCCGAGCACAGGGACCCTGTTGTGGAAGAACCGCGAGTTGGGAGAGAGGAGAGAGGGGTAGGGAGGAGGAGGTTAGTCATCATTGCACACCATGCAGTTCTTAATAAGAGCTGTTGATATGGGAGCTGTGTGTGTGTCTGTCTGCTAACAACTGCCAGTCTTCGATGATCACCCCAGGCTACTCTGGCCTACATGGCCCAGGCTACTCTGGCCTACATGGCCTAGGCTACTCTGGCCTACATGGCCCAGGCTACTCTGGCCTACATGGCCCAGGCTACTCTGGCCTACATGGCCCAGGCTACTCTGGCCTACATGGCCCAGGCTACTCTGGCCTACATGGCCCAGGCTACTCTGGCCTACATGGCCCAGGCTACTCTGGCCTACATGGCCCAGGCTACTCTGGCCTACATGGCCCAGGCTACTCTGGCCTACATGGCCCAGGCTACTCTGGCCTACATGGCCCAGGCTACTCTGGCAGACACAGAGAGCAAGAGGGCAAACAGATAGTGAGGTCACGTGACTCAGTGAGATATTTCTGCCACCTGACATCAGCACTATGCCAGGGGCAGCAGTAGGCAGAAAGCAGATACCCACCTAGGCCAGTCTGTTTAATCTCGGGGGACTGGCGCGAGCATGAGGTGAAGAGGCAATAGGAAACGCCCTTGGAGGAGGTGGGCAAGGTCTCGGAGAGGACCTGGGTGGGGACAGGGAGACAGGGTCACAGTGAGACAGACAGCGACAGACAAAACAGCTGACTGTCAGACAGGTAGTTAAATAAACAGGCAGACAGTCTGGATTAATTTGTAAAAACAAAACATTACTTGACTAATCATCAGTAATAAGGACAAAGTACACAGACCAAATAGTCTACTGAGCCCCAGAGTACTACAGTACTACATCTGTAGTTTACTATTTAAATTTGACAAATTTTACATTACTGCATTCCTAATGAAAATAATGTACTTTTTACTCCATACATTTTCCCTGACACCCAAAAGTACTTTTTGAATACTTAACAGGAAAGGAAAATTGTAAAATTCACACACTGATCAAGAGAACATCCCTGGTCATCTCTACTGCCTCTGATCTGGTGGACTCACTAAACACAAATGCTTTGTGTGTAAATTATGTCTGAGATAGTAAATAAAAAAATAACAGTGACATCTGGTTTGCTTAATACAAGCAATTCGAAAGGATTTACACTTTTACTTTTGATACTAGCAAGCAAAACATAGCTACAGACAACAATACCAAAGACAATATCAGCATGTAACAGCTAGTTAGCTGTAAAATCAGAACCGCCCTATCTAGTTAGAAGTCCACAATCTCACCATGTTCAACCTGCAGATTGATGTTCCTCAAAGAGGGGAGGATATTTACTCAAGTAGGATTTTACTGGGTGACTTTCACTTTTACTTGAGTCATTTTCTATTAAGGTATCTTTACTTTTACTCAAGTATGAATATTGGGTACTTTTTCTACTACTGTGAATAATCATCACTAATAGATAGATAGGTACTTTATTGGATCAATAACATTTCTTAATAGGGACATAGTGTGTGTACTATGTAATCTACTGAGCCTGAGATGCAAAGCCACACAGATACCTGGGTGTTGTTCATCAGGCTACACAACAGAAAACAGACATTTGTCAAGGTAGTCTCTCCCCGTTTCAAACTAATTTCTTCTATTTGGTACCCATGAACATCAGTCTTAGAAAACCAGGTGTATCCTAGAGACTCAATATCTGAACAGATTGACGCTATGCCTGTGTATAAGAGGTGGACTGGACTGAATGTGGGAGCGAGGTTAGTAATGGATGTGACCCTGGTCAGGTACCTCCATGGAGCCAGTCTTGCGGTTGCGGATCATGGGGGTTCTTTTGATGCTGATTGGCTCAGAGAGAGGCAGGGCCCGGTCAGTCTCGTCCTGTGATAGGTCCTCCAGACTGCCTTGGTTGGTCTGCTTCTCCTGGTTCTGGATTGGATCAAAGAAACCGATAAGGGGGTTGTGGACAAATGCCCGGATACACACGGACACACACGGACACACACGGACACACACGGACACACAGACCTCAGCAGAGGCAGGGCGGAAGCCAAAGCCCAGAGGGATATTCTCGTCCTCACAGCCCCTCACTCCGGGACTGAAGTGGAGCTCCACGTGGAAACGCTCCTCTGAGCTAGGGTCCTGATAAACACACACACACAGAAATAATGCTATGTTAAACTACAGAGACAGACGGGTACAGGAAGGTAATAGTAGCAGCTGTAGTATTACTACAGAAACAAAAGAAGAGGGATGTAGGGACAGAGTGGCCTATCTGACCTTGTTGTTATCCTCATATAGCATGATGACTATCTGGGTCATGTAGTTGAGCTCAGAGACGGCACTGAGGTAATCCATGGCCTGTTTCCACTGCTGGTCCTTCACCTCCTGTCTCACACACACACACACTTGACATTACAACCAGAGATACCTGGATCCTTGCCTGTATGAAACTGCAAAAAAAAAAATAAACCCAAGTCTGCAATATTCATGACCATGTCTAGTATCACAATTGGTACTTTCAGTGATCTATCCCTTTACATTACAACAACAAACCTGGTCCCAGATCTGTTTGTGCCATCTTGCAAACTCCTTGACGTATGATCCTGGTAATTCCAAATAGATCTGGGACCAAGATACTTACGTCCAGTAATCCCCCGTAGCGGAAGATGCTGAGTAGTGAGTGGACGTGGCTCTCGCTGGTGAAATAGAGGCGGGTCCTGACGTGGCGCCCCGGAGTCATGACCCCCCGGGAGTACCTGGAACACCAGAGGGAATGAAAGACAAAGGGTGATCACTCACTGGGGCTCTACAGACACCTCAAAAGGAGGGTTAACTGGTCCTGGGACAGTGACTCAACTCAGTGATATGACATCATTATAACATCAGGGCTTACTAAGAACTGGTCCTGGGACAGTGGCTCAACTCAGTGATATGACATCATTATAACATCAGGGCTACTAAGAACTGGTCCTGGGACAGTGGCATGCCATCATTATAACAACAGGGTCTACCTTTAGAAGGAGGAGGGGCTTGGTGTCACAGCACAGTCAGAAGGAGGAGTGGCTTGGTGTAAGCTGAGTCAGGAGGAGGGGGGTCTTGGTGTCACAGAACAGTCAGGAGGAGAGGGGGCTTGGTGTTACAGCACAGTCAGGAGGAGGGGGGGCTTGGTGTTACAGCACAGTCAGGAGGAGAGGGGGCTTGGTGTTACAGCACAGTCAGGAGGAGAGGGGGCTTGGTGTTACAGCACAGTCAGGAGGAGAGGGGGCTTGGTGTTACAGCACAGTCAGGAGGAGAGGGGGCTTGGTGTTACAGCACAGTCAGGAGGAGAGGGGGCTTGGTGTTACAGCACAGTCAGGAGGAGGGGGGGCTTGGTGTTACAGCACAGTCAGGAGGAGAGGGGGCTTGGTGTTACAGCACAGTCAGGAGGAGAGGGGGCTTGGTGTTACAGCACAGTCAGGAGGAGAGGGGGCTTGGTGTTACAGCACAGTCAGGAGGAGAGGGGGCTTGGTGTCACAGCAATCAGAAAGAGGAGGGGCTTGGTGTCACAGCACAGTCAGAAGGGGGGGGGGGGGGGGCTTGGTGTCACAGCACAGTCAGGAGGAGAGGGGGCTTGGTGTCACAGAGCAGTCAGAAAGAGGAGGGGCTTGGTGTCACAGCACAGTCAGAAGGAGGGGGGGCTTGATGTCACAGCACAGTCAGGAGGAGGAGGAGCTTGGTGTCACAGCACCGTCAGGAGGAGGAGGAGCTTGGTGTCACAGCACAGTCAGGAGGAGGAGGAGCTTGGTGTCACAGCACAGTCAGAAAGAGGAGGAGCTTGGTGTCACAGCACAGTCAGAAAGAGGAGGAGCTTGGTGTCACAGCACAGTCAGGAGGAGCTTGGTGTCACAGCACAGTCAGGAGGAGTGAAGGTATTTGGAACGATGCGCTAAAACATTCATTCAAATTAACTTGATATATCGCCCAGCCCCAGTAGTATGTCATCATTATAACAACAGGGTCTACTAAGAACTGGTCCTGGGACAGCGGCACACTCACAGTGATGTGTACCTACAATAACTGATCCTAGATTAGTGGCACTGAGTCTCCAACAGTGGCCAAAAGCAGTGGGAGTGTATCAGAGACTGACTTAGAGAATCCAGACCAGCGCACTGCATACAGTAAAACTGCAACTCACAGTGGGTGCAGTTTATTGACGGCCTCGTCCTCATGGGTCCTCTGAAGGTCCAGCTGTATCTTCTTCATCAAGGGTAGGCAGTAGGCCTGGGCGATGTCCATCTTCTCTGCCTTATTGATGCCATACTCCTAGAGAGAGAAACAGACATGCATGCTCAAAGGTATGCTTTAAATACAATATTTTTGCCTTCAAATAAGCTTCAACTCAAGTTTACTTCCGTTGATCATTTTCTGAAAAGACAGAACAGTAATCAGGAGCCAGGTTTACTTTACTTGAAAAGACAGGTCCCACTTAGCAGGTAAACGTGAATGTGTGTGTGTGTGTGTGTGTGTGTGTGTGTGTGTCTCTTCACCTCACCTGAGGTATGACGATGTCGGCCAGGGCACGGGACAGCCTGAACAGCTCCAGTGTGTCGTTTAGGTCCAGCGTGGCGTTGTGCTGCGTGTCGTACTTCACACAGTCGTAGATGTCCGGGATCTTACTGATGTCGTAGCGGCCGCTCTTATTCCGGAAGTCCCGCTCCAGCTTGGACCAGCGCTGCAGCATCAGCTCCAGGGTCTCACTGTGGTACAGCTGCAGGTCTGGGAACAGGAAAGGACTAAGCTTACAGCTACAGGTCTGGGAAGAGGAAAGGACTAAGCTTACAGCTACAGGTCTGGGAAGAGGAAAGGACTAAGCTTACAGCTACAGCTGCAGGTCTGGGAACAGGAAAGGACTAAGCTTACAGCTGCAGGTCTGGGAACAGGAAAGGACTAAGCTTACAGCTACAGGTCTGGGAACAGGAAAGGACTAAGCTTACAGCTACAGCTACAGGTCTGGGAACAGGAAAGGACTAAGCTTACAGCTACAGCTACAGGTCTGGGAAGAGGAAAGGACTAAGCTTACAGCTACAGCTACAGGTCTGGGAAGAGGAAAGGACTAAGCTTACAGCTACAGGTCTGGGAACAGGAAAGGACTAAGCTTACAGCTACAGCTGCAGGTCTGGGAAGAGGAAAGGACTAAGCTTACAGCTACAGACCTGCAGATTTGGGGTCCTCCAGCCTCCTGCGGATCTGGGAGGTGAGGCTCTGGATGAGGGCGTAGACCTGGTCACACGTCCTCACTGGGTTCCCTATGATCTTCATAGAGCTGACAAGGGAGCGGCTGCCTGTAGGGGCCAGCTGCAACACATAGTAACATTCCCACGTTACTACAGTGGTACGAATGGTGCAGAGCGTAATGGAACGGTGTAACGCCAACGTTGGTATCCATAACAGCTGGTGATGAAATGCTATGCGAGACATCTGGAGATCGAAGGAGATGTCATGCTCAGTTGATGGCTGTACAGTAAGGAATGACTAGGAAACATGTTTTTACGCTCAACACCCAAAGACTGCTCAAGTTGATGTAATTGTCAATGGAGCCCCCCATCAGTGAAACCTAGTGTAATGGGTAACCATTTATCTAATAGTTTACTTAAACCCTGCAGGTACAATACATTATGACGCAGTTACTGTATAATAACAATAAAATAATATTGTATAGTAAAACTTGTAATTGACGTGATGTCTTAACATCAATGATTCTTAGTTGAATGCCTTATGAGACATTATAAGCTCATTCATGCTTATAACAAATAAGGCATTACACTTGTAATGTAAAGTGTTATTAACCATTTAAAAAAAGAGGGCTTTCCTCCTATGGTTTTTCCGACCACGATTTGGTGGGTAGCAGTGATCTAAGTGAAGGGTTCTGCGGAACTTACCTTTTCGTAGTCGGCCTCAGTGAAGTCCTGGTCTTTCTGCATGATCTCATGGAGCCGTACCTTCACCCTCTGCTGGCAGCCGGTCAGAGACTCACTGTCGCTGTCCAGCATGCTGTTCATGTTGGCACTCTTCACCATCTGCACCAGGATGGGTGTCAGCTCTCCCTCCAGAGCCAGCAGACCCTACACACACACACACACACACACGGCAGGTAGCCTAACGGTTAACGTCAAAACTATTAAATAATACATATGGAATCATGTAGTAAACAAAAAGTGTTAAACAAATCAAAATATATTTTTTATTTGAGATTCTTCAAAATAGCCACCCTTTGCCTTGATGACAGCTTTGCACACTCTTGGCATTCTCTCAACCAGCTTCACGAGGAAAGCTTTTCCAACAGTCTTGAAGGAAAGCTTTTCCACATATGCTGAGCACTTGTTGAATTATTTTCCTTCACTCTGTGGTCCGACTAAATCTCAAACCATCTTGGTTGAGGTCTGGTGATTGTAGAGGCCAGGTTATCTGATGCAGCAATACATCACTCTCCTTCTTGGTCAAATAGCCCGTCCACAGCCTGGAGGTGTTTTGGGTCATTGTCCTGTTGAAAAACTAATTATAGTCCCACTAAGCCCAAACCAGATGGGATGGCGTATTGCTGCAGAATGCTGTGGTAGCCATGCTGGTTAAGTGTGCCTTGAATTCTAAATAAATCACAGACAGTCACCAGCAAAGCACCCACACACCATAACACTTCCTCAATGCTTTACGGTGGGAAATACACATGCGGAGATCATCCGTTCACCCACACTGTGCCTCACAAAGACATGGTGGTTGGAACCAAGAATCTCCAATTTGGACTCCAGACCAAATTTCCACCAGTCTAATGTCCATTTCTCGTGTTTCTTGGCCCAAGCCAGTCTCTTCTTCTTATTGGTGTCCTTTAGTAGTGGTTTCTTTGTAGCAATTCGACCATGAAGGCCTGATTCACGCAGTCTCCTCTGAACAGTTGATGTTGAGATGTGTCTGTTACTTGAACTCTGTGAAGCATTTATTTGGGCTGCAATTTCTGAGGCTTGTAACTCTAATGAGCTTATCCTTTGCAGCAGAGGTAACTCTGGGTCTTCCATTCCTGTGGCGGTCCTCATGAGAGCCAGTTTCATCATAGCGCTTGATGGTTTTTGCGACTGCACTTGAAGAAACTTTCAAAGTTCTTGAAATGTTCCGTATTGACTGATCTTCATGTCTTAAAGTAATGATGGACTGTCATTTCTCTTTGCTTATTTGAGCTGTTCTTGCCATAATATGGACTTGGTCTTTTACCAAATAGGGCTATCTATCTTCTGTGTAACACCCCTACCTTGTCACAACACAACTGACGCATTAAGAAGGAAAGAAATTCAACAAATGAACTTAAGGCACACCTGTTCGTTGAAATGCATTCCAGGTGACTACCTCATGAAGCTGGTTGAGATCCAAGAATGTGCAAAGCTGTCTCAAGGCAACGGGTGGTTATTTAAAGAATCTCAAATATAAAATGTATTTTGTATTTTGATTAACACTTTTTGGGTTAATACATGATTCCATAGGTGTTATTTAATAGTTTTGATGTCTTTATTATTATACAATGTAACAAATAGTAGAAATAAAGAAAAAAACTCAAACTCTTGACCGGTAGTGTAAGTTTACACATACTGTACACAGAAAGGGTTTATACATTCAAAGGGTTGGAGATATGACACATTGAACAAATTAAAGAAACAAGCCTAGTGAGCATACTATACACACGTATACTGAAAAATCTACAGGCGCACACACACACACACACACACCTTGGCGAAAGCGGCAGCGGTCATCTGAACACGGCCTTCGTCTGAGGCGTAGATCTTGAGGTCGTGGCGGTAGGTGCTGTGTAAACGGAGCAGACCACAGCCAGGGAAACCAGCGTAGTCCCCTACAGTCACACAGAGGAAGCAACATCAGGCTTGCAGGACATCACAGAGGAAGGAACATCAGGCTTGCAGGACATCACAGAGGAAGGAACATCAGGATTGCAGGACATCACAGAGGAAGGAACATCAGGCTTGCAGGACATCACAGAGGAAGGAACATCAGGCTTGCAGGACATCACAGAGGAAGGTAGATAGAAGAAAGGGTTCCCATCAACACAGTGCAAAAACACAGACACTGTAGGTCTGCATCTGCAGTTGATGAGGGAGGTAACATCGGTTATTTGGTGATTCAAAAAGATGTCAACTGGATTCTGTTCGCCTGAAAAGTCCTTTGCATCTCATACCTGGGATGAAAAATGGTTCAAAACATGGAATGAGGTTGAAATCATAAACCAGTAATCTAAAAACCTGGGAAATTCCATGATGAATACTCCTGCAGTGAGTTTAATAGTCTTCCATGATGAATGCTCCTGCAGTGAGTTTAATAGTCTTCCATGATGAATACTCCTGCAGTGAGTTTAATAGTCTTCCATGACGAATACTCCTGCAGTGAGTTTAATAGTCTTCCATGACGAATACTCCTGCAGTGAGTTTAATAGTCTTCCATGATGAATACTCCTGCAGTGAGTCTAATAGTCTTCCATGCGCGTCTTCAACCATTTCTCCCACAAACTTCAACATTTGTCTTGTTTGCCCATGCAATAAAATTGCACAACTTTAGTTAGAAATTGAGTTGGACTAATGATCACCTTGGCAACACAGTGGTTTAGGAAGAGAACGCAGCAGACAATCGTCTCTTCCACTGAACCTAGAACAACAAACAATGACACCCTGTATGTGAAGGTGTCCACCAAGAGAACAGAGCGCCTCAAGTACATGTCAACACAATAGGTTTGCCTTTCTTTGAGATTTGATCCCCCTTCAGCAATGAGAATAGCAGGCAGAAGTGACACTGGACGAATGCCAACTTTGGATCTGAATACCTAATTTGAGTTCATACATTATCTCCCATTGACCTCAGCGCATGATTGACTAAAAACAGAGTTAGGTGCATGGATCTTAAGTTATGATTTGGGCCAATATGTCCCGAGTTCTTCCTGGCCATGTGACCTCATGAAGAGAAACTCTAGGACTCTAGAAATGTGTTACTGTATGTTGGGACAGACAGAATACGCAGGGACGTTTTATTATCAGTCATTATCTACATTATATTATCTATGTAATTCAACTGATGTTTGTAGCATTAGTTCAACTGAATTCAATGGAACCCAGAGCTGCTTTATATTTCAAATAATTTGGGTTTGACTCAATTGTGTAGAGGTGAGGTATGAAGTGTAACCAGAGGTAGTATATAGTGTAGAGGTGAGGTATGAAGTGTAACCAGAGGTAGTATATAGTGTAGAGGTGAGGTATGAAGTGTAACCAGAGGTAGTATATAGTGTAGAGGTGAGGTGTGAAGTGTAACCAGAGGTAGTATATAGTGTAGAGGTGAGGTATGAAGTGTAACCAGAGGTAGTATATAGTGTACAGGTGAGGTGTGAAGTGCAACCAGAGGTAGTATATAGTGTAGAGGTGAGGTGTGAAGTGTAACCAGAGGTAGTATATAGTGTAGAGGTGAGGTGTGAAGTGTAACCAGAGGTAGTATATAGTGTAGAGGTGAGGTGTGAAGTGTAACCAGAGGTAGTATATAGAGTAGAGGTGAGGTGTGAAGTGTAACCAGAGGTAGTATATAGTGTAGAGGTGAGGTATGAAGTGTAACCAGAGGTAGTATATAGTGTAGAGGTGAGGTGTGAAGTGTAACCAGAGGTAGTATATAGTGTAGAGGTGAGGTGTGAAGTGTAACCAGAGGTAGTATATAGTGTAGAGGTGAGGTGTGAAGTGTAACCAGAGGTAGTATATAGTGTAGAGGTGAGGTGTGACGTGTAACCAGAGGTAGTATATAGTGTAGAGGTGAGGTGTGAAGTGTAACCAGAGGTAGTATATAGTGTAGAGGTGAGGTGTGAAGTGTAACCAGAGGTAGTATATAGTGTAGAGGTGAGGTGTGAAGTGTAACCAGAGGTAGTATATAGAGTAGAGGTGAGGTGTGAAGTGTAACCAGAGGTAGTATATAGTGTAGAGGTGAGGTATGAAGTGTAACCAGAGGTAGTATATAGTGTAGAGGTGAGGTATGAAGTGTAACCAGAGGTAGTATATAGTGTAGAGGTGAGGTGTGAAGTGTAACCAGAGGTAGTATATAGTGTAGAGGTGAGGTATGAAGTGTAACCAGAGGTAGTATATAGTGTAGAGGTGAGGTGTGACGTGTAACCAGAGGTAGTATATAGTGTAGAGGTGAGGTGTGAAGTGTAACCAGAGGTAGTATATAGTGTAGAGGTGAGGTGTGAAGTGTAACCAGAGGTAGTATATAGTGTAGAGGTGAGGTGTAGTAGAGTACTGTACCTTGTCCTCCAGGGTACATGCAGCGGAAGGCCCTGCCCAGCTCCTCAGCCTGTACCCTGCCTGCCGGGGTGAGCTCCCCGCCCCATTTCAACACCAGCAGCAGAGACGGACCCTCCTTTGGACCCTCTGAACAACACACACACACACACACACGACTGAATTACTTCCTGCATGCTAAAAGGATGTGTAAGAGGTTAATCATGAACATGAGCAGAGACGGTGTATGCCTGTGAGTCCTCCTCCCTACCTTCTTCCTCACTGGAGGCTTTGGGCTGTCCGTTGGGCAGGTAGGTAAGCTGCACCTTCCTGTTGATGCCTGAGAAATGGCCGTACCTGGAAGACACACGCACACAGGGGCAGGTATCTACCCGTAATGAAGCTCCAGTCATCATTATATACAGGGGCAGGTATCTACCCGTAATGAAGCTCCAGTCATCATTATATACAGGGGCAGGTATCTACCCTTAATGAAGCTCCAGTCATCATTATATACAGGGGCAGGTATCTACCCTTAATGAAGCTCCAGTCATCATTATATACAGGGGCAGGTATCTACCCGTAATGAAGCTCCAGTCATCATTATATACAGGGGCAGGTATCTACCCTTAATGAAGCTCCAGTCATCATTATATACAGGGGCAGGTATCTACCCGTAATGAAGCTCCAGTCATCATTATATACAGGGGCAGGTATCTACCCGTAATGAAGCTCCAGTCATCACTATACATGTACAGTACAGTACACACGTACCTTATATACATGTGACATGTCAAGACCATTTGAATTTAGGAAGTACATTTAAAAATATGACACCTTTCTTGGACTGAAATCAATGTATTATTTTGACTGAACTGAGCATTTATAAATGGAACTGACTCAAACACATTTCATTTCAGAACCATGGTTCAGAAGTCTTCGACCAGCTTCAAACACTAGCTAGCAGGTGCTCAGTCAGTCAGGCTAGGCCAAGCTAGGTAGGCTAAACTAGCTAAGTAGCTGCCTGGTTTCTATAAACATGTTTAGGGTTGTTGAGTGTGTGACCTTTAGAAGCCCGCTGTCACTGTGTGTTACTGTTAATCCCTTGTGTGTCATACCAACACTGTCCTTCAGGATGTGACAGGCCTTTGGTAAAAATTCATAACAACCCACCCAGTTGGGGAAAATGATCTCTGCCTCCCCTTTGGTTTGCGATACAGTGATGTGACAGTGCTAGGCTACCTGTCACTGTTCAATGCTCCGGCTATGATAACCATTTAGGATATCCGCCGCTAATGGAAACATACCATCCACTAATAGCAAAGAGATTAGTCCTCGGGACAAGCATCTTGTTTGACACGACGTACAGACCAAGTACATGATAGCCGTGACGGAAAATGGTTTTGGTAGGCGATACAGTCAGTGTTTACGACCGATCCTGGGATTCCCCGTTCCCCCGACCCTCACAGATCAATAACCTGACCTGTGTTTGATCCTTGGTTATTACTGGGCGACAGGTAGCCTAGCGGTTAGAGCGTTGGGCCAGTAACCGTCGCTGGTTTGAACACCCGATCCAACAAGGTGAAAAACCTGGCGATGTGTCCTTGAGCAAGGCACCGAAATGACACGGAGGAGGTTTCTAGACTGGGCTACAGACACCGAAATAACACGGAGGAGGTTTCTAGACTGGGCTACAGACACCGCAACAACACGGAGGAGGTTTCTAGACTGGGCTACAGACACCACAACGACACGGAGGAGGTTTCTAGACTGGGCTACAGACACCGCAACGACACGGAGGAGGTTTCTAGACTGGGCTACAGACACCGCAACAGGGAGGAGGAGGTTTCTAGACTGGGCTACAGACACCGCAACGACACGGAGGAGGTTTCTAGACTGGGCTACAGACACCGCAACAGGGAGGAGGAGGTTTCTAGACTGGGCTACAGACACCGCAACAACATGGAGGAGGTTTCTAGACTGGGCTACAGACACCACAACGACACGGAGGAGGTTTCTAGACTGGGCTACAGACACCGCAACAGGGAGGAGGAGGTTTCTAGACTGGGCTACAGACACCGCAACGACACGGAGGAGGTTTCTAGACTGGGCTACAGACACCGCAACAACACGGAGGAGGTTTCTAGACTGGGCTACAGACACCACAACGACACGGAGGAGGTTTCTAGACTGGGCTACAGACACCGCAACGACACGGAGGAGGTTTCTAGACTGGGCTACAGACACCGCAACAGGGAGGAGGAGGTTTCTAGACTGGGCTACAGACACCGCAACAACATGGAGGAGGTTTCTAGACTGGGCTACAGACACCACAACGACACGGAGGAGGTTTCTAGACTGGGCTACAGACACCGCAACAGGGAGGAGGAGGTTTCTAGACTGGGCTACAGACACCGCAACGACACGGAGGAGGTTTCTAGACTGGGCTACAGACACCGCAACAGGGAGGAGGAGGTTTCTAGACTGGGCTACAGACACCGCAACTACACGGAGGAGGAGGTTTCTAGACTGGGCTACAGACACCGCAACGACACGGAGGAGGTTTCTAGACTGGGCTACAGACACCACAACAGGGAGGAGGAGGTTTCTAGCCTGGGCTACAGACACCGCAACTACACGGAGGAGGAGGTTTCTAGACCAAAGATCCCACACAGCAGAGCAGATCACTACCTGATGCATAGAAGACAATGATGAAGAGATCAGGCCTTGATGTGTGTATGTATGTGAAACACCAAGCAGACTTCACTCTATGGTTCTTAAAAAAAATAAAAATAACAAATAAAACACATTTATGTAAAATATTGTAGCTTGGAAAATAAAAGAAAATGACTGGGTGACAAAATATTTTGTTCCTCCTCATAAGAAATGAAGTCCACTTCATGTTTTGTTTCCTTGCCACGATACTTCTGAACTGGTGTGTGTGTGTGTGTGTGGCGAGTCTCTCACATCTCCAGGACCGTCTTGAGCTGCTCCAGTTTCCCCTTCTTCTCCTCAATCTCACTGTCTGTGTGCTGTCCCAACTCAGTCAGTAGTAGGCGGGCAATGTCCAGCACCTCCTTCACACACACACACGTCACAAAGTGCTTAACATCAACCAGGGCTTTAACCCCTACAAAGAGGCAACAGTGGCCAGGAAAGTTTCCAGGTGTTAGAAACCTTGAGAATAACTGGATAAGAGGCCATTTTCAATCCTATTGTCACAAATAGGCAGTGTTGGGGAGTAGTGAAGTACATGTAGTCCAACTAGGAATTTAACTACATTTTGCAGTAGCTTGGTGGTAGTGTTTTCAGTAGTTAATAACCTTTCTTCCATGTAGCGGTGTACTAACGGAACTACAAACTACAAACTACTGGAACTACAAACTACTGGAACTACAAACTACTGGAACTACAAACTACTGGAACTACAAACTACTGGAACTACAAACTACTGCTTTTTTGTTGCAAAAAGAACAGAAATATGGGCAATAATTTCCTTAATTGTTCGGCATTAGACTTGCCTAATTCTCACCATTTCAGATTTACAAATGATAATCTTTCACAAAGTACTGTAGTTTGGATGTAAATAACTATTTCAAAGTAACTTAAGTAAACTTACTATATTTTTCTTAAATGGTAGCTTTAGTGTAGCTTAACTTCTTCCAGGGTGAGGTAATTTGTAGCCTGGTAAACTTTATTTTCAGAGTAGCTTCCCCAACACAGCAAATAGGCTTCCCCTCAACAGAGGGCTTCTGTGTTATGGGCAAAGAAGAAATAATTGGACTGACCTGTAGCTGTTTGGGCTTCTTCAACTTCAGTTTCCCTGACCTGTAGCCTCCGTACTTTTCAAACAGCACAAAGAATCTAAACACAACAGATGCAACATTGAATCTAAAAGACAACAGATGCAACATTGAAATGCAACAGGACTGGGGAAGGTGAATTACAAGTTGTATTGGTTATATGATGAACATAAAATTAAGTCATTAATATGTCTGTGTAATTTTTCAAACTGAAGGTGGAGAAGGAAGGGGTATTTGAGGTATATAGACTCACAGAGGGTGTCTGACTTCCATTTTCATCTTCTGTTTGGGGGTGCGGTCTCCGTGGCGGATGATGGCGATGACACAGCGCAGCTCCATCCTGCGGGACAGGTGACATTACGGAGTTACTGTATTGTATTCATCCTTTTTTATTGAGAATCTCAATAGGAAGAAGGCTTGAAAACCACTAAGAGGAGGAAGAGGAAGAGGAGAAGGAGGAGAGTGGAGGAGGAAGGGGAGGAGTGGAGTACTCACATGGTTCCTGAGGTGGTGGGGACTATGGGTATGTCCTCAGCCTCCAAGGGGATGGACCAGGGGATGTGGAACTGAGGGGCCAGCTCTCGCATCACCATGTTCCTGTAGGTGGAACAACCAATGGAAAGTACTAGAGCAGTATTTAGGTCCTCCCAACCAATGGAGTGTGAGCTATAACAGTATTTAGGTCCTCCCAACCAATGGAGTGTGAGCTATAACAGTATTTAGGTCCTCCCAACCAATGGAGTGTGAGCTATAACAGTATTTAGGTCCTCCCAACCAATGGAGTGTGAGCTATAACAGTATTTAGGTCCTCCCAACCAATGGAGTGTGAGCTATAACAGTATTTAGGTCCTCCCAACCAATGGAGTGTGAGCTATAACAGTATTTAGGTCCTCCCAACCAATGGAGTGTGAGCTATAACAGTATTTAGGTCCTCCCAACCAATGGAGTGTGAGCTATAACAGAGTATGGATTCTAGCCAGTTCAAGGAATGAGGTGTGGCTAAAAATGTACTAAAGTAAGTAACTGAGACGTAAGGATGACCGCTAGTTGAACCTTCAGCATGACATCCGGCCTTACCTACCCCAAGACTTTGGCACAGTCATCATAGTACTTCATGGAGTTCTTCACAAAGCTGAAGCCGTTGACGTCACAGACGAAGGAGTGGCCGTTCGCTCTCAAGAGGTCGAAGCCACACACAGTTTGCTGGGGAGTGAAAGATGGTGACAAGACAGTGAAACTGAATGTAGCCAATCAAGTGGAGTGCATCTCAATAGTCTAAAGAGGGTCCCTCCCTTCATCAACTTGCATTTATCTGCTCCTACCTGAAAACACATGACAGCTGCTTTTACCTACGCAGCTCTTGCACATCATTGAAGATGAAGGAGATAAGACGAGGTTGAGGAGGAAGCCTCTTCAGACTATTGGGATGCACCGCAAGTTTAACATGGCTTCAGGTTGATTGGGTGAAAAGACATACAGAGTGGTCTGATTGGTTGAAAAGCCTCACCTTGAAGGCCAGGCAGACCTTGCGGGCCACCAGTTTCTCCATGGCGGTAAGCATGACAGGGTAGCGGATCTCCTTCCCCTCGCTGTCCCTCTCCACCTTACCGTCCAGGGCTGGGGACTTCCTTGCCTCAGCATGGGCATAGTCAGGGCCAACTGTGTACACCTGACATCATATCATAGACACAGTTAGGTCCCCAATATTCACCTGACATCATATCATAGACACAGTCAGGTCCCCAGACTCAGCTGTAATCACTGCCAAAGGTGCTTCTACATTGTATTCACTCAGGGGTGTGAATACTTACGTAAATGAGATATTTCTGCATTTAATTTTTTATACATTTGCAAACATTTCTAAAAGCAAGTTTTCACTTTGTCGTTATGAGTTATTTTGTGTAGATGGGTGAGAAAAAAATCTATTTAATAAACGTTGAATTCAGGCTGTAACAACAAAATGTGGAATAAGTCAAGGGCTATGAACACTTTCTGAAGGCACTGTATATCATGGTATGTATAGACATTATGGACAGTATTTGAACAGAAAAGGTGTGTACAGCACTAGTTATATAGGACGAGCCATGATTAGAATACAGTATATACATATGAAGTGGGTAAAACCGTATGTAAACATTCTTAAATCCACCAGTGTTCAATGATATACTGTATGTCCATAGGGTAGCAGTCTCTAAGATGCATGGTTATCTATGCATCCATCCACCCACACAGTATACAGTCCACCAACTGATGAATCTAAACAACAAAGATGCCCCATAAAGCCAAACACACCAACACACAGTTAAGATGATACCTTGACATCAGTGCCATCCGTTGGCATGAACTCCTCGTATATGTAGGAGCCAGTCTTCCTCACACAGCTCTCTGGGAAGTACACACTGCTGCGGCTCCCTGTCTACAGGACAGAGAGGATCAGAAATAAGAGAGAGGACAACCAGACCTGATTGAGCCAGCCAGATGGGCCTGGCTAGGGAAAATCTATTTAATGCAGCTAAACTATCTAAATAAGGGGTTGAAAGTTTGAGTACTAAGTGTGTATCGTTGAGTTTCAGCCCATTCTGTACAGCATGGCTTTAAAAGCCTCCACCCATCCACTATAATTCAAACAGCAGTTCCTATACAATACAGCTGACTCATTTGAACCAGACTGTCCCTCCCTAGTCCCTCAGTACCTTGCGGAAGAGTCTCTGGCTGCCCCCTCCAGCTGAGGTGGGGTAGTAGATGTAGACGTTGTGGTCTTCAGCACTCACAGGCTTCTCCACAAAGGGCTTGGGGAAGACCTCCCCATTCACCTCCACATGATCCTCCCCCTCCACCAGATTACACTCTAGAAGGACACACCGCCCAGCCACTCAGAGACAGGGCCTCAAAGCACACTTTAATTATGCCCCATTCCAATATGGCCCAATTCCAATTACCCCTACTCACTCTTTTTAGATCTGAAAGTATTGGGTAGGGGTTAGTGCTACAGTAAAAGCCTTCATCTTCATTAGGCTAGGCGGAATTTAAGGTCTACAGAAAGTGCATATGTAAAGGAAGTCACTGTGCTTCCTTAGGTCGCAACACTTCCTCCAGATCCAGATCTAGCTCATATCGAAACTCAAGCACATTGAACCACACGCCTAAAGCCTTCTAACCAATTGCACTATGAAAAAAGACCCAATTCAGCAGTGCAAGTGTCTACACTTGTAATCTTGGCACCCAGAACCAAATCTTGGGTGCATGCTAGCTAGCTAATTGATTTAATAGTACCAGTCTGTCACAAGAGAGTTGTGTTGTAACAGTAACCTTCAGGTCTGTCTGGGTCTCGGGTTAACACAGCGTAACGAGGAAGATCAATGCCCTCCTCCTGCAAGATACGATACACCTCCCTCCTGAAGAGACATAATACAACGTTTATATGATGGAATGAGTCAGTACACTTTGACAAAGTAGGACCAGGACAGGAATGAGTGTGTGAGTTAACCATCATACCTGTCTTGTATGTAGTACTGCATGTTCAGGTCATTGATGAGAAGTGGGTTTCTGAGTTTGGCATACTCTACCGCTTTGTCCAATGGGAAACCTACAAATCATAAACACAAGGTGGATCTTCACGCCTTACACACGAAGTCCTGACAACACTGATGGCCGAGGTCACTGCTGTGATGAATGCCAGGCCTCATCCCATTCATAAACACAACCATGTACAAATACATTTCATTATTGTTCCATGGGTGTGTATACAGCTAAACACGTTTCCATTCCCTGTTCTAATACCAGGCCATATATAAACCATCTCTGTTCTAATACCAGGCCATATATAAACCATCTCTGTTCTAATACCAGGCCATATATAAACCATCTCTGTTCTAATACCAGGCCATATATAAACCATCTCTGTTCTAATACCAGGCCATATATAAACCATCTCTGTTCTAATACCAGGCCATATATAAACCATCTCTGTTCTAATACCAGGCCATATATAAACCATCTCTGTTCTAATACCAGGCCATATATAAACCATCTCTGTTCTAATACCAGGCCATATATAAACCATCTCTGTTCTAATACCAGGCCATATATAAACCATCTCTGTTCTAATACCAGGCCATATATAAACCATCTCTGTTCTAATACCAGGCCATATATAAACCATCTCTGTTCTAATACCAGGCCATATATAAACCATCTCTGTTCTAATACCAGGCCATATATAAACCATCTCTGTTCTAATACCAGGCCATATATAAACCATCTCTGTTCTAATACCAGGCCATATATAAACCACGTTTCCTATGACTAAACACTGGCAACACGGGAACAACAGTGTGTTCTGTATTTCCTTCATTTGTGCTTAATGTAGAGACTTGTATGCATGTATATACTATTGGCATGCATGTGGGTGGGGTGGAGTGGGGTGGGTGCACATACGTACATTGGTTTGTACCTTTGGAGTGGAAGGAGACGAGGCAGTCGCACAGGGGCCATTTGTCCACGGGCTGGTTGAGGATGACCTCCTCGGAGAAGATGACCACCGTGATGTACTCAAACTTACACAGCCGTTCCATGATCTGAGTCATGGGCTTGGACTTTGACTTCTTCATCATGGAGCAGATGCCCACCACGATCGGTCTCTCTGGAGGCTGGGGGACCAGAGAGAAGGGGGGTTATTTGTGTGAGGTGAAGGCAAAGGCCATTTTTTCCTGTCTTGTCATCTCTCCTTGAATCCTCCTCAAAATGTATTTGAGGAGAAGGTCCAAGGAGAGGGATCTTGGATTCTTCTCCTCAAATGCGGTTTGAGAAGGTGAGGAAGTGAGAAATCAAGTAAAGATAAAGAGCCTCTTCCTCTCTGCTTCCATGTACACACCGAGTCATAATCCTCGTTGTCCTCCTCCTCTCCTTTTCGCATCTCTCCCTCGTTCTTTATTCCTCCTTCGTCTGAGCCTCGGAGGTCTTCATCAACACAGCCAACCCCACTCTGGTCCCGCCCCTCTTCTCCGGCCTCTGACATCACAGAGTGGGGACGTGACTCGAAGATCAGCAGCCTGGTTGCGTGCACAGTACATAGGCTTAGAGCACCCTACTGATGACTCCACTCTGGGCACAAAATGGACACCTGGAAGTAGGCACTGACAATGCTTTTTAAAATTCGCCCTGTTGGTGTATTGAACGTAATGTAATACTCAGGAGGGTGGGGACAGAGCGGTTTAAGAGCAGCAGGTTTACATAGAGGAGAGTGCTGAGGTGGTAATTAGAGGGGAGGGTTTATGGTTTAGTCAGGGGTGAGATAACAGGGGTCAGGTGTGAGGTTGCTAGGTAGAGGACAGAGTCTGGGTTGCTAAGGTTGGGCGAGGAGTACCCTCCCTGTGTCAGGAGAAGGGTCTCATTCTGAAAAGTGGCATCGCTCCAAGCAGAGGACGATGAGATGACTGGTTCACAAAGGTTCCTCCAGTCTCACCACCAGTCAACACCTACAGAGGACAACACAGAAAGAAAGAAGAAGAAGAAACAGACCAACCCTGAGAGACTGAGTACAGTGTCTCTGAAGAAGTCGGCATGCTGTCTAATAATGCTGCCTCGTATAACTAACTCAGCTCTACTCATCTGTTGGGTGTGGTACCACTCTTTGGAGTTGCCATGACCACATGCCGTGAATAGCATAAATTAAACGGTCCTTCTTCTGTGTCCTGTGATATACAGTTGTTTGTTAAAGTCTAAGTCCATCCTTGTGTTCTAGCCGAAATCACATAGCCTCATTGCAGACATTGTTTTGTTAAAACCAGATGAAAAATCTAAATTGACAAAAACATAATTTATATGCAAATGAGCCATTGCAACCTCCGACGGATTTTGATCAAGTGCATCACATATGTACAGTGCGGTGTCCCTCTGGGCAGTTGCTCTTCTCGATTTTACAAATGATTTGCCACTGGTCTTACAAAAAACTTGAATGACTATGTATGCGGATGATTCCACACACTACATGTCAGCACCCAAAGCCAGTGAGCTCACTGAAATCCTAAATAAGAAGTTAGTTAGTATCAGAACGGGTGATGAATAATAAACTGGTCTTAAATACATCTTCAACTAAAAGCATTGTATTTGGTTTAAAACATTCTGTACGACCTAAACGTCGACTAGAGTTATGCATAAAGCCTGTGACCATTAAGCAGGTGGAGATAAACTCCTAGGTATAACATTGGATGGTCAGTTATCATGGTCATGTCATAGACAAAGTTGTTGTGAAGATGGGGAGAGGTATGTCTGTTATAAAAAGATGTTCTGCATTTTTGACACATAAATAAACTGCACTAGTTGTTCAGGCTGTGATCTTGTCCCATTATTGATTACTGTCTGGTAATATGGTCAGGTGCCGCAAAGAAAGACCTAGCAAAGCTGCCGCTGGCTCAAAACTGCATGCCAGTCTTTACTGGTTAAGAGTTGACAAGAAATGTAATTATTTAAGATTACTGCCAAAGATGAGACAGCCTACAGGAAGGAGGTCAGGACCACAAACTCTCCTTCAATGTCAGCCAGACAAAGGAGCTGATCGTGGAATACAGGAAACGGAGGGCCGAGCACGCCCCCATCCACGTCGACAGGGCTGTAGTGGAGCAGGTTGAGAGCTTCAAATTCCTCAGTTTCCACTAAGGAATTATCATGGTCCACACACACCAACAGTCGTGAAGAGGGCATGACAACGCCTCTTCCCCCTCAAGAGGCTGAAAAGATTTGGCACGGGCCCTCAGATCCTCAAAAAGTTCTACAGCTGCACCATTGAGAGCATCTTGACTGGCTGCATCACCGCTTCGTAGGGCAACGGCTTGGCGTCCAAACCGCATTGCGCAACAGAGGGTAGTGCATACGGCACAGCACATTGTTGGGAAGGGCCTATAAGTAAGCATTTCACTGTTGGTCTATACACCTTTAGTTAAGAAGCATGTGACAAATTAAATTTGATCGGATTTGAAACACCTTTCATGATATGCTTCTTTTAGACAGCTCCTGCCTACATATATCTCAACTTTGTCACACATAAAGTGTGACCATGGGTAACCGTGGTCCCCAGAATAGCCTAGGTCAGGGTGTTGAAAGGGAAACAAGCATAAGAGGGGCGTGGCTGACGGGGTAGAGAATGTTGCAGAGGCCTACACTAGTAATGCTACCCAAACATAACTCACTCTCATCTAAGGCGTTGACACTGACAGGCCGCACTAAACCAAGTGTAAGCCCATCTCAGACACCCGAGGACGAGAGAAACTCATAAATACAATAAGCTACACAACGACAGTGTGAAGACAACACCACCATGCTCGAAGAAACACAGTAGACAGGCCTTGAGTGACTGGGGGAGATAGGACTGAGGATGAAGAGATTAGTGGTACTGTAAAGCCAGCCTCTTCCGTTTCCTTCAATAATTGATGGCTAATGTACGATGGTTGAACACCAAGTGGTGATGGTTGAACGGGCATGTCCCTAACTTGTGAAGTGAGCGCTACTGGAGCGGACAAGAAGCATGCTCAGCTCCTCGCTCCAGCAAAGACCAGACTTTGTGGAATTCAGCTACAACTACATCAATTCGCCCAAGGTCAATATTTCAAAAAATTATGAAACGCTTACCTTGTACCTATGTTTTTTGTACTTAAATCCATACTTTTTCGATAAACGTTAATCAAATACAACCAGCAACTGTTTGCTCTTTGCTGTAAGATGGCAACGCAGCACAAGTGCGCATGCATGTGCCAATTGAATCTCAACATAGAAACGATCGGGGGTTGTATTTGATTAACTTTTAATGAAAGTGTGGATTTCAGCAAAACAAAGGCACACAACTAGAGAACAAAAGTATTGCCCTTGGGCAAATTGATGTAGTATGAGCCGAATTCCACAAAGCCTAGGGTGTAATCATTATGGCATTCTGTTGCAAACAGTTTACTTCTGTTGGACAAATTCAGGAAGTTCCCGTTTTCTTCTGTTTGGTTCTTAAACGGTAAACGGTTTCCGTAATGTTAATACGAGCCAGGTCTACTCTACTCCACTAAATTGGACTTAATGAGAAGGTTTAGTCTGCTATGTTTTGCTTTTGGGAACAAACTTTGGAACCTGTCAGTCAGGAATGGTTCGTGTGTATTCCTGTCAAGAAAGAGTGACACTTTTCAATGTATGTTTTTCTTTTGGGAACAAAAGGTTCCGTCTGACACGAATGTGTGTATTCATGTCGAACTCTAACAACCTTGCCAGCATGCCAAATTATTTACCGTGCAAATGAATAGTTAGAGCGTAGCCCACTTCGCTAGTCAACTTTACCTTACAGCCAACACACACTAGTCAACCATTACGATAAAGAATGGTGTTCAAATAAAGTTACTTACCACTAACTATTAATCAGCTGTCAACTTCCTTGGTAGATGTTTGGACGTGCACGCGCGAAAATTGGCGTCCGCGGGCTATTATTTCCTTTGATGTAGGATTTTGTCCTTTGAAAACAAAGAGCTTCGTCACTGCCATCTACCGTCTGGAGTGTTAAGGAACATGACATTGATTGAACATTTATTTGTTTTTCTGATAATGAGCTCACAGTGCTATCATGAGTATATAGAAACAAATGATTTACAATGTTTGAAATTATTACGTTTTTGGTATGTTTATTCTATTAAGAAGGAGAGTTCTGCTACCTGTTATACGTTTGACAGACTAGGGATATGAAATCCTGGGGAGGGTGTCTTTGTAAAGCATTTGATTTACAATGTTGCCTTTGTAAATACAAATACAATTAAATTACAAAAAAATCTTAGGCTAAAGGATTGGTACAAAGCACAGGTAGGTGGTACTCGATTGAAAAGCCATATTTTCTCATCGGTTTAAATAAACAGGAAAATCAAATGTCACAACATATGCATTTCACTCAGTGTAAATGAGTTCACTGAGAAACAGTATACTTGTGTCAACCTGACAAATAAACATTCTACCTACACTGGGGGGAAAAAAGAAGGTTCTTAAATGGTTCTTTCTGAGCTTTTAAGGTTCCTTGGAGAACTCTCTTGCCTGATAAAGAACCTTTGAGTTAAGTGGGGGGTTCTTGACATGGCATCTAGGGTTCTTTAGAATTCTGTATCCCTTTCATAGCACACAGCCAATTGGCCAGCATTAACTAGAGTTGTTTTTTTGTGTAAAATGTATAGTGTTGATTCAGGAGTTAAATTAACACTGTAAAGAGATTTACATTTGACATTTTAGTCATGTGCAGATGCTCTTATCCTGGGTGACTTAGTTTGTACATTCGTCTTAAGATAGCTAGGTGGAACAACCAATGGGGATCCGAATAAACCAAACCAAACCAGGACACAAGGCTATTCTACCTGACACAGGGACATTGAGGAGAAATGCCCTACATAAAAACCTGGATAGAGAGCTCAGTGAATGTGGTCTCAAATGTGTGCAAGATGGTCAGTGTGTCATGGGAGATGCGGTGTACGGTGTTTCCTCCGACACATTGGTGCGGCTAAGCGAGCATTGTGTCAAGAAGAAGTGCGGCTTGGCAGGGTCGTGTTTTGGAGGACGCACGGCTCTCGATCTTCGCCTCTCCCAAGTTTCATCAGACCAGAGAATCTTGTTTCTCATGGTCTGAGAGTCCTTTAGGTGCCTTTTGGAAAACTCCAAGCAGGCTGTCATGTGCCTTTTACTGAGGAGTGGCTTCTGTCTGGAAACTCTACCATAAAGACCTGATTGGTGGAGGGCTGCAGAGATGGTTGTCCTTCCGGAAGGTTCTCCCATCACCACAGAGGAACTCTGGAGCTCAGTCAGAGTGACCATCGGGTTCTTGGTCACCTCCCTGACCAAGGCCCTTCTCCCTCGATTACTCAGTTTGGCCAGGCAGCCAACTCTAGGAATAGTCTTGGTGGTTGCAAACTTCTTCCATTTCAGAATGTTGGAGGTCAATCCTGTCTCGGAGCTCTACGGACAATTCCTTTGACCTCATGGCTTGGTTTTTGCTCTGACATGCACTGTCAACTGTCGGACCTTATATAGACAGGTTTGTGCCTTTCCAAATCATGTCCAATCAATTGAATTTACCACAGGTGGACTCCAATCAAGTTGTAGAAACATCTGAAGGATGATCAATGGAAACAGGATGCACCTGAGCTCAGATTAGGTTTTTGTGAAGTTGGCTCCTCATGGTAATCTCATCTTTAATACCTAACAATGCAGAGGATGTAAATGTTAATATCAGAACTTTGATTTGCTGATCTCTGGAGTCTTGTCTGCACAAAGCATTAGTGAAATTAAACGAGACTTCTTACTTTTCTCTAGAGTTGTAAGGGCCTGACTGAGGCCAGGTCTCTGACTCCCTCTAGGGGAGTGGGATGGCCACAGTCAGGTCCTGACAATCACAGGGTGGGTGTTGGGTTTTGGTTTATCCCCAATTAGAGGCAGCTGTCTTGTGTTGTCTCTAATTGGGGATTCTATTTAAGTTCCACTGTGTGTCACCTGGGTGTGGATTCTTGTGTGTGTTTGTTCATTCGTCCACTCCACTCCACTCCACTCCACTCCACTCCACTCCACTCCACTCCACTCCACTCCACTCCACTCCACTCCACTCCACTCCACTCCACTCCACTCCACTCCACTCCACTCCACTCCACTCCACTCCACTCCACTCCACAAAGACATTCAACTTAGTGACTTGAAATACATAAATAAAGTCACACAATGGTAAGCTCAGTCTGGTTGACTATGCAGTGATCTTTAACGCGTGGCTTAATATCACGAGCAGAAAATCAAATCTTAATTTCCTTAGAAAAAGTGACTTATAAAGTAGTGTTGAATGAAGTATAGAGTAGTGTTGAATGAAGTATAGAGTAGTGTTGAATGAAGTATAAAATAGTGTTGGATGAAGTATAAAATAGTGTTGGATGAAGTATAAAATAGTGTTGGATGAAGTATAAAATAGTGTTGGATGAAGTATAGAGTAGTGTTGGATGAAGTATATAAAGAAGAGTTGGTTGAAGTATAAATTGTTAAGAATTCAAGTTGAGTGAGCTAAATGTTGAAAATTCAAACATGGCCCCCTGAGGTGTGAAATTAGTAACAGACCTTATGAGTTTCCATGGACATACAGTAGACATATAAATGAGGATGATCCATTTGCACACTGACACTCAGGCATTGACATAGACAGCCCTGGAGTGGCTGCAGACGTGTCTGTGTGAGTCTTGTAGCTCTCTGTCAAGAAGCCGATGTGGGGAGGCTCCCTGTCCCATCATGCAACAGGACATGAGAGGCCAGTCTGTACTGTGGCATAAGGAAACAGTGTTCCCTAAAAACCAATACTCACCCCTCTCCAATCCCCCCCCCCCTCTCCACCTCTCAGCTCAGACACCACTCTGGCTCTACAGTGTACATTTGGATATGATTATGGAAGGCAGTGAAGGCAGTTATAACCTCTTAGGCGTCCTTTCTTCTCCCCAAAGCCTAATTGGTCAACCGGCCGCCTCTGGTGCCAGTGCACTTGGGTCAGTGGTGGCCATCTTGGTTTTCCTGGGAAGAAACCAGGACCTTGTTCCTAGTAAATGTACATGGTTTACAAGGAAAGAGAACTAGAGGAACTCTGGGGTGAAGAGGTTTGTGTAAAGAACGCAGTGGCATATCATTTAGCCCTGGTGCAGAGTGAGATGTGAAGAACATTTAGAACCATCAGAGAGGGATAGGGATATAAGCTTTGATCCATCTTGTAGAACGTGTGGAACGTGTAGAACATTTAGAACCATCAGAGAGGGATAGGGATATAAGCTTTGATCCATCTTGTAGAACGTGTGGAACATTTAGAACCATCAGAGAGGGATAGGGATATAAGCTTTGATCCATCTTGTAGAACGTGTCAAGAGTTTAGTATTTGGTCCCATATTCCTAGCACGCAAAGATTACATCAAGCTTGTGAGTTTTCAAACTTGTTGGATGCATTTGCTGATTGTTTTTGGTTGTTTCAGATTATTTTGTGCCCAATAGAAATTAATGATAAATAATGTATTGTGTCATTTTGGGGTAATTTTTATTTTATTTTTGTATTTTTATTTAACCTTTATTTAACTAGGCAAGTTAGTTAAGAACAAATTCTTATTTACAATGACGGCCTACCAAAAGGGAAAAGGCCTCCTGCAGGGACGGGGGCTGAGGTATAATATATATATATAGGACAAAACACACATCACAACAAGAGAGATACCACAACACTACATAAAGAGAGACCTGACAACAAGATAGCATGGCAGCAACACATGACAACACAGCATGGTACTGTCAAGATGCAAGGTAAGGGAAGGAGGCGCAGAGCGAGAGGTCCGTGCAGACATAGTTTATTATACTCAAAATAGAAAACAACAAACGAAACAGAGAACGCACCGTGAACAAGTGTCGCGTAATAAGTACACAGACAACTCAATGATCCACACGCAGGTGGACGCAACGGGAACATAAAAAGAATCCCCAATTAGAGACAACTCAAGACAGCTGCCTCTAATTGGGGATTGACCAAAACCAACCAAGACTCCCTGATATTTGTCAGGTCCTGACTGTGGCCATACTACTCCCACCAGAGGGAGTCAGAGACCTGGCCTCAGTCAGGCCCTGACAGGTAGC
The DNA here is from genome assembly GCA_023634145.1 of Thymallus thymallus. Lineage (NCBI taxonomy): Eukaryota > Metazoa > Chordata > Actinopteri > Salmoniformes > Salmonidae > Thymallus > Thymallus thymallus. The sequence continues at coordinate 32,384,542 of CM042392.1, read as the reverse complement.
AACACTACATGACAACAACATGGTAGCAACACAACATGGTAGCAGCACAAAACATGGTACAAACATTATTGGGCACAGACAACAGCACAAAGGCAAGAAGGTAGAAACAACAATACATCAGGCAAATAAGCCACAACTGTCATAAGAATAGAATATGTTTCTAAACACTTCTACATTCATGTGGATGCTACCATGGTTACAGATAAACACTTCTAAACACTTCTACATTAACGTGGATGCTACCATGGTTACAGATAAACACTTCTAAACACTTCTACATTCATGTGGATGCTACCATGGCTACAGATAATCCTGAATGAATCGTGAATAATGATGAGTGAGAAGGTTACAAACGAACAAATGTCATACCCCTAAGACATGCTAACCTCTCACCATTACAATAACAGGGGAGGTTAGCATTTTATATCCCCAAGACATGCTAACCTCTCACCATTACAATAACAGGGGAGGTTAGCATTTTATATCCCCAAGACATGCTAACCTCTCACCATTACAATAACAGGGGAGGTTAGCATTTTATATCCCCAAGACATGCTAACCTCTCACCATTACAATAACAGGGGAGGTTAGCATTTTATATCCCCAAGACATGCTAACATCTCACCATTACAATAACAGGGGAGGTTAGCATTTTATATCCCCAAGACATGCTAACATCTCACCATTACAATAACAGTGGAGGTTAGCATTTTATATCCCCAAGACATGCTAACATCTCACCATTACAATAACAGGGGAGGTTAGCATTTTATATCCCCAAGACATGCTAACATCTCACCATTACAATAACAGGGGAGGTTAGCATTTTATATCCCCAAGACATGCTAACATCTCACCATTACAATAACAGGGGAGGTTAGCATTTTATACCCCTAAGACATGCTAACCTCTCACCATTACAATAACAAGGGAGATTCCTGTTTTTTTTCTCACTCATCATTATTCATAGTGATTTAGAATGTGATACAGTGCAAACGTGTGTTCCTGTATAGTAGCAAAGCTAGCTATAACAGTTCCAACTTTCACTCTAGTCTCAGTGTATGATTAAAACATTTGTCGCCTAACAAAATGTTTAAAATATATTAATAAACTGTGCATTTAACTGCCTACCTGTAACTCTACATATATAATTCACCAGTCTTTTCCCATAATACAATGTTCAAAATATGATTTCCAATACGTGCAGTTTGCACAGACATCCCAATAAGTTGGCATAGCAGAGGGGGCTATAAATTGGGGTATAAATTGCATAAACACATATGTAGACTATATATTTAGTGACTAGGCCCTGTCTCCCATAATACAGCCATTCATTTATATGGAGGGCGGTAAAAAAAAGCAGTCTTTCCCCCTGACAGACAGTGAGAGGCGTTGTCAACAGAGCCCTGAGCGGAGTAGAGGAGATTGAAGGGTGAGTGAAATGAGCCCTGAGCGGGGGGGGGGGGGGGTGGGGGGGGGAGGAGATTGAAGGCTGAGTGAAAGGAGACATTATGTTTAGCCCTGTGGCCCACGTCACGATGGAGGAGAGTGATGAGTAGAAGCATTAACACCAGGGGAGGGACTATTACAGTGCAGCATACAGCTAAAACTCATAGACTGGAGAGTTTGGATAATCCCCTGCGGCTCATTACTGTCTAAAAAGTAACAGCGCCATCTGTCGGTTATGAAGATTAATGTCAGGAATCCATCAATGAGATTGAATTGATCAAATTTCTTAAAAAGTATTCTGGAGTTTGTGTGCTTGTATGTATTTGTGTTTTACTGTTGATGTTCCCTCGAAATATTATGTTTATTTAAAAATGTTTTCTATCTCTTTATCAGACCAGGGTTCAAATAATATTTATATTTATCTACTTTCAAATACATTTCGAAGTATTTTAATATTTTTTATTTGAAAGTACAAGTAGTTGAATATTGAATTGTATTTGGAAATACACTTGGAAAGTAATGGCATGTACAGTACCAGTCAAAAGTTTAGACACACCTACTCATTCCAGGGTTTTTCTTTATTTTTACTATTTTCTACATTGTAGAATAATAGGGAAGATATTAAAACTACGAAATAACAAATGGAATAATGTATTAACCGAAAAAAAATATATTGTTTATATTTGAGATTTTTCAAAGTAGCCTTGATGACAGGTTTGCACATTCTTGGCATTCTCTCAACCAGCAGGTAGTCACCTGGAATGCATTTCAATCAACAGGTGTGCCTTGTTAAAAGTTAATTTGTGGAATTTATTTCGTTCTTAATATATTTGAGCCAATCAGTTGTGTTGTGACAAGGTAGGGGTGGTATACAGAAGATAGCCCTATTTGGTAAAATACCAAGTCCATATTATGTCAAGAAAAGGTAAAAAAAGCTAAGAGAAATGACAGTCCATCATTACTTTAAGACATGAAGGTCAGAACTTTTAAATATTCTTCAAGTGCAGTCCCAAAAACCATCAAGAGCTATGATGAAACTGGCTCTCATGAGGACCGCCACAGGAATGGAATGGAAGTTCATTAGAGTTACAGTCTCAGAAATTGCAGCCCAAATAAGTGCTTCACAGAGTTCAAGTAACAGACACATCTCAACATCAACTGTGTGGTTCCCACAGTGAAGCATGGAGGAGGAGGTGTGATGGGGTGTGGGTACTTTGCTGGTGACACTGTCTGTGATTTATTTAGAATTCAAGGCACACTTAACCAGCATGGCTACCACAGCATTCTGAAGCAATACGCCGTCCCATCTGGTTTGCGCTTAGTGGGACTATCATTTGTTTTTCAACAGGACAATGACCCAACACATCTCCAGGCTGTGTAAGGGCTATTTGACCAAGAAGGAGAGTGATGGAGTGCTGCATCAGATGATCTGGCCTCCACAATCACCAAAACTCAACCCAATTGAGTTGATGGGCCTTTAAACAGCTTGGAAAATTCCAGAAAATGATGTCATGGCTTTAGAAGCTTCTGATAGGCTAATTGACATAATTTGAGTCAATTGGAGGTGTACCTGTGGATGTATTTCAAGGCCTACCTTCAAAGTCGGTGCCTCTTTGCTCGACATCACGGGAAAATCAAAAGAAATCAGCCAAGACCTCAGAAAAAAAATGTGTAGACCTCCACAAGTCTGGTTCATCCTTAGGAGCAATTTCCCAACACCTGAAGGTATCACGTTCATCTGTACAAACTGTAGTACACAAGTATAAACACCATGGGACTACGCAGCCATCATACCGCTCAGGAAGGAGAAGCGTTCTGTCTCCTAGAGATGAACGTACTTTGGTGTGCAAATCAATCCCAGAACAACAGCAAAGGACCTTGTGAAAATGCTGGAGGAAACAGGTACAAAAGTATCTATATCCACAGTAAAACAAGTCCTATATCGACATAACCTGAAAGGCCGCTCAGCAAGGAAGAAGCCACTGCTCCAAAACCACCATAAAAAAGCCAGACTACGGTTTGCAACTGAACATGGGGACAAAGATTGTACTTTTTGGAGAAGTGGCCTCTTGTCTGATGAAACAAAAATAGAACTGTTTGGCCATAATGATCATCGTTATGTTTGGAGGAAAAAGGGGGAGGCTTGCAAGCCGAAGAACACCATCCCAACCGTGACGCACGGGGGTGGCAGCATCATGTTGTGGGGGTGCTTTCCTGCAGGAGGGACTGGTGCACTTCACAAAATAGATGGCATCATAAGGAAGGAAAATTATGTGGATATATTGAAGCAACATTTCAAGACATCTGTCAGGAAGTTAAATCTTGGTCGCAAATGGGTCTTCCAAATGGACAATGACCCCAAGCATACTTCCAAAGTTGTGGCAAAATGGCTTAAGGACAACAAAGTCAAGGTATTGGAGTGGCCATCACAAAGCCCTGACCTCAAGCTTGTCTGTGTCATCCTTGTGGGTTTATTGAATTAGATAGATAGATAGATAGATAGATAGATAGATAGATAGATAGATAGATAGATAGATAGATAGATAGATAGATAGATAGATAGATAGATAGATAGATAGATAGATAGATAGATAGATAGATAGATAGATAGATAGATAGATAGATAGATAGATAGATAGCACACCACACTCCCAGGAACTTGTAGGACCCAACTATTTCCACGTCCATCCCCTGTATAGGGACTGTAGTCAGTTGTGCCTTGTTTCTCCTGAAGTCCACCACCATCTCCTTTGTTTTGCTGATGTTGTGCTGAAGGTAGTTCTGCTCACACCACAACACAAAGTCACTGATTGTGCTCCTGTACTCCTCCTCCTGCCCACCCCTGATGCACCCTACAATTGCGGAGTCATCCGAGAACTTCTGTAGGTGGCATGTTTCAGAGTTATATCTGAAGTCCGAGGTGTAGAGGGTGAACAGGAAGGGGGACAGTTGCACAAATTGTGGCCTACCGGTCAGGTAGTCCGTGACCCAGGAGACTAAGGGTGCTTCCACTTTCATCCTCTTCATCTTCTCACCCAGTAGCAGGGGCTGAATGGTGTTGAAGGCACTGGAGAAGTCAAAAAACATAAACCTCACAGTGCAACCTGCGTTGTCCAGGTGAGAGTAGGCCCTCTGCAGAAGGTAGATGATTGCATCATCCACCCCGATGTTGCGCTGATATGCGAACCGCAGGGGGTTTCAGTGATGTACACACCAGGGGTCTGAGGTGAGTGAGGACTAACTAGGGTCTTCATGATGTGGGATGTTAGCGCTACAGGTCTGAAGTCATTCAGGACAGTGGGGTGCGCCTTCTTGAGCACTGGGACGAGGCAGGATGTTTTCCACAGCACAGGGACCCTTTCCAGGCGCAGGCTAAGGTTGAGAAGGCTCTGGAGTATTCCACACAGTTGGTCAGCACAGACCCTAAGCACCCTTGAGCTGATGCCATCGGGCCACGCCACTTTCCACTGATGTAGTCTCTCCAGCTCTCTCTTCACTTGATTAGTGGTGAAAGCCAGCCCAGGTGGGGAGGTGGGGGGAAGGGGGGTGTTGAGGATCAGTCCAGAGGGAGCAGGGGTGGAGGTGGGGAGGGGGTCGCTGATTGTCTCAACAGAGGTGTTGTGAGCAAAGTGGGGGTGGGACAGCCGTGAGGGTGTGTGGCCTGGGGAGCTGGAGGGGAGGTGGACAGGGCCAGTATCGAACCTGTTAAAAAATTGGTTCAGCTCATTGGCTCTGTCCTGGGTCCCCTCCGTCTGCCCTCCGTCTGCCCACTGTTTGACTTTTTGAAGCCAGTGATATTTCTCATACCCTTCCACACCTCTCTCACCTGGTTCTGCCTCAGCTTGTCCTCCATCTTCTCCTTATACACTCTCTTTCCCTCAGCAATCCACAACTTCAGCTCCCTCTGGATGCATTTCAATTTGTCCTTGTCCCCCTCCTTGAAGGCCCTCTTCTCATTCAGCAGGGCCTTCAGGTCGCTGGTGAATTAGGGTTTATTATTTGGAAAACAGCATACCTTCATGGTGGGTACAGTGTTGTCAACACAAACATTGATATAGTCCGTTATGCAGTCAGTAAGTCCATCAATGTCATCCACATGAGCCTCACAGAGCACATCCCAGTCTGTTGTTTCAAAGCAGTCCACTAATGGTCCTAGTGGTCGCAGGCTGCTGTTGGACCATAGGTCTGTAGAGTGGTGTGAGGTTGTGATCCGATGTACCGAGGGGAGGGAGTGCAGTGGAGTTGTATGCATTCTTCACATTAGCATATAACAAGTCCAGAGTTGTATTATTCCTGGTTGGGCACTTCACAAACTGTTTGAATGTGAGAGAGATGCATGGTTAAAATCCCCAGAAATTGCAAAGAAAGCACTGGGATGCGTCACAGGCTGTGTTTGCGTCCGCGGAGGGCGGGATGTAAACAATAACAGCAATGGCCGCCGTGAATTCCCTCTGCAAATAGTAGGGTCTCAGGCTAACGGCTAACAGCTCAATGTCCGGGCTACAAAACTGTTCCTTAAGAGTAATATGTCTCGGATTACACCATCTGTTGTTAACTAGTAAAGCCAATCCCCCTCCCTTACCCTTACCCGGAAGAAGCGCTATCCCTGTCCGCTCTGATGGTCTGGAAACCGCCGATAGTTACGTTCTCTATGGGGATGTTATTATTCAGCCATGTCTCAGTAAAACACAATAGGCTAGCTTCCTTGTAGTCTCTTTGTCCTTGGACCAGACCCTCAAGCTCGTCAATCTTGTTATGTAGCGATCTCACGTCGCCCATAATGATAGACGGTATAGCCGGCTTGTACTTCCTCAGCTTTGCCTTACACTTCAATCCCGCCCTGCGTCCACACCGTCGCCTTTTCAACTAGTCCGGAATATCGAACTTTTCCCTGGTGTGCAGCAGCGCTGCATGTGCTAAATCCAGGAGCTGGGCTCGGTTGTAAATAATTGAGGACTTGTGTGTATATTCGGCGCTGAGAAAAATAAAAAGTGCCACAGTGATAAAAAGGACTGCTAAAACCTTCGTAAAACAGTATCACTCCATAATCCTGAACTATTATAGTTCAACTGTTGCAAAAATAACTCACGAAAAACGGATGAAAAACATACTAAAACAACAATTAACGAACGAATAATGGGAGTTGCTTTACAGTCGACCAGCAGGGCGGCGCCAATCTCTTAGGCCTACTAAGCTAATGAAATCCTAATTTTCATAATATTTTTTTTATCTTTATCGAACATTATAATGAGCATTCTAACGTAGTGAAACAAAGTATCTAATGCCATAAATACAGGACTGTAAATGTGACACTATTTTTGGGTCAGGGCGTCTTAGTTGAGAATCTCTATTTTCGGTGTGAATGCAACCTCATTCAGAGGGCTGTTTAAAAGCCATGCAGATGTTTTGGAGCGTCATACATCAGCTTTTATAAAGGTCTGTCTGTCTGTCTGCCTGCCTGTCTGCCTGCCTGCCTGCCTGCCTGTCTGCCTGTCTTTTCCACAAACTTCAAAAATTTCACCCTAAAGAAAAACCTTTGTAAGTTATCCATGTTGATCCTATAGAAACCACAAGCACCAGCAATTCTCAACGTGTTTCCTGAAATCAGTGTATATATGGCCCTATTCTGATATTTTGAGCCTTGGTAGAGAGAGAGAGAGCAAACTCACAAACCTGTGTTTACTCCTCAGAGGCAGAAACAGCTCTCTCACAGAGAGAAGGTATGTAATACTTGCAGAGGCCGATCAGAGTCAGAGCTTTATTCATTGGTACTCATGAACCATAGTAAGCTGAGAGGAGACATGATGCTGGTTTCTCCCCATAGTAAGCTGAGAGGGGACATGATGCTGGTTTCTCCCCATAGTAAGCTGAGAGGGGACATGATGCTGGTTTCACCCCATAGTAAGCTGAGAGGGGACATGATGCTGGTTTCTCCCCATAGTAAGCTGAGAGTGGACGATGCAGTCTTCACTGTCTCACACTCTTCAACAAATTGAGAGGTACGGTATATTCTGCCATGGGAAACAGAAGACTGAGAATAACACGTTGGGGAGTCATTTACCATCTTATAGTTGGTTTTGTGAGTCATTCCTTCAGTGTCCTCATCCATTCATGCCCCTTCAATAAAAACCATGAAAACACTACTAAACACTATGTCTGGTTCTGAGAACTCCCTACGGGCCCTAAAACAAAGTGACCCCTCCGAAGACATAAAGTCTGTACACTGTACGCAATTCTACCGACCCAGTACAACTCTACACCACTGCACTATATTATTGGCATCAGCCTGTGCCCAAGACAAGAATACTTAATTGTCCAAGGAGTGCAAGTTTCAGTTTTCTTCCTCCATAAGACATAGTCACTCTTTAGGTCTGACATGATTGTGTGTGTAATAATATTAGCAGAGCTCAACATGTCAATGGTTGTCATGGTATTAACGATCATTAATGAAGATAACAAAATGGAGGAAATAAGGAGAGGGAGGAGGTGAATTATTTAAGATACTCTTTGAAGAGTTTCTTTCGGAAAGATGGGCAGGAACTCTTCTGTCATAGTGTCACGGTTTGGATTAATGGGACGGTAAGCGGAGCGCTGGTGAAGTGTCATCCTTTTATTTGATGAGTTGTTATCACGAGGCATACAAATAAAAGGAGAGTATAACAAAAAACACGACTATAAACAAAAACACAGTGACTTACTTTGAGAGCTGCTGGCAGTGCAGACAAACAAAAGAACAATGATCCACACACAGGTGGAAATGTGTGGAGCCTATATACTATCCCCAATCAGAGACAACGCTATACAGCTGTCTCTGATTGGGGATGATAATCTCCCTAGTTAGGGTGTGATGACTTGGTTGTGTGCCTCTCTCCTCCCCTAGGTGGGAGTAAGAGGCCTTACCACAACCAAGCCATCACAGTACCCCCCCCCCAAGGTGCGGACTCCCGATCGCACACACAACAAAAATCCCCCCTCTCCTGAAAAAAAAATTGTCCAAAACTCTAGGGGGGACATGGCGGGGTACTGAGGTGGTTGCTGGTGGGGGCTCCGGTTCCGGTTCCGGGCGTGGCACAGGCTGTGAGAGTAGCCTCTCTCCTACCTTTCCGTTGCACGCCCGGTCCGGTCCGGACCCCGGCGCGATGGTTCCCCCCTCAGTACTCCCGCCTTCCACCAAGTCCTGTCTGGACCCTGGTGTGGGAGCCCTCGACCCTGGAGAGGGGCTGACAACCGGCCCCGGACTGGGCACCGGAGGAGCGGACTGCTCCTTCCCTGGAGCGACGTAGACGACCGGCCCCGGACTGGGCACCGGTGGAGCGGACTGCTCCGGCACTGGAGCAACGCCGACGACCGGCCCCGGACTGGGCACCGGTGGAGCGGACTGCTCCATCACTGGATCGACGTAGACGACCGGCCCCGGACTGGGCACCGGTGGAGCGGACTGCTCCGGCACTGGAGCGACACAGACGGCCGGCCCCGGACTGGGCACCGGTGGAATGGACTGCTCCGTTACTGGAGCGACGTAGACGACCGGCCCCGGACTGGGAACCGGTGAAGCGGACTGCTCCTTCACTGGAGCGACGTCGATGACCGGCCCCGGACTGGGCACCGGTGGAGGAGGCTCCAGGCCTTGAGCTGTGGCTGGAGGCTCCGGAACGCTGACCCTTGCTGGAGGTGGCGTGGCGCTGACCTTCGCTGGAGGTGGCGTGGCGCTGACCTTCGCTGGAGGTGGCGTGGCGCTGACCTTCGCTGGAGGTGGCGTGGCGCTGACCTTCGCTGGAGGTGGCGTGGCGCTGACCTTCGCTGGAGGTGGCGTGGCGCTGACCTTCGCTGGAGGTGGCGTGGCGCTGACCTTCGCTGGAGGTGGCGTGGCGCTGACCTTCGCTGGAGGTGGCGTGGCGCTGACCTTCGCTGGAGGCCTCGGGCTGCTGACCTTCGCTGGAGGCCTCGGGCTGCTGACCTTCGCTGGAGGCCTCGGGCTGCTGACCTTCGCTGGAGGCCTCGGGCTGCTGACCTTCGCTGGAGGCCTCGGGCTGCTGACCTTCGCTGGAGGCCTCGGGCTGCTGACCTTCGCTGGAGGCCTCGGGCTGCTGACCTTCGCTGGAGGCCTCGGGCTGCTGACCTTCGCTGGAGGCCTCGGGCTGCTGACCTTCGCTGGAGGCCTCGGGCTGCTGACCTTCGCTGGAGGCCTCGGGCTGCTGACCTTCACTGGAGGCCTCGGGCTGCTGACCTTCACTGGAGGCCTCGGGCTGCTGACCTTCACTGGAGGCCTCGGGCTGCTGACCTTCTCTGGAGGCTTCGGGCTGCTGACCTTCTCCGGAGGCCTCGGGCTGTTGACCTTCTCCGGAGGTCTCGGGCTGCTAACCTTCACAGGAGGCCTCGGGCTGCTGACCTTCACAGGAGGTCTCGGGCTGCTGACCTTCACAGGAGGCCTCAGGCTGCTGACCTTTACAGGAGACCTCGGGCTGCTGACCGTCACAGGAGGCCTCGGGCTGCTGACCTTCTCCGGAGACCTCAGGCTGGATGCCGTGCCCACCCTGGGCACCGACGCAGAGGTGGTCTTCAGCCCTGCAGCTGGTCTGGCTGTCGGCCCCAGACTGGGCACCGACACGCTATGGAGCTCCTGCTCCACAGCGGGACTGAACGTCGTGCCCACCCTGGGCACCGACGCAGAGTTGGTTTCCAGCCCTCTGGTGGGGCTGGCTGTCGGCCCCAGACTGGGCACCGACACGCTATGGAGCTCCTGCTCCACAGCGGGGCTGAACGTCGTGCCCACCCTGGGCACCGACGCAGAGATGGTTTCCAGCCCTCTGGTGGGGCTGGCTGTCGGCCCCAGACTGGGCACCGACACGCTATGGAGCTCCTGCTCCACAGCGGTGCTGAACGTCGTGCCCACCCTGGGCACCGACGCAGAGATGGTTTCCAGCCCTCTGGTTGGGCTGGCTGTCGGCCCCAGACTGGGCACCGACGCGCTATGGAGCTCCTGCTCCACAGCGGGGCTGAACGTCGTGCCCACCCTGGGCACCGACGCAGAGATGGTTTCCAGCCCTCTGGTGGGGCTGGCTGTCGGCCCCAGACTGGGCACCGACACGCTATGGAGCTCCTGCTCCACAGCGGGGCTGAACGTCGTGCCCACCCTGGGCACCGACGCAGAGATGGTTTCCAGCCCTCTGGTTGGGCTGGCTGTCGGCCCCAGACTGGGCACCGACGCGCTATGGAGCTCCTGCTCCACAGCGGGGCTGAACGTCGTGCCCACCCTGGGCACCGACGCAGAGATGGTTTCCAGCCCTCTGGTTGGGCTGGCTGTCGGCCCCAGACTGGGCACCGACGCGCTATGGAGCTCCTGCTCCACAGCGGGGCTGAACGTCGTACCCACTCTGGGCACCGACGCAGAGATGGTCTCCAAACACAGAGCTGCGCTGTCGACCCTCGCAGTAGGCTCCGTGTGAGGAATGGGTGAGCGCGCCACTGCTCTGCTGCGAGGCGCAGGCACGGGCCGTACCGGGCTGGGGAAACGCACCGTTGGGCTGGTGCGTCTAGCTGGCACGGGTCGCTCCGGGCTGGAGACACGCACCATGGGGCTGGTGCGTGGAGCAGGCGCGGGCCGTACCGGGCTGGGGAAACGCACCGTTGGGTTGGTGCGTTTAGCTGGTACGGGACTCACCGGGCTAGCGTTGCGCACCGATGGTTTGGTGCGCTGAGTCGGTCTCCTCCTCCTCCGACTCTGGACCGGCGCTGGAGGCACCGGACTGGGAACTGGCGCTGGAGCACGACTGTCCCTGTCGTGCCTACTCCACCGCCAATCCCCATCCTGTGAGGGCTCTTCCGGGAACCCCCACGAGTGAGGGAACAGAAGCACATCGTCGTCGTCTTCCTCCGACTCCTCTCTGTACTCCCGTTCCCACGGCTGTAGGGGCTCCTCCTGGAACCCCCACGAGTGCAGTGGTCGGGGCTCTTCTCCCTCGATCCCCGACCACCCCCATAGCCCCCCCCAAAATTCGTTTGAGGGGTTTTCTGGGCTCCAGGCTGGTCCTCAACCCTAGCCCGGTGACGTGTCCTCCGTCTCCGGCGCCTCGGCTGCTCCGGACCCCAGCCTTCCTCCACCGAGCGATAATAGGAGTGTTCCTCCTCTGTAATTTTTCCCATACCGAGGAGGATATCTCCTAAAGTAATACTCCTTTGTTGCGTCCCAGGGTGGTGGATCATTCTGTCACGGTTTGGATTAATGGGACGGTAAGCGGAGCGCTGGTGAAGTGTCATCCTTTTATTTGATGAGTTGTTATCACGAGGCATACAAATAAAAGGAGAGTATAAAAAAAAACACGACTATAAACAAAAACACAGTGACTTACTTTGAGAGCTGCTGGCAGTGCAGACAAACAAAAGAACAATGATCCACACACAGGTGGAAATGTGTGGAGCCTATATACTATCCCCAATCAGAGACAACGCTATACAGCTGTCTCTGATTGGGGATGATAATCTCCCTAGTTAGGGTGTGATGACTTGGTTGTGTGCCTCTCTCCTCCCCTAGGTGGGAGTAAGAGGCCTTACCACAACCAAGCCATCACACATAGCTTCAGGGGGAAGCAGGTTCCACCACTGGGGTGCCAGGACAGAGAAGAGCTTGGACTGGGCTGAGAGACCAAAGTTGGCAGAACAGAGTGCTCACATTCACACACACAAACACACACACACACACACTAATCTTGAATTATTTGACTGGAAACATGGATTCAGTATGCCCAAAGTTGGGTATTTAATGGGTAATTAATTTAGAATAATATTGTGCCAAATTATTTATCTTGCCATATACAGTTAGAGAGTTTTCTGGGTTCTGTCTAACTGCAGATGGATTGGGAACTGTACTGTTTTGATATACCATAAACAAAAGGCAAACTGGTACGGTTTGAGCACGACCCATATGATCCAGACACAAAAACAATTAGTTTCCTTTTCTTGACAATGAAGGACAGTTCAGTAAGTCTGAACGTAGTGTGGGGACTGACGGCCATAACTCACTCTTTAATACTGGAAAGAAACCAATCTACTTTGGCCTGTCAAATGGCTGAGGGCAAAAGGTGGAGAATTCCATCCTCCAATGGTAATAGACCATGCTAATACAACATCCCATGGCAATAGACTATGCTGATACAACATCCAATGGCAATAGACCATGCTGATACAACATCCAATGGCAATAGACCATGCTGATACAACATCCAATGGTAGTAGACCATGCTGATACAACATCTAATGGTAGTAGACCATGCTGATACAACATCTAATGGTAGTAGACCATGCTGATACAACATCTAATGGTAGTAGACCATGCTGATTCAACATCCAATGGCAGTAGACCATGCTAATACAACATCCAATAATAATAGACCTTGCGGCTACATGTTTGTTTAGAAAGGGCTGACATCATCCAGTGTTTGTTTGGATAGGGATGACATCATCCAGTGTTGGTTTGGAAAGGGATGACATCATCCAGTGTTGGTTTGGAAAGGGATGACATCATCCAGTGTTGGTTTGGATAGGGATGACATCATCCAGTGTTGGTTTGGAAAGGGATGACATCATCCAGTGTTGGTTTGGAAAGGGATGACATCATCCAGTGTTGGTTTGGAAAGGGATGACATCATCCAGTGTTGGTTTGGATAGGGATGACATCATCCAGTGTTGGTTTGGAAAGGGATGACATCATCCAGTGTTGGTTTGGAAAGGGATGACATCATCCAGTGTTGGTTTGGAAAGGGATGACATCATCCAGTGTTGGTTTGGAAAGGGATGACATCATCCAGTGTTGGTTTGGAAAGGGATGACATCATCCCACCTGTTGGTTTGGAAAGGGATGACATCATCCAGTGTTGGTTTGGAAAGGGATGACATCATCCAGTGTTGGTTTGGAAAGGGATGACATCATCCAGTGTTGGTTTGGAAAGGGATGACATCATCCAGTGTTGGTTTGGAAAGGGATGACATCATCCCACCTGTTGGTTTGGAAAGGGATGACATCATCCAGTGTTGGTTTGGAAAGGGATGACATCATCCAGTGTTGGTTTGGAAAGGGATGACATCATCCAGTGTTGGTTTGGAAAGGGATGACATCATCCAGTGTTGGTTTGGAAAGGGATGACATCATCTAGTGTTGGTTTGGAAAGGGATGACATCATCCAGTGTTGGTTTGGAAAGGGATGACATCATCCCACCTGTTGGTTTGGAAAGGGATGACATCATCCCACCTGTTGGTTTGGAAAGGGATGACATCATCCAGTGTTGGTTTGGAAAGGGATGACATCATCCAGTGTTGGTTTGGAAAGGGATGACATCATCCAGTGTTGGTTTGGAAAGGGATGACATCATCCAGTGTTGGTTTGGAAAGGGATGACATCATCCCACCTGTTGGTTTGGAAAGGGATGACATCATCCAGTGTTGGTTTGGAAAGGGATGACATCATCCAGTGTTGGTTTGGAAAGGGATGACATCATCCAGTGTTGGTTTGGAAAGGGATGACATCATCCAGTGTTGGTTTGGAAAGGGATGACATCATCCCACCTGTTGGTTTGGAAAGGGATGACATCATCCAGTGTTGGTTTGGAAAGGGATGACATCATCCAGTGTTGGTTTGGAAAGGGATGACATCATCCAGTGTTGGTTTGGAAAGGGATGACATCATCCAGTGTTGGTTTGGAAAGGGATGACATCATCCAGTGTTGGTTTGGAAAGGGATGACATCATCCAGTGTTGGTTTTTGTATTTACTGTATCCGCTTGTTTTCAGTGGCTGTGTATGATCAAATCAAATCAAATGTTATTCTTCACATGTGGACTAACAATGAAATGCTTATTTACAGGCCAACAATACAGAGAGAAAGAAAATAGAGAAATAATAGAAAAGTATAAGTAATAATAAATACACAATGAGTAGTATATGGCAAGATGGCGCCGAAAGATAAAGCAGCTCTGCTTCTAGCTCCTAATCAACTTTGATTTTGAGTAGATGGGATCTCTACAATATGTATCCTCACAGTGAGTAATCAATCTGTCTTACAGCATATTTAAATACAAAACTAGGCTGTAAAACATTCACAGTACCACAAGTACCACACGCTTTTTTACAGTTCAATAAAGCAATGATATAGCCTACTGTAGCTGACTATTGGATGAGTGCTGGATGCCATGGCCCCAATCAACATGTAAGGAATATTTATGTTAATAGGACAGAGGAAAGGTGTGTGTCTGTGTGTGTGCCTGTGTGTGTGTGTGTGTGTGTGTGTGTGCGTGCGTGCGTGCGTGTGCATGTGTTTCAGAGTGAGTAGACAGTGTTGAGAAGACGTCTCACCCTCACCCCAAACACATCCAATATGTCACGTCAAAACAAGCTGATTTTTGGTTGACCTCTGCAATAGATGTACAGGAACATGAAGTGCAAATAGTCAGCTCTGTTATCTACTTATCTGTCTGTTTAGTTCCCTTTGACTTTCCTCATATATTGTCAAGTCAATAAACATGAATATGAATGTTCACACTCTCCGAGGTGTACTGGTATTGTAATATAATATAAGAATTTTGTATTATTTTAATGTTATAAAAATCACAGCTCAACACACCAAAACAATACATCAATGTTTATTCTCTTTCCATAGTAAGCTTCCAATCCTCTGAACATGATGTTGAAAAAGATTACTAATACAGCCCCCCCCCCCCTCTCTCTCTCTCTCTCTCTCTCTCTCTCTCTCTCTCTCTCTCTCTCTCTCTCCCCCTCTCCCCCTCTCTCTCTCAACTGCTAAACTTGTACTCTGTTTGAATAAAGCTTCTTTCTACTCCCAACACATCTGGGAGCAGCACAGAGTCAGAACACATAAGGATTTTGCTGACAGGTTGGAGTCACGACGGTACGTTACCACTTACTACAGGAGTGAATATACAGTTTCAATCGAACAAGGGACAAGAATACTGCAACAATTTGGTCACTTGATAACCTGAAGTTTATCGTTGGCTTGGAGGAGAGTGGAAAGGTAAAGTCTAGTTTTCAGCTTCCTAAGTACTGCTCTGTGTTGCTAGTAAGAAGGGATGAGAAGTAACACATAGAAAACAAGCACATTAAGGCATTTAGAAAGGTTTATCGTGAAGACTTTGCAAAACATTTGTATTCCTATTTTTACTATTTTTAAACATTTTTTAAAAGCTTTTACACAGTAAAACTATGCAAATAGTTTTTTAACTAACGTAAAAAATAAATGTGTACATAGATTTTTGTAATCCAAAGGTTTTCCTCCAGTTCAATCTGATGATACTGCAGATGGTCAAGGTTTTACATCTGACTTGATTGTCCCTGCTGTCACTCACATAGTCAGTGTCAGAGCCACCGGCGAAATACCACTTATTTGGATTATTATGTACAAATGAGGCAATATCCTCATTATTCTCAGTGTGTTAATGGATAAAACAATGGCTTGATGCCACCGATCAGTATATCAGCTGTGGTTAGACAACATGATAGTCTATGGATAACTGTTCTCTGGTCAGTATATAAGCTGTGGTTAGACAACATGATAGTCTATGGATAACTGTTCTCTGGTCAGTATATAAGCTGTGGTTAGAGGACATGGTACTGTATGGATAACTGTTCTCTGGTCAGTATATAAGCTGTGGTTAGAGGACATGGTACTGTATGGATAAATGTTCTCTGGTCAGTATATCAGCTGTGGTTAGACAGCCATTTTGAGCCTGTAATCGAACCCACAAATGCTGATGCTCCAGATACTAAACTAGTCTAAAGAAGGCCAGTTTACAACATAATTGCACAAGGGTTTTCTAATGATCAGTTAGCCTTTTAGAATGATAAACATGGATTAGCTAACACAACGTGCCATTGGAACACAGGAGTGATGGTTGCTGATAATTGGCCTCTGTACTCCTATGTAGATATTCCATTAACAATAAGCCGTTTCCAGCTACAATAGTCATTTACAACATTAACAATGTCTACACTGTATTTCTGATCAATTTGATGTTATTTTAATGGACAAAAAATTATATTTTCTTTTAAAAACAAGGAAATTTCTAAGTGACCCCAAACTTTTGAACGGTAGTGTATATGCTACTGTATACTGTAAATTGAACATGTGTGTGCCTACCGTGAACGTGTGTGTGCCTACCGTGAACGTGTGTGTGCCTACCGTGAACGTGTGTGTGCCTACCGTGAACGTGTGTGTGCCTACCGTGAACGTGTGTGTGCCTACCGTGAACGTGTGTGTCTACCGTGAACGTGTGTGTGCCTGCCATGCATCTATGTATAAGTGTCCATCTACAGTACGTACACGCCCACAGTACGTGCATCCACTTACATATCTGCATTGGGTGTGTGTTCACCCCGGCATGTGTGTCAACACAAACATATTTACCCACCAACCGCCATATACATTCATACAGGTCTATGGTTGGGTAGTGAGCGTGTGCTGGCTCCCATGTTCCCCAGCCCTGTGCTTGCTTACCCCTCTGAAGGGGTTCTCTTGTCAATGTCCACTCTGTTCTGAAGCCTGGGTGTAGGGGGGCTCCTCAGGAATGCAGCCCCCACAGCCCGGTGTTTACCTTGGCTCCCAGCACACGCCCAGGGCCCTGCATTCATCCACACTCCCAGAGCCCTGCATTCATCCACACTCCCAGGACTCTGCATTCATTCATACTCCCAGGACTCTGCATTCATCCAGACTCCCAGAGCCCTGCATTCATCCACACTCCCAGGACTCTGCATTCATCCAGACTCCAAGGGCCCTGAATTCATCCACACTCCCAGGACCCTGCGTTCATCCAGACTTCCAGGACCCTGCATTCATCCACACTCCCAGGGCCCTGCGTCCATCCACACTCCCAGGACCCTGCATTCATCCACACTCCCAGGACCCTGCATTCATCCAGACTTCCAGGACCCTGCATTCATCCACACTCCCAGGGCCCTGCGTCCATCCACACTCCCAGGACCCTGCATTCATCCACACTCCCAGAGCCCTGCATTCATCCACACTCCCAGGACCCTGCATTCATCCAGACTTCCAGGACCCTGCATTCATCCACACTC
Organism: Thymallus thymallus; assembly: GCA_023634145.1. NCBI lineage: Eukaryota > Metazoa > Chordata > Actinopteri > Salmoniformes > Salmonidae > Thymallus > Thymallus thymallus. The sequence goes on along the minus strand of CM042392.1, from coordinate 32,367,009 downwards.
CCAGGACCCTGCATTCATCCACACTCCCAGGACCCTGCATTCATCAAGACTCCCAGGAACAGACCAGGGCCCGGTTTTCCAAAAGCATCTTAAGGCTAAATTAGAACCATAGGATCCTCCACCTCAACAGGGAACTCACAGGGCTCCACCACAGCAGGAACAGTCCTGGGCCTTATTGGCCTCCACCTCAATGGGGAACGGAACATACCACACTGTCTGAATGGAGATGCTGTAGAAGGGGTAGAAGGTCTATATGGCTGCCACTCTAGGCATGGCTGTCACACAGCGGGAGCTTAGATCAGGAAGGTTGGAGGATGGCCTTAAAGGCATGTGGAGTTGAGTAAACCCAGGGATACAGTTTTGGTTGGCCATTCTGAGTGGTGAGGTTTTGGCTTGAAACAGCATGTGGACTCATTGGTCGGCTACTCTGTAGAGAGATATAGTAGAGTTAAGTAAACCAAGGGATTCAATAGGCCTACTATGATCTAAGCCTACTGTCATGACGTTGCCTGTTGGGGAGGTTTATAACCCCCCCTCCCCCCAATAAATTCCTTTCTCTCTCTCTCTCAAACTGTTCTACAGAATGGACTCTTGGAAAGAGTCTTTGTTACCACAGAGAGAGAGAGACTTGGCAATACATTAACATCAAAAGGTTGGGAATGGAACAATATTTCCTTTTTTTTTCAGATGAAAGTGTCCGTTGGTAATTAAAGAATATGATGCCAGATTAGTTGTTGTCTAAGACATTAAATCTGACCACAGGATGGCATAAGCCATATCTTGGAAAGTCTACACATATTACTTATCAGATTTACATGGAATTGTTATGCAATTTATATGTTTGAATATGAAACTATTTGTGAAAAGATTAAATGTAATTTCTTACCTTTATGACCGAGAGAATTGATTTCATAAGTAAAATCACTCAGTGACCACACCCAGGTGAGCAGACATTGGTTGAGAGCTATGAAACACGCCCTTCACTCCCTAGTATAAAGCCCGTTGCCGGAAGTAAAACTCGGGTTTACAGAAATGCAAGGACTTTGTCCGAATGCATAGAAGGGCGAATTTTCAACGTGGAGGTGACGACTGACACATGGAATGGTGAATTTCGACAAAGACCAGCCAGAATATAGTATGAACAGATTATGGCAACTTGGTATGAACTTTGAACAATTCCTCACTAAAGAGGAAGTGATTAGATCTTAGTGGTCGCAGTTAGCAGACTGCAGTTGGTGAACGCGCCCTAAAACGAACACAGACAATCTCTCTACAGACACTACCACCAGAAAGACTCTTCCAAGGACCAGAGTCTTTCATCTTGTCTGGCTCTGGCCATAGAGAAGCCTATCGCTTACACACCCGAGCGTGACACATCTGCCGAAGCCAAGCAATCGTAAATATCTAATTGCATTATCTTTTTCCGAATGGATGGTTGTTAAAGTGCATATGTGTTGATATTGATATGAGCAGATATGAGCAGATATGAGCAGATATGAGCAGATATGAGCAGATCGCCCATAGAGACTATCATTCCTTTGTCCCAGAGCCTTCCCGCTCTTTCGTTTCATCCAAACCCTCCCCTTCCTTTGTGTAACTAGCCATCATATCAGAAAAACCCACTAGGGACCTTTCATAGCATGATTGCTAACATGTATGATTTATGTATACTCAGCAACGTCCCTTTTTCAGGACCCTGTCTTTCAAAGATAATTCGTAAAAATTCAAATAACTTCACAGATCTTCATTGTAAAGGGGTTAAACACTGTTTCCCATGCTTGTTCAACGAACCATAAACAATGAATGAACATGCACATCTGCAACGGTCATTAAGACACTAGCAGCTTACAGAAGGTAGGCAATTAAGGTCACAGTTATAAAAACTTAGTAGAAAGGCCTCTTTAGTGTCCACCAAAAGAAAGATTCCCAGGGTCCCTGGACATCTGCGTGAATGTGCCTTAGGCTGCAAGGAGGCATGAGGACTGCAGATAAATTGCAATGTCCGTACTGTGAGACGCCTAAGACAGCGCTACAGGGAGAAAGGACGGACAGCTGATCGTCCTCGCAGTGGCAGACCACGTGTAACAACACCTGCACAAGATCGGTACATCCGAACATCACACCTGCGGGACAGGTACAGGATGGCAACAACAACAACTGCCCGAGTTACACCAGCAACGCACAATCCCGCCATCAGTGCTCACAGCAAGAACGGGCAAATCTGGTGCAGTCCATGAGGAGGAGATGCACTGCAGTACTTAATGCAGCTGGTGGCCACACCAGATACTCACTGTTATTTTGACCCCCCCTTTGTTCAGGGACACATTATTCAATTTCTGCTAGTCACATGTCTGTGGAACTTGTTCAGTTTATATCTCAGTTGTTGAATCTTGTTATGTTCATACACAAATTTACACATGTTAAGTTTGCTGAAAAAGAAACGTAGTTGACAGTGAGAGGACGTAAACATTTTTGCTGAGTTTTTTATATGCAATTCTGTGTGATTCTTTAGCTAGTAAATAAATCATTAAGACACTTTGTGGATGCTGATTTAAACATGGGAGCTAGGATTCGTGCAGATTTAGATCTTACGATGTTCAGAATGAGACTGACTGATAATGAGGTAACGATTAAAACTTGACTGCTATAAAGGATCATCAGATCTTTAAGAGAGCGGATTCGGGAGATAGCCGCTCTATATAAATAAATGCTTCCGTGGTGCCACAGGTTATTAATTAGTTAATTGTTGCATGGTTGAATTCAATCACGTAATCAGTTAAACGTTAGGTAATCGATTTAATAAAATAGCATGTCATCATTTTAATCAGAGCCAGAGACACGGCACTACACTTGTGGATCTTGAATCTGAATGTGTCCGTCTGTATCAGGTAGACAAAGCTTCTCTCCTTCTAGGTCCTAGAGAGATAATATATTTTCAGAGTTCCAGAGAGAGTTGCCGTCCTAAATAAGAGGAGTTATGAAGAACATAGCTCATTTTAGGATTCATCTGGAGGTTTATCGCTAACCTTCTGCTCTGGTGATATGCTATGCCATGTATTTAGTGTTTCCTCTCTATTAAAACTGTCTTAACAGCAGTAAGGATACTGGACGTAACAGCAGTAAGGATACTGGATGTAACAGCAGTAAGGCTACTGGATGTAACAGCAGTAAGGCTACTGGATGTAACAGCAGTAAGGATACTGGACGTAACAGCAGTAAGGATACTGGACGTAACAGCAGTAAGGATACTGGACGTAACATCAGTAAGGATACTGGATGTAACAGCTGTAAGGCTACTGGACGTAACAGCAGTAAGGCTACTGGACGTAACATCAGTAAGGATACTGGATGTAACATCAGTAAGGATACTGGACGTAACAACAGTAAGGCTACTGGACGTAACATCAGTAAGGATACTGGATGTAACATCAGTAAGGATACTGGACGTAACATCAGTAAGGATACTGGATGTAACATCAGTAAGGATACTGGACGTAACAGCAGTAAGGATACTGGACGTAACAGCAGTAAGGCTACTGGACGTAACATCAGTAAGGATACTGGATGTAACATCAGTAAGGATACTGGGCGTAACATCAGTAAGGATACTGGACGTAACATCAGTATCAAGGCTACTGGACGTAACATCAGTAAGGATACTGGACGTAACATCAGTAAGGATACTGGACGTAACAGCAGTAAGGATACTGGACGTAACATCAGTATCAAGGCTACTGGACGTAACATCAGTAAGGATACTGGACGTAACATCAGTAAGGATACTGGACGTAACATCAGTAAGGATACTGGACGTAACAATAGTGGAAATCATAGAAGAAATCAACCTGGGTTACAGTGGTTCACTCTCTGAAAGAGTTACTTTAGAGTGACACATGGAAACCAATGGTAACACTTTAGATTTTCAACCGTACTGTAGTGTTGATATTGATCTGAGAGTTGGCCTTTGATTTCTGCCTACTCTAGGTTATAACACACAGTCATCCCATAATATCTACAGCCTTTGATTAGCTGTTTCTGTCTCACCCACACCGATTAATCTAGTGCTGAATAATGTGTTGGTAGATTGATTGTTTTGTGTTGTGTGCTGATAGAGATGAGGAAAATGAGGAGTCCAATTATTTTTCTGCGCTAAATAAAATATTAATTATTTATTATTTGACCTTTATTTAACTAGGCAAGTCAGTTAAGAACAAATTCTTATTTACCATGTCAGCCTACCTACAGGGACAGCCATAGTAGTACAGCACCCCTGGAGCAAATTAAGGTTAAGTGCTCAAGGACACATCGACAGTTTTTCACCTTGTCGGCTCGATTCAATCCAGCAACCTTTCGGTTACTGGCCCAACGCTCTGACCACTAGGGTACCTGCCCCCAGATTCACATTTAAAACATCTATAGTATCCACTCTCAGTATCCACGCTATAGTATCCACCCTATAGTATCCACCCTATAGTATCCACCCTCAGTATCCACCCTATAGTATCCACCCTCAGTATCCACCCTATAGTATCCACCCTCAGTATCCACCCTATAGTATCCACCCTCAGTATCCACCCTATAGTATCCACCCTATAGTATCCACCCTATAGTATCCACCCTCAGTATCCACCCTCAGTATCCACCCTATAGTATCCACCCTCAGTATCCACCCTCAGTATCCACCCTATAGTATCCACCCTATAGTATCCACCCTATAGTATCCACCCTCAGTATCCACCCTATAGTATCCACCCTCAGTATCCACCCTCAGTATCCACCCTCAGTATCCACCCTATAGTATCCACCCTATAGTATCCACCCTCAGTATCCACCCTATAGTATCCACCCTCAGTATCCACCCTATAGTATCCACCCTCAGTATCCACCCTATAGTATCCACCCTATAGTATCCACCCTATAGTATCCACCCTCAGTATCCACCCTATAGTATCCACCCTCAGTATCCACCCTCAGTATCCACCCTATAGTATCCACCCTCAGTATCCACCCTCAGTATCCATCCTCAGTATCCACCCTATAGTATCCACCCTCAGTATCCACCCTATAGTATCCACCCTATAGTATCCATCCTATAGTATCCACCCTATAGTATCCACCCTATAGTATCCACCCTATAGTATCCATCCTATAGTATCCACCCTATAGTATCCACCCTCAGTATCCACCCTATAGTATCCACCCTCAGTATCCACCCTATAGTATCCACCCTCAGTATCCACCCTATAGTATCCACCCTCAGTATCCACCCTATAGTATCCACCCTATAGTATCCATCCTATAGTATCCACCCTATAGTATCCACCCTCAGTATCCACCCTATAGTATCCACCCTATAGTATCCATCATATAGTATCCACCCTATAGTATCCACCCTATAGTATCCACCCTATAGTATCCACCCTGTAGTATTTACCCTCAGCCGCACATTTTTGGGGAAGGTTGTCCTCTATCCTATCTTCTCCCTGGACATACAAGAGCAGGCATCACACCTAGTGACCAATAGGGCACCAGGAATCACACCTAGTGACCAATAGGGCACCAGGAATCACACCTAGTGACCAATAGGGCGCCAGGCATCCCAGCTGAATTGACCAGTAACATCCTAGCCCATGTGAAATACCCATGTAACCACAGAGCATGCTTTTATCCATTATCAAATGAGCTTGTATTCACACCCATTCACAAACACCACACACACACACACACACACACACACACACACACACACACACACACACACACACACACACACACACACACACACACACACACACACACACACACACACACACACACACTCACACACACATACTCTCTTTCTCGCTCTCTCTCTTCACAAGCCATAGAAGAAGTGACTGTAGGCAGAGAGACTACTGTACCCAGTATCTGAGAACCGCTGGATAACTGCCCTGACTGAGCATTTCCATTTTTACTGTAAAAAAACACAAATGGATTGCATTGGGTTCAATAAATCAAGCTTCCCCTTTTCTTACATCGAGACTTCCTATGATGTATACATTCAGGATATATATATATTTTTGCACTGAAAACATGTCCTGTGCCAGGAACAGAGGGGTTTTAATTACTGATGAACACGTGTGTGATATTTGAGAATGGGAGAGTGACTTTTGACATCATGTTTCCACTTTGCCCAAGGGGCTGGTATCACACAGTACAACCAGCCTATACTGATATACACAGGGCTGGTATCACACAGTACAACCAGCCTATACTGATATACACAGGGCTGGTATCACACAGTACAACCAGCCTATACTGATATACAATGGGCTGGTATAACACAGTACAACCAGCCTATACTGATATACACAGGGCTGGTATCACACAGTACAACCAGTCTATACCGATATACAGTAGACGTGTGAATATGGTGGGCTGCAAGGGTTTGTTGTCTAATGAAGGTTAATACACACCTTTGAAACCCATCTAAAATATCTATCCATTGGCCAATCAATAATATTTTCATTCACAAGTCATTATGGAAAATGTGTAGAGCTGTGCCATTTGGTCAGAATCAAATCAAATCAAATGTATTTATAAAGCCCTTTTTACATCAGCCGATGTAAAATATACAGAAACCCAACCTAAAACCCCAAAGAGCAAGCGATGCAAATGTAGAAGCACGGGGGCTAGGAAAAACTCCCTAGATGAGAGCTCAGTCTGGTTGACCAGGCTAACTTACAGTACCTTACCAATCCTGACAAGACAACAATTTGTTTCATTAATTTCAGTCAACCAGTCAACCATTCAACCATTTCAGACAACCATTTGTTTCACTGACAGTTCCTTCTTCCACAACAGGTAAACCATGATCACCTTGCTCCTACTGTGTGTGTGTCTTCCCTTCATCACATCAACTATATCATTTGAAGACCCTGGAGGTATGTGTAATCTTACATCAACAATGTTCACTGGCCCTATTGAAATTCTATAGAAAATGTGTCATTCCTTCCGCCTTTCTTGGAGTAATCAGTGATCTAACACAGATAGATAGGTGTAAGAAAGCTTTCCATCAATCAACATCAAGGAAGGACCAAGGGAAGGTTGCAGTTCTAGCTATTCAAATAGGGAAGGTTGCAGTTCTAGCTATTCAAACTGGGAAGGTTGCAGTTCTAGCTATTCAAATAGGGAAGGCTGCAGTTCTAGCTATTCAAACTGGGAAGGTTGCAGTTCTAGCTATTCAAATAGGGAAGGCTGCAGTTCTAGCTATTCAGACTGGGAAGGTTGCAATTCTAGCTATTCAAACAGGGAAGGTTGCAGTTCTAACTATTCAAACAGGCAAGGCTGCAGTTCTAGCTATTCAAACACACGAATGGTTGCAGTTCTAGCTATTCAAACAGAGCTCCTGTTATATACTGTACATGTAGTCCACTGGCCACCGCTGACAGTAAATGTCAAAGAAGAAAGTTTTCTAGTCTCTCCCTATAGGGTTTGGAATAATGCAGGCAGATGACATGAGTTTACTCCACTTCACTCTTCCTGCGTGTGCTACTCATGAGCAGTATAACAGTATAAATCAATCAATCAAATGCATTTATAAAGCCCTTTTTACATCAGCAGATGTCACAAAGTGCTATACAGAAACCCAGCCTAAAACCCCAAACAACAAACAAAGTATCTTCCATCCAAATAGATGCAAATACAGTATATTGTAAAAAATGTATCTCATACTATCCTCCCCAGATCTTGACAGTACCCTGAGTGTCAGCATCCCCATGGAGGTGCCGTTGCACCCTCTGATGGGCTCCAAGGTGGTGGTGCCCTGCTACTTCCAGGACAACACGCTCAATGACCCCGGCGCGCCCACTGTCACCCCACTGTCTCACCGCATCAAATGGACCTACGTCGCCAAGGGCAAGGCCACCCTCATACTTCTGGCGTCAGAGGGCAAAGTTCACGTGGAGACGGAATACCTAGACCGGGTCACCATGGTCAACTATCCGCTGGTGCCCACCGACATCACCATGGAGATAACAGAACTGCGCGCCAAGGACTCGGGCACCTATCGCTGTGAGGTCATGCACGGCATCGAGGATAACTACGACTCGGTGGACATCCAGGTTCAAGGTACGCACCTAAACCAAATATCTGAGTTATTGGGATCAATTGTGTCAATCGATTCAGTCAATTCTGGAAGTAAACTGAAATTCAAATTCAAATTTTTCTCAATGCTCATTGCACCCCCTCGGGTCGTAAATGAATGTGTGTGAAACTCCTAAACAGTAAGAACATATCTTATGTAAATCAATAGAAAAGGATGTTTGACATAGATGGGCTCAATTCCATTTTGATTCAATCAATTCAGGAAGTAAACTGAAATTCAAATTCCAATTTTCCTCAATGCTTTGCAATTGGAATTGGAATAGAAATTTCAGTTTACTTCCAGAATTGATTGAAAAAAAAATGGAATTGAGCCCAACCCTCTGAAATGGAATAATACTAAATATAATATGACGGTGAGGGCGATGTGTTTTCTCCTTTCCAGGTATTGTGTTCCACTACCGAGCCATCTCGACACGCTACACTCTGAACTTTGAGAGGGCCAAGGCTGCCTGTATCCAGAACAGTGCCACCATCGCCACCCCAGCACAACTACAGGCTGCCTTTGACGATGGCTTCCACCAATGTGACGCCGGGTGGCTCTCTGACCAAACAGTCAGGTAATTGTGCTAAACTGTGTACCGTTATCTGTCATTACTGTTTTCAAGAAACCATCTTTGTGGGGATGTGAAATCATCTAGATCATGGGTTGGCATTAAAGCAAAGACATGTTCTAACCATTTGGGATTTTGAAAAATACTAATTGACGGCGTGACATGTATGCATATTTTTTCTTTGCCATCTCACGTGATCTACTCAAGGTACCCCATCCATGAGCCTCGTGAGGGTTGCTTTGGAGACAAGGATGAGTTCCCGGGAGTGCGAACCTACGGCGTGAGAGAAGTCAACGAGACCTATGACGTGTACTGCTTTGCCCAGAAGATGTCAGGTACGCCACACTGTAGATGATGGTCATTATGCAAGGTGTTTTGTGGTGCACATACACTACCATTCAAAAGTTTGGGGTCACTTAGAAATGTCCTTGTTTTTTAAAGAAAAAGCACATTTTTGGTTCATTAAAATAACATCAAATTGATCAGAAATACAGTGTAGACATTGTTAATGATGTAAATGACTATTGTAGCTGGAAACGGCTGATTTTTTATGGAATATCTACATAGGCATACAGAGGCCCATTATCAGCAACCATCACTCCTGTGTTCCAATGGCACGTTGTGTTATCATTTTAAAAGGCTAATTGATCATTAGAAACCACTTTTGCAATTATGTTAGCACAGCTGAAAACTGTTGTGCTGGTTAAAGAAGCAATAAAACTGGCCTTCTTTAGACTAGTTGAGTATCTGGAGCATCAGCATTTGTGGGTTCGATTACAGGCTCAAAATCGCCAGAAGCAATGAACTTTCTCCTGAAACTCGTTCTGAGAAATGAAGGCTATTCCATGCGAGAAATTGCCAAGAAACTGAAGATCTCGTACAACGCTGTGTACTACTCCCTTCACAGAACAGGGCAAACGGTCTCTAACCAGAATAGAAAGAGGAGTGGGAGGCCCCAGTGCACAACTAAGCAAGAGGACAAGTACATTAGAGTGTCTAGTTTGAGAAACAGATGCCTCACAAGCCCTCAACTGGCAGCTTCATTAAATAATACTCGCAAAACACCAGTCTCAACGTCAACAGTGAAGAGGCGACTCTGGGATGCTGGCCTTCTAGGCAGAGTTGCCATATCTCAGACTGGCCAATAAAAAGAAAAGATTAAGATGGGCAGAAAAACACAGACACTGGACAGAGGAAGATATGGTTTATATTATATTATTATATGAATCATCATTGAACTGCATCATGCATTCTGACAACAAGCCTTACTGTAGATCATGGAACGTTGAGTCAAATAGAACCTATTTTAAAACCTATTTTAAAAGGTGGTTTTAAGCATAAACTTGGAATGTGATATTTTTGACTGCTGTTGTGATTGTCTGATTGTTTCATATGCGCAAAGTAGTTAAAACCCGGTCAGTTCCACTTTAAGTGACTTATAGCAGACATATTCAATAGGTGGACCGCAGTCCGGCTCCGTACCCACAACGGGGTTAATAAGAGAAAAAAAAAGAATACAAAAACATTAGGACTGTTTCTATACTGAACAAAAAATATAAACACAACATGTAAAGTGTTGGTCCCATGTTACATGAGCTGAAATAAAATATCCTAGAAATTGTCCATACACACAAAAAGCTTAAATAAATGTGTTTACATCCCTGTTAGTGAGCATTTCTCCATTGCCAAGATAATCCATCCACCTGATGTGGCATATCAACAAGATGATTAAACACCATGATCATTACACAGGTGCACCTCGTGCCACTCTAAAATGTGCAGTTTTGTCACACAACACAATGCCACAGATGTCTCAAGTTTGGAGGGCCTCACAACCTCAGACCACATATAACTACGCCAGCGCAGGACCTCCACATCCAGCTTCTTCACCTGTGGGATTGTCTGAGACCAGCCACCCGGACAGCTGATGAAACTGATGAAGCATTTCTGTCTGTAATAAAGCCCTTTTCTGGGGAAAAACTCATTCTGATTGGCTCGGCCTGGCTCCCCTTCCCAGGCCCACCCAGGCCCACCCTGTCTGTCTGTCTGTCTGTCTGTCTGTCTGTCTGTCTGTCTGTCTGTCTGTCTGTCTGTCTGTCTGTCTGTCTGTCTGTCTGTCTGTCTGTCTGTCTGTCTGTCTGTCTGTCTGCCTGCCTGCCTGCCTGCCTGCCTGCCTGTCTGTCTGTCTGTCTGTCTGTCTGCCTGCCTGCCTGCCTGCCTGCCTGCCTGCCTGTCTGTCTGTCTGCCTGCCTGCCTGCCTGCCTGCCTGCCTGCCTGTCTGTCTGTCTGCCTGCCTGCCTGCCTGCCTGCCTGCCTGTCTGTACATAATCTACTCTCCTCAATTAGTTGTCTGTTTCTGAAAAGACCTTACATTTACAATTTTGTCATTTAGCAGACGCTCTTATCCAGAGTGACTTACATGAGCAATTAGGGTTAAGTGCCTTGCTCAAGGGCACATTGACAGATTTTAACCTCTTCCCCTAAAACAAGTCTCTTTTACTGCCATTAGTTACTGCAAGGACAGATGCTGCACTTTCATGTTTGTCTGTTTGACTGCCTGCGTGTGTGTTTCTCACTCTTTGCCTTCCTCAGGCAGAGTGTTCTACTCCATGTCTGTGGAGAAGTTCACCTTCTACCAGGCAATGGACCAGTGTGCCAAACTAGGGGCCAAGCTGGCCACCACAGGGCAGCTGTATCTGGCCTGGAAGTCTGGCATGGACGTGTGTAACGCGGGCTGGCTGGCAGACAGAAGCGTCCGCTACCCCATCAACATTGCCAGGCCCCAGTGCGGTGGAGGATTACTGGGAGTGAGGACCGTGTACCTGTTCTCTAACCAGACAGGCTACCCCTACCCAGACTCCCACTATGACGCTATCTGCTATCAAGGTAACCCAGCCACCAGATTTCATCTAAGGACTGCATATCCCATAATGCACCACTGTTGCTATCGATCTCTTCAAGCTTGAACTGTTGTACTTGGTCAAGGCACCAAAAAGAGGTCACAAGTAAATTGTTGTTAAAAAAGAATCAATTTACTTTTACAGCAAAAAGGCCCTGTGGATTACATGTGGGGTGTTAAAACCAGAGTGATTACATGTGGGGTGTTAAAACCAGAGTGATTACATGTGGGGTGTTAAAACCAGAGTGATTACATGTGGGGTGTTAAAACCAGAGTGATTACATGTGGGGTGTTAAAACCAGAGTGATTACATGTGGGGTGTTAAAACCAGAGTGATTACATGTGGGGCGTTAAAACCAGAGTGATTACATGTGGGGTGTTAAAACCAGAGCGATTACATGTGGAGTGTTAAAACCAGAGTGATTTCCAGTAAGACTTGGTGTGAGTATGACTTTAACTTCACCTGCTACCAATGATCTAATTCATAGAAGACAACGATGCAGTCAAGACCACCCTGTTCCCAGAGGTGGCCACCATCACAGCCAGCCCCATGGTCTATCTGGGGCATACCATCACCCCTGAAACTGAGGCACGGGGGGAGGTGCTAACCCAAGCCCCGCTGGACACCACCACCATGGCACCGACCTTACCCATCCCAACCAGTGTGACTGACACATATGCCAAGGTTACCCCGGTCGTGGGGCAAGAGATCATTAGCAGGATGACAGCTAAACCTGACGTGGGCTTCGAGTTCCCTGATGACAATGACACTGCCATGGCTCCTACAGGTTAGTGGATTGTGCTGATAAGCAAAACTCGGTCCTGGGCTTCCCCCCCAGTTTTGGCTTTTGCCCTAGGACTACACAGCTGATTCAAACACTCTTAACCACTAGGCTACCTGCCAGCATTTTCATTTTCAAGTGTATAATAAATGAATTTCTGTCTTTGGTTATGTCTGTCTCTTCCCTGCCTTATCTCTTCACTCTCCACCCTCCCTCCCTCTCTCCGTACTCCTCCTCCCTCCCTCCCTCCCTCCCTCCCTCCCTCCCTCCCTCCCTCCCTCCCTCCCTCTCTCCGTACTCCTACCCCCTCTCTCCCTCCCTCCCTCCCTCCCTCCCTCCCTCTGTACTCCTCCCCCCTCCCTCCCTCTGTACTCCTCCCCCTCCCTCCCTCCCTCTCTCTGTACTCCTCCCTCCCCCCTCCCTCCCTCCCTCCCTCCCTCCCTCCCTCCCTCCCTCCCTCCCTCCCTCTGTACTCCCCTCCCTCCCTCCCTCCCTCCCTCTCTCTGTACTCCTCCCTCCCTCCCTCCCTGCCTCTCTCTGTACTCCCTCCCTCCCTCCCTCCCTCTCTCTGTACTCCTCCCTCCCTCCTTCTCTCTGTACTCCCCCTCCCTCCCTCCCTCCCTCCCTCCCTCCCTCCCTCCCTCCCTCCCTCCCTCCCTCCCTCCCTCCCTCCCTCCCTCCCTCCCTCCCCCCTCCCTCCCTCTCTCTGTACTCCTCCCCCCTCCCTCCCTCCCTCTCTCTGTACTCCTCCCCCCTCCCTCCCTCCCTCTCTCTGTACTCCCCCTCCCTCCCTCCCTCCCTCCTTCCATCCCTCTCTATAGGTGTAGTGTTCCACTACCGTGCTGGCTCCAGTCGCTACGCCATGTCCTTCGTGGAGGCCCAGATGGCCTGTCAGAGTGTGGGTGCAGTCATCGCCAGCTCCCAGCAGCTCCAGGCAGCCTACGAGGCAGGGCTTCACCACTGTGATGCAGGCTGGCTCAGGGACCAGACCGTCAGGTGAGATAGATAGGGTACATCTCAGTAGTCAAAAGGTGGCCCTCTCATTAGGGTTACAAAATTCGGGAAACTTTATGTTCCCGGGTTTTTCAGAAATCCCTGTTGGAGGATATTTGAGAAATGTTTGAACTTTGGGAACATTTCCTGAATTTTTTAACTCCACTTCCAAGACTCCTTTCCTGAAGTGGACAGAAGTATGACTGCTTTCTTACCACACGTCTACCATCAACTCTGACCTTGCTTTCTCCTGTGGTCAGGTACCCCATCCTGTCTCCCAGAGATAGGTGTTCAGGCAACCTGGAGCATGTCCCAGGGGTGAGGTCCTACGGCTTGAGACCTGCTACTGAGCAATACGACGTCTACTGCTATATGGACCGCCTCACGGGTGAGAGACATTCTCCTGCTGCTTCTTCCTTTTTTGTCATCTTCTTCTTCTTCTTCTTCTAAAGACCTTAACTTCAGATGTAAAGTGATTTCTTCTTCTTCTTCTACAGACCTTAACTTCAGATGTACGTAAAGTGAACCATCATTCCTGAGTAAAACCACCTGCTCTCTCTTTTTCCTCACTTCCCAGGGGAGCTATTCTATTCCAGTGACTATGACAGCTTCTCCTATGAGGAGGCTGTAGCCCACTGCCAGAAGCTCAACACCACGCTAGCCACCACAGGGCAGCTATATGCCGCCTGGAGACAGGGCTTCGACAAGTGCCGTCCAGGCTGGCTGCAGGATCGCAGCGTCCGCTACCCCATCCACAACCCCAGGCCCCACTGTGGAGGCGGCAAGGCCGGGGTACACACCATCTACGCCTTCCCCAACCAGACAGGAAACCCCGACCAGCACTCCAGATACGATGCATACTGCTTCAGAGGTATGAGTGTGATCTGTACAGAGTCATGAATAGAGTTGCAAAACCCAACAAAGGTTGTGAGAATTACAATCTGTGACAATTAGAGGGATTCTTACCAGATTTTGTAATTTAATTGGAACCCTTGTTACCAAAATGGTGCCTGTTAAATCTCAACTGGTTAAGCATACATTTATATAAGGCTCTGTGTCAATCCATTGAGAAATAATGGAGACAACCATTGACCCATAAGCTTGAATAATGACAAATACAGCCACTGTTAAAAGTGTGAAAATGATATTGTGTTGGTTTTTCTTTGTTTTGTAGCTGAACGTGCGATTATTCACACTGAAACCAGACTCAATAATACTCTAGTTGTCGAAGAGGAAATGATCAACATGACAACCAGAACAGACCAATTGACGCCTGGTAATATATCTATATATTAAGTGGTCTACAGTATTTCTATACCCCAGGCTATATCCTGCCGACTACGCCAAATGTAACAGTTTTGTTTAAATCAAAATGGACAAGCTGTATTCTAGTCATGTGTTAATATTACATGTTCTTCTTCCTCTGTTCTCTCCGTCTGTGGTTTCTTAGTGAGCCCCATTGAGCCACCTGTCTCTGTGGACGTGTCTGGTTCAGCTTCAGCTGATCATTCTGCCAGTGGTAGTGGTGGTGGAACTCCTGGCCATAGTGGAGACACATCTGGTGGGGCAAGCGGCGAGGGCTCCGGGTCTGGCTTCCAAGTCACCTTCGAGGGCAGTGGACACGTCTTGTCCGGAGAGGGCTCTGGCTCAGGAGATCCTCAGGAGGCGGGAGAAGGGGGCACCACTGTCACCTACCCCCCAAGTGTTGGGTCTGGAGATAATGGTTCCGGGGTGGGGGTGGGAGAGTTCAGCGGGTCTGGAGGTAGTGGGTCCAGGGTGGGGGTGGGAGAGTTCAGTGGGTCTGGAGGTAGTGGGTCTGGGGTGGGAGAGTTCAGCGGGTCTGGGGATAGTGGGTCCGGGTTGGGGGTGGGAGAGTTCAGCGGGTCTGGGGATAGTGGGTCCGGGGTTGGAGAGTTCAGCGGGTCTGGCGATAGTGGGTCTGGGGTGGGAGAGTTCAGCGGGTCTGGGGATAGTGGGTCCGGGGTTGGAGAGTTCAGCGGGTCTGGCGATAGTGGGTCTGGGGTGGGAGAGTTCAGCGGGTCTGGGGATAGTGGGTCCGGGTTGGGGGTGGGAGAGTTCAGCGGGTCTGGGGATAGTGGGTCCGGGGAGGGGGTGGGAGAGTTCAGTGGTGGGCTACCGTCCGGTGTCCTTCCTCACTTGGGTAGTGGCAGCGGTGTATCTGGGGACCTGAGCGGTAGCGGGGTCTCTGTCATCATCATGCTGGACGGAGAGATGGTGGACATTGCCAAACGGCAGCCCACCGGACAGGAATTTGGACAAGGAGGTGTGGACATCAGTGGCTCCGGAGGAATGTCTGGATCGGGTGGCTTCTTCAGCGGGGATGTGACCAGCACCTCTGGCTCCGGAAGTCCTGACATATCTTTCACACATTCAGGTCTCATTGACCTGACCGATCAGCCCTCAGGAGAACAGGAAGTTTCCGGCTACCAGACTTTCCCCTCCGGTTATCCGTCCGGTTTTCACAGCGGCTTTGGATTCCCATCCAGCGGGGACAGATCCCACTCAGGCCACGAGGTCATCTTCCTGACAGAAGATGGGATGATGGAGGTGACGGCACGACCAGGTGAGCAGCGTGCGGAGCAGGGCCGGGGTTACGTAGAGGTCAGTGGAGATGGCAGTAGCCGGGAAGAAGGGACCACATCAGCCAGTGAGTCGCCATTTACAGAGGGCCTGTCTGTGGTGCTGCCGCCTGGTTCTACCATGACTTACCCAGAGTATATCGCCAGTCTTGGAAACACAGGCAGAGGGGATGACCTGGATCTGGTAGATGAAAGCCATGAGCTGGAAGGCCAGGAACAGAAAGGGTTGGGAGGGTCCACGGACACGATCGATGTCACGGCACCATCGGCAGTCTTCTCTAGCCTGACGACAGCACCCGCCGTCTTGATGGTGACCCCTGCTGTGGTGGAGGAGCCTGCTGTAGTGGTCGGTATGTTGCTTAAAGGGATAGTACCGCAATATTTTATCATATCTTATATTTGATCCAATATTTTATCATGCAGTGGAGGGCATAGGCCCACTCACTGGGCAGCCAGGCCCAGCCAATCAGAATTATTTTTTCCCCACAAAAGGGCTTTATTACAGACAGAAATACTCCTAATTTTTGTTTTGACGTTTGATTATTATTGAAATCTGTACTGCACTGTTGAGGAGGGCTTGCAAGCATTTCACTGTACCATTTATACCTGTTGTATGCTATGTAAGTGACGAATCAACTTTGATTTGATTCTCCCAGTAGGCTCCACTCTGTCTCAGTTAACTCCTGTAAACAGTTCAGTGTATTTTTATTTCAGCTCATGAAACATGGGACCAACACATGTTGAGTTTATATTTTTGTGGACTAACTCAGTTCCAGCCATTCCATTCCAGCCATTACAATGAGCCTATCCTCCTATAGCTCCTGCCACCAGCCTCCACTGTGTTCAGTGTGCTATAAGACATTGTTTACTTGTCTTTATCCACCTCATGTTAACAGCTAGTGAACTACTTCCGCTGGTTAGCATATTGTCTAAATCAACCCACCTCATGCTAACAGCTAGTGAACTACTTTCCCTGGTTAGCTTATTGTCTAAATCAACCCACCTCAAGCTAACAGTTAGTGAACTACTTCCCCTGGTTAGCATATTGTCTAAATCAACCCACCTCATGCTAACAGCTAGTGAACTACTTCCCCTGGTTAGCATATTGTCTAAATCAACCCACCTCATGCTAACAGCTAGTGAACTACTTCCCCTGGTTAGCATATTGTCTAAATCAACCCACCTCATGCTAACAGCTAGTGAACTACTTCCCCTGGTTAGCATATTGTCTAAATCAACCCATTCTTTGTTTGACCCTGCCTCTTTCTAGCTGATCCTGAACCTTGTGAGCCTAACCCGTGTGGAGCAGGCACCTGCTCTGTGCAGGATGGCTTCGCTTTCTGCCAATGCCCACATGGATTTGCTGGAGAGGACTGCAGCACACGTGAGTGCCACCACGTGTTTTACGAGATGTACTGTATTGACGTGATTGTAAGCCCACATATCTAAAAATATGTTTTCACTCATCATTCATATCTCAGTTAGACATGTTTTGTGTTTACATGCAAATTACAGTTGCCATGTCCCACAACGTATACCTTTAGAGGGGAGGGGGTAACTTTGTTCATGTGTCGATCTATCTGTCTGTGTGTGCAGTGGTGCAGGGCTGCGCCGAGGGCTGGGTGGAATTCATGGGCAGCTGCTACCTGCACTTTGTTGAGAGAGACACCTGGCTTGACGCTGAGCAACGCTGCCAAGAGCTCAATGCCCACCTAGTCAGCATCACCTCCCAACAGGAACAGGTGTTTGTAAACTGTGAGTAAAGAGATAGAATGTGTGCAAATTGTTGAGAGTTAGAATAATAGAATACACAAGGTTGCATAATGTGGTTGTGCATCAGCGGTTTTCAGTGACACTCAATCAGCCCATGTCAGCTAACATTTTTAACATTAGTAAGTTGGTGTAGTAAATCTACAGCCCGGGCTTGCAGGACACGTGACCCCATTGATTTTGTTAGTCACTCAACTGGAGAAAAGAGTCTCTACGCCCATGCATGGCAAAATGTGTAGAATTGAAGAAAATTAACGTAAAAAAAACGTAAAAAACTCTCCGCCGTGAAGAGAGGGGCCACTAAAATGTTTTGCCTGTAAATCCCGCTTAGGACCCCCAAAAGGCTAGGGCCGGCCCTGTGTGTGTGTGTGTCATTTATTTATTACAGACATTAACATATATGATACATACATGACAGTTCACTGCTCTCTTCTCCATCCAGCTAACGCTCAGGACTATCAGTGGATTGGACTCAATGACAAGGACGTGCAGAATGAGTTCCGCTGGACAGATGGCAGTCCATTGGTGAGTTTTTCTTTAGTCCAGTTCAGGTATCCCCTACTCTTATCTCCTAATTTGAAATGGGAAATGCTCTCTACAAATTAATAATAATAAGAAGAAGAAGAAGAAGAAGAAGAAGAAGAAGAAGAAGAAGAAGAAGAAGAAGAAGAAGAAGAAGAAGAAGAAGCGTTTAAATTAGCATTTGACTTGTTATTTCCATTTGATCCTCCATTCTAATTTTCGCATTCAGGAATTTGAGAACTGGAGGCCCAACCAGCCGGATAACTACTTTAACTCTGGAGAGGACTGTGTGGTGATGATCTGGCATGAGAACGGCCAGTGGAACGATGTGCCCTGCAACTACCACCTGCCCTTCACCTGCAAGAGTGGACCTGGTAGGAGCAGGGGTTAGGGGTTGAGGTTCAGAGGGCACAGCACATTCATTGGGTCAGCTGTCAGTCACTTAGCCAACAGGACAGAGAATTAGCACTAGCCTTGCTTTTTTAAATATAGGGAAGTCATGACTAGCACCTCAAGGTGAATCAAGTGTTAAATCAATTGTTATAGCTGCAATATGTAACTTTTTGGGCAACGCTGACCAAATTCGTAGATCTGTTCTATGTGCTGTATTTCTATGCTTCCCATTCTTAAGTTTCGTTTTTGCGTCTTTTACTTTCGATGTTCAACAGCGTCAAACAGTTGAAAATACAATATTTTTGGTTAATGAAAATATATTTCACAGCGGTTTGGATGGTACAATGATGCTTGTTTTGTCATATAAATTGAAATGAATAGAACCATTAGAAGTTTAGCAACCTGGAAATGGCGGAGCAATTTCTGTGTCTTGCACCTTTAATCGTGTTAAAACTGTGTGTTAAACCTTATTGTTGGCCCATTCACTATTTGAAGGAAACACATAGGCAGATGGAGATCTTGGCTAATTTTTCGGGTTTTCCCTTTCTTCCCAGTCATGTGCCACTCGCCCCCAGAGGTGGACAACGCCAGGCCGATGGGCAGCAGAAGAGACCGTTACCCTGTCAACTCTATAGTCCTCTACAAGTGTGACATAGGCTTCACACGGCGACACCCAACTGTTGTACGCTGCCTTCCCAATGGGCGGTGGGAGGAGCCCCAAGTGGAGTGTATAGAACGTGAGTCTGTTCAGTCACTGGTGTCTCGTCCACTTCCATCAGCTCACTTTTAAAAACCTCAGCCTCCACACAACATTGTTTCTGGGTTCCGAGATCAGAGTCTAATAGCCATGCAGATGACATCACACATACTAACAGAATAACATTCACGTGCTTTAGAAATATAGACATCATGAGAAATAACAGACATCTCTAGGTAAACAAGTCAATAACATTACAGTAAAGTAAAGTAGGCGAGATATGAGGCACTATGGCAGGCAAATTCCGATCTGGACTTCGGAGCCAGTTCCACTGCTGATTTTCATTCTTCCCCCGTAATCAGGGACTTAAACCTGGGACACCTGGTGGGTGCAATTCGTTATCAGGTGGGACAGAAAATCCAGGCTCAGATTTGAATACCCCATGCACTATGGAATTTCCTTATTCATGTTCTTTGATGGTTATTCAAGAATATTCATAGTCATCAAAATGCGCCTCTATCTCCCTCAGCCGGTGTCACCCCCAGCAACAGATTACACAACAGGTCCATCAGGAGACGGTCTAAAGGAGCCAACAGTCGGTCATGGAGGAAGCTTCTCTAAGCAGGATTGAAGAGACACACTAAAAGATAACTAAATGGAGCCATTTTGCCTGAACAAAAAACAGAACATTCCCACCAGGGGTGGAAATGGAAAAAAGTGATGTCATGTAAAATCCTTGAAATCACCTAAAGCTCATGTTTTACATGTCCATTTAATTTCATTCCCCCATTTCCACCCCTGATTACCACCATGTATATATATATATATATACAGTGGGGAGAACAAGTATTTGATACACTGCCGATTTTGCAGGTTTTCCTACTTACAAAGCATGTAGAGGTCTGTAATTTTTATCATAGGTACTCTTCAACTGTGAGAGACGGAATCTAAAACAAAAATCCAGAAAATCACATTGTATGATTTTTAAATAATTAATTTGCATTTTATTGCATGACATAAGTATTTGATCACCTACCAACCAGTAAGAATTCCAGCTCTCACAGACCTGTTAGTTTTTCTTTAAGAAGCCCTCCTGTTCTCCACTCATTACCTGTATTAACTGCACCTGTTTGAACTTGTTACCTGTATAAAAGACACCTGTCCACACACTCAATCAAACAGACTCCAACCTCTCCACAATGGCCAAGACCACAGAGCTGTGTAAGGACATCAGGGATAAAATTGTAGACCTGCACACGGCTGGGATGGGCTACAGGACACTAGGCAAGCAGCTTGGTGAGAAGGCAAAAACTGTTGGCGCAATTATTAGAAAATGGAAGAAGTTCAAGATGACGGTCAATCTCCCTCGGTCTGGGGCACCAGCCCAGAACTACACGGCAGGACCTGGTCAATGACCTGAAGAGAGCTGGGACTACAGTCTCAAAGAAAACCATTAGTAACACACTACGCCGTCATGGATTAAAATCCTGCAGCGCACGCAAGGTCCCCCTGCTCAAGCCAGCGCATGTCCAGGCCTGTCTGAAGTTTGCCAATGACCATCTGGATGATCCAGAGGAGGAATGGGAGAAGGTCATGTGGTCTGATGGGACAAAAATAGAGCTTTTTGGTCTAAACTCCACTCGCCGTGTTTGGAGGAAGAAGAAGAAGGATGAGTACAACCCCAAGAACACCATCCCAACCGTGAAGCATGGAGGTGGAAACATCATTCTTTGGGGATGCTTTTCTGCAAAGGGGACAGGACAACTGCACCGTATTGAGGGGAGGATGGATGGGGCCATGTATCGCCAGATCTTGGCCAACAACCTCCTTCCCTCAGTAAGAGCATTGAAGATGGGTCGTGGCTGGGTCTTCCAGCATGACAACGACCCGAAACACACAGCCAGGGCAACTAAGGAGTGGCTCCGTAAGAAGCATCTCAAGGTCCTGGAGTGGCCTAGCCAGTCTCCAGACCTGAACCCAATAGAAAATCTTTGGAGGGAGCTGAAAGTCTGTATTGCCCAGCGACAGCCCGAAACCTGAAGGATCTGGAGAAGGTCTGTATGGAGGAGTGGGCCAAAATCCCTGCTGCAGTGTGTGCAAACCTGGTCAAGAACTACAGGAAACGTATGATCTCTGTAATTGCAAACAAAGGTTTCTGTACCAAATATTAAGTTCTGCTTTTCTGATGTATCAAATACTTATGTCATGCAATAAAATGCAAATTAATTACTTAAAAATCATACAATGTGATTTTCTGGATTTTTGTTTTAGATTCCGTCACTCACAGTTGAAGAGTACCTATGATAAAAATTACAGACTTCTACATGCTTTGTAAGTGGGAAAACCTGCAAAATCGGCAGTGTATCAAATACTTGTTCTCCCCACTGTATATATATACTACCGTTCAAAAGTTTGGGGTCACTTAGAAATGTTCCAGTTCTTCAAAGAAAAGCACATTTTTTGTCCATTAAAATAACATCAAATTGATCAGAAATACAGTGTAGACATTGATAATGTTGTAAATGACTATTGTAGCTGGAAACGGCTGATTTTTAATGGAATATCTACATAGGCGTACAGAGGCCCATTATCAGCAACCATCACTCCTGTGTTCCAATGGCACATTGTGTTAGCTAATCCACGTTTATCATTTTAAAAGGCTAATTGATCATTAGAAAACCCTTTTGCAATTATGTTAGCACAGCTGAAAACTGTTGTGCTGATTAAAGAAGCAATAAAACTGGCCTTCTTTAGACTAGTTGAGTATCTGGAGCATCAGCATTTGTGGGTTCGATTACAGGTTCAAAATGTCCAGAAACAAATAACTTTCTCCTGAAACTCGTCAGTCTATTCTTGTTCTGAGAAATTAAGGCTATTCCATGCAAGACATTTCCAAGAAACTGAAGATCTCGTACAATGCTGTGTACTACTCCCTTCACAGAAGAGCGTAAACTGGCTCTAACCAGAATAGAAAGAGGAGTGGGAGGCCCCGGTGCACAACTGAGCAAGAGGACAAGTACATTAGAGGATCTAGTTTGAGTATCTAGGCTCACAAGTCCTCAACTGGCAGCTTCATTAAATAGTACCCGCAAAATACCAGTCTCAACGTCAACAGTGAAGAGGCGACTCCGGGATGCTGTTTATCATTTAAAATTATAAACTTGTATTAGCTAACACAACTTGCTATTGGAACACTGGAGTGATGGTTGCTGATAATGGGCCTCTGTACGACTATGTAGATATTCCATAAGAAATCAGCCGTTTCCAGCTACAATAGTCATTTACAGCATAATTGTCTACACTGTATTTCTGATCAATTTGATGTTATTTTAATGGACAAAAAATGTGCTTTTCTTTAAAAACAAGGATATTTCTAAGTGACCCCAAACTTTTGAACAGTAGTGTGTATATATATGTATATATGTGTGTGTGTGTGTGTGTGTGTACTGTATATATATAGTGAAGTATATATATATATATATATATATATATATATATATATATATATATATATATATATAGTATATAAACACCAAAGCGCATTAGACATGATTTTGTAGTCTGACTGACAATGATGATCTCTGAGTGTCCCTCTGTGCCTTTGCGGGGATGTAGGGCAGGGGTTCTCAACCTGGGGTACTAGTAATCTTTGGGGTACATGGCCTATCCACAGAGTTCTTAATGTATGTCTAATTGAGGGGATACTTTGGGCACATCATTATGTGATTGGGGGTACAGTTACAAAAAAAGGTTGCGAACCACTGATACAGGGGGATATAAGGAGGTTCATCTTGTGTCAGCATCATTTGGAAGGTTCATTGGTTTATGGCTGTGTTCAGCCATTGGAGTCTATTTATGGCTGTGTTCAGCCATTGGAGTCTGTTGATTGGTAGCTCGGTATGGTCCCTTATGTAATTCTCTGAGCAGGGTGGAAAGGATGACTCTCAAAGAGACGCTGGACAGGTAGTAGTAAAAGGAATGGATAGTTTTATTTATTTGGG
>CM042392.1:32186156-32338656 GCA_023634145.1 Thymallus thymallus | reverse complement strand
CGGGTAGAACCCTACTGTGCCCAACAACGCACCTGTGACACTAGCGCTCTCTAGTGGCGATTATATGAATCAGCAGGAGGATTTATTTAGCAATCAGCAGGGTTGTGTTCATAAGGGCACAAAACGGAAGAGAAAGGGAAAGCCAACTGAAACAGGGAGAGACTACCTGGACAATAAACACACATTTTTATTTTCTGTTGCAAAGCGTTTTAAAAACATTTTTCATTGTGTGCTCTAATGAAGAGGACCTGGCCACTACTGGCAGGCAGTATTATGTTTCTATCAGTGGAGGCTGCTGACGGGAGGACGGCTCATAATAATGTCTGTAATGGAGTGAATGGAATGGTATCAACATATAATAACCACGAGTTTGATACCATTCCATTTACTTCATCTCAGCCATTATTATGAGCCGTCCTCCCGTCAGCAGCCTCCTCTGGTTTCTATATATGGTGTCTGGGTCAACTCCAGCTAATAACGACATTGTTTATTCAAATGTCAGGTATTAAAAGCAGTTTTATGTCAGTAATGGACAACTAAGAAAAATCTTTGGTAAAGACTTGAGCATTTCAAATCTTTTTTGACATGATTTTATTCATTAAAGTCACACATCCTGAGTAGAATGATATAGATGGAAGCTTTTAACACTGAGCTTCTCTACAAGGACATAAAATACTGTCAAATCCCCTTCCAACACGACAAAGTCTATATACCACGACCCATCGTCATCAAGTTCATCATTCAATTTCAAGCCTTATGAAAAGACATTCTAACATAATGAGGATAATCCAGAAATGTGCCTAAGACCATGAATGACATACGTTTAACTGAAATGACAGCAGGAAAAGTGAGATAGCAACATACAGTTCAGCAAAACACCAAGGGAAAGAGCTTGGTTGGATAACTAAATAATTAGCAAAGCATCATGATGACAATGCTCTGGTTGAACACATTCCCTGAGTTTACTGTGAGCCAAACCTGGCAACACAACCCTAAATAGCCAGTATGCAGTACGTGTATCAGTGCTGGTTGGAGTCTCAGTGGGGAGTATGACTGATAGCATGTTCAGTATGATGAGATGAAGACAGTGCAGTAGAGGACAGTTCACTATAACTATACAGTGGACACTGTGAGAGCAGAACTAGCTAATGCTAAGTAGCATGCAGGCTAGGATTGTGTGACTGTCTGTGGTGAATGGAGAAGTTGACTACTATAGGCTATCTGTCGTACTGTAGTACTGCTTTATACTACTATATTGTGGTTTCGTTGAGGAGGTTACCGATAGCAATAGACACTGTATTTCTGCTGCTGAGGGGGGAAGCCGAAATGACGCACCCCTGGTTCTGAGGGGCCGCAGTTAGGGCGGGCCTTGGCGATGGGGTAACGGACGCTCCCATCGGCCAACCAGCCTGCGTCGCAGAGGTCCAATCCCATGAATCTCCAGGCGGCGTAGAGTTGGCCCACCTTGGCAATGTGACCGCCGTCTTCGCTGCACGCCGCCACCGCCTCTGTGAAGTTCTGGGGTTGTTTCAGGAAGTATACTGTCCCTGTGACAGAAGAGACAGAACAGGAGATAGTAGTACTAAGCATGTGTAGGGAGGAGACCGCTTAAAACATGTGTAGGGAGGAGACCGCTTAAAACATGTGTAGGGAGGAGACCGCTTAAAACATGTGTAGGGAGGAGACCGCTTAAAACATGTGTAGGGAGGAGACCGCTTAAAACATGTGTAGGGAGGAGACCGCTTAAAACATGTGTAGGGAGGAGACCGCTTAAAACATGTGTAGGGAGGAGACCGCTTAAAACATGTGTAGGGAGGGGACCGCTTAAAACACGTGTAAGGAGGGGACCGCTTAAAACAAGTTGGCCAACTGCATTGATGTCCATTTATTCACATTTCTCAATTGTCTTGTAACACTTTTATTTTGCTGAAGTGTTTTCTATGTGTTTTTGGAGACCAATATTGACATACACACACACACACACTAACCCTTGGGAGCGGCTGAGAAACAGAAGGCGTCAAAGCGGTGGAGTTCGCGGTGGCGTTGTCCGTAGCTACGGAGACCAGGGGCTAAGTCCACGCCCCCACAGGCCTCCCGTGGTGTGGTGATTGGGTACTGAGCAGTCCCATCAGCCAACCAGCCGGCATTGCACCAGTCTAGCCCCTCCTCCCAGGCGGCAAAGAGCTGGTCGAAGGTGGCCAGGGTCGAATCCTGCTCCTCACACGCACGCTGGGCCCCCAGGAAGTTGAAATGGTAGCGACCCTTCTGGGAGTGGTAGGGAAACACCACTCCTATAATGAGGGGAAACGTTAGAAATGTTCTATAGGGGTTAAAGTGCTAGAGGATCCAGCAACTATCCTTGCAGTGACTAATGCCAGTAAGGACAATATGTCAAAGGTCATTTCAAAAATAGATTGAACGGAGGAGACTGTGTTCTGTTCAGAGCTGACGGGGCTGTCTTGACAAATACTCAAACAAACACAGACAGACACACACAGACACACACCTCGCAGCTCCAGCTCCACCGTTACGCTCTCGTCCTCCAGCCCGTCGATGACCTCACAGCGGTAGCGGCCCGTGTCGTTCATGTGCAGCTCCTTGATCACTAGCGACATGTCCCCCGGCGCAGCCCGACGCAGACGCACCCTCCCCTGAAAGCTGCCGTAGCTACGGTGACGGTTGCCCATGGCGACCATCACGTCGGTCTCGCGGGTGGTCTTGCTGGCGCCGTTGGTGGGCAGCCAAGACCATTTGACCCGTGTCCGACGGGGGCCGTTGATCTCGGGTTCGTAGTGGTAGTGACATGGCAGGGTGACATTACTACCCCTGGCCGCCGACACTGAAGGCTGGGGGGACTCCACGTGGAGACGTACCCCGTTAAAGTAGACTGGAGAGGACACAGTAGAGACAAGGACAGGACACAAGATAAATAAAAGTAGAAGTATACTGTAGAAACAGGATAGATAAGAGTTATACAGTAGATCCAGGATAGATAAGAGTTTTACAGCAGAAACAGGAGAGATAAGAGCTATACAGCAGAAACAGGAGAGATAAGAGCTATACAGCAGAAACAGGAGAGATACGTTTTATCATACAGTAGATACTGTATAGGGCCAAGGTATTTTTCCCGACCATGTGATTAGTCCAGAGCCCCAAATACACCTGGGTCGGCCTCCAGTGTATTTGGGGCTTCCCAGGTTACCAGACACTATTTGGAACCCTTGTGAATGTTGTGCCTATGATATCTACCCTGCTCTCAGGTCCTGCAGGTCGATTTACATACAGCGCCTTCAGAAAGTATTCATACCCCTTGACTTATTCCACATTTTGTTGTGTTACAGCATGAATTCAAAATGGATTAAATTGTTTTCTACTCTCACCCATCAACACACAATATCCCATAATGACAAAGGGAAAACATGTTTTAAAATTAAAAACAGAAATATCTAATTTACATACAACCCCGGTCAAAAGTTTGGAATATTACTCATTCAAGGGTCTTTCTTTATTTGCACAATTTTTTACATTGTAGGATAAAAGTGAAGACATCAGTAAAAGTGTTAAACAAGTTTTAAACAAGATTCTTCAAAGTAGCCACCCTTTGCCTTGATGACAGCTTTGCACACTCATGGCATTCTCTCAACCAGCTTCATGAGGACCGCCACAGGAATGGAAGACCCAGAAATACCTCTGCTGCAGAGGAAAAGTTCATTAGAGTTACCAGCCTCAGATTGCAGCCCAAATAAATGCTTCATAGAGTTCACAAAGTAACAGACACATCTCAACATCAACTTTTCAGAGGAGACTGTGTGAATCAGGCCTTCATGGTCGAATTGCTGCAAAGAAACCACTACTAAAGGACACCAATAAGAAGAAGAGACTTGCTTGGGCCAAGAAACACGAGCAATGGACATTAGACCGGTGGAAATTTGTCCTTTGGTCTGGAATTTTTGGTTACAACCTCAACCACATTTAGATGGTTTGGGATGAGTCGGACGACAGTGAAGGAAAAGCAGCCATCAAGTGCTCAGCATATGTGGGAACTCCTTAAAGTCTGATGGAAAAGCATTCCAGGTGAAGCTGTTTGAGAGAAAGCCAAGAGTGTGCAAAGCTGTCATCAAGGCAAAGGGTGGAGAATCTCAAATATAAAATATATTTTGATTTGTTTAACACTTTTTTGGTTACTATATGATTCCATATGTGTTATGTCATAGTTTTGATGTCTTCACTTTTATTCTACAATGTAAAACATTGAGCAAATAATGAAAAACTGTTGAATGAGTAATATTCCAAACTTTTGACCGGGGGTGTAAGTATTCACACCCCTGCATCAATACATGTTAGAATCACCTTTGGCAGAGATTACAGCTGTGAGTCTTGGTTGTTGATTATTGCTACACAGCCATTTTCAGGTCTTGCGGTAGATTTTCAAGTATATTTAAGACAAAACTGTAACTAGGCCACTCAGGAACATTCCATTTCGTCTTGGTAAGTAACTCCAGTGTAGATGGCCTTGTGTTTTAGGTTATTGTCCTGCTGAAAGGGGAGTTTATCTCCCAGTGTCTGTTGGAAAGCAGACTGAGGATTGTGCCTGTGCTTAGCTCTATTCCGTTTATTTTTATCCTAAAAAACTCCCTAGACATTGCTGATGACAAGCATACACATTGCATGATGCAGCCACCATTATGCTAGACAATATGAAGAGTGGTACTCAGTGATGTGCTGTGTTGAATTTGCCCCAAACATAACACTTTGTATTCAGGACATGAAGTTAATTTCTTTGCCACTTTCTTTGCAGTTTTACTTTAGTGCCTTAGTGCAAACAGGAAGCATGTTTTGGAATGTTTATATTCTTTACAAGCTTCCTTCTTTTCACCCTGTCATCTAGGTTATTATTGTGGAGTAACTACAATGCTGATCCATCCTCAGTTTTCTCCAATCACAGCCATTAAACTCAAACTGTTTTAAAGTCACCATTGGCCTCATGGTGAAGTGGTTTCCTTCCTCTCCGGCAACTGAGTTAGGAAGCACGCCTGTATATTTGTAGTGACTGGGTGTATTGATACACCAGCCAAATTGTAATTAACAACTTCACCACGCTCAAAGGGATATACAATGTCTGCTTTTTTGTTGTTTTACCCATCTACCAATAGGTGACCTTCTTTACGAGGCATTGGAAAACCTCCCTGGTCTTTGTGGTTGAATCAGTGTTTGAAATTCACTGCTCGACTGAGGGACCTAACAGATAATTGTATGTGTGCGTTACAGAGATGAGGTAGCAAAAATCATGTTAAACACTATTATTGCACACAGAGTGAGTCCATGTAACATGTTAAGCAAATGTTTACTCCTCAACTTATTTAGGCTTGACATAACAAAGGTGTTGAATACTTATTGACTCAAGACATTTCAGCTTTTCATTTTTAATTCATTTGTAAAAAACTTTAAAAACATAATCCGACTGTGACGTTATAGGATATTGTGTGTGAAACTTGGGCTCCCAAGTGGTGCAGTGGTCTAAGGCACTGCATCTCAGTGCTAGAGGCATCACTAGACACCCTGGTTCGATTCCAGGCTGTATCACAACCGGCTGTGATTGGGAGTCCCATAGGGAGGTGCACAATTGGCCCAGTGTTGTCCGAGTTTGGCTGGTGAAGGCCGTCGTTATAAATAAGAATCTGTTCGTAACTGACTTGCCTAGTTAAATAAAGGTAAAAAAAATCAAATATTTTTCATTTCAGGCTGTAACACAACAAAATGTGGAAAAAGTCAAGGGGTGTGAATTCTTTCTGAAGACACTGCAACAAACTGTGCAGCACATATTATATACAGTCAGTTAATACCACTCTGGAAGGTATGTTCACTGCTAGACCTTAGCAATGGTCAGACTGACCAAGTTCTTCTGACATAAACAATGGAATGGTATTTGATCCTACATGTGGATGGCCCCCCCCTCAAGCATATTATACCCTTTTCACACTACAGTGCCAATCCAAACCATACTGTGCTGGCTCTAATATTTTTCATTTCTGATTCTCTGTTTGGTTTCAGCAACTTTGGTGGATGCGTAATCAGGCCATCCCAGTACTGCGCTGCACGGCTTGGCTCAGTAGTGTGAAAAAGGTATAACAGTGTTCTCTCTGTATTTATGGCTTGTATGACCTACTCTCTCCGTTGCCATCGCCGTTCATGATGTCGTGGTAGAAAAAGCCATTGTTGTATCTGGGAGCGGCGTGGCTGGAAACGAGGAGGTACATCCAGACGACCACTAGGGGGCGTAGTAGGCTCAACATCCTCACAGCGAAACACTGGATCTGATTACTTCTACAAGGGGTTCATGTCATACAGGCTTCAAAAACACCATTTACGATTGGTTAATATTATTGACTGGTTAATTCCAGTCATTTGTTCCCTATCAATTCACCTTTGTACATTTGTAGAAGTTTGTATACATTTCCTTAATTCATAGGGGATTTAATATTATATTATATTC
The DNA here is from genome assembly GCA_023634145.1 of Thymallus thymallus. Taxonomy (NCBI): domain Eukaryota; kingdom Metazoa; phylum Chordata; class Actinopteri; order Salmoniformes; family Salmonidae; genus Thymallus; species Thymallus thymallus. The sequence continues at coordinate 32,332,163 of CM042392.1, read as the reverse complement.
CAGACATTTATATGCTTTTGTAAATGCATCTCAAATTCAATTAGTTGAATGATTTAATTTGATGAAACTAGATTTGACCTGTTATTAGTTTAACAACTGTGGTCAACTAATTGATTTAATCAGCAGTAGAGGTCACTGAAACCTTATTATAACCTGGGTGGTTCGAGCCCTGAATGCTGACTGGCTGAAAACCGTGGTATATCAGACCGTATACCATGGGTATGACAAAATATGTATTTTTACTGCTCTAATTATGTTGGTAACCAGTTTATAATAGCAATATGGCACCTCGGGGGTTTGGGATATATGGCCAATATACCACAGTTAAGGGCTGTGTTCTAACACTCCGCGTTGCATTGGCCTAAGAACAGCCCTTAGCATTGGTATACTGGCCATATACCACACACGCCTTATTGCTTAATTATATTATATTATGAATTAATTATGTAAAATTGTGTCGCTGACATACTCTTGGTCTCTTGGGCAAAGATGCTTCCATCTGTGCGAGGAGGTTTATATTCATGACGTACCTCATAGAACATAATAAAGTATAATATTTACAAAAGCAAATGTATAAGGAAAAACGATTTACTATTAAAAAGTGTAATATACTTCTCGTATCATCCATAAATCATGATTCATTGGTTAAATAAATGTGTTAAATAAATGTCAAAACAATGAGTTGATGCGGTAAAACAGAAGTAGTACAGCACATGACAAAAAGTCACGAAACCACATATTGTCCTTTTATTTTTGAAGCAAAAATATGAAAATGTATTTTGCACAGTTGTAACCATGGACAAATCAAGTGCAATTATTTAAAAACGGTTTTATTATTAAAATATATTAAACTAGACCGTGCAGTTGCCTATGGTTGTCTAATTCTCTCTAACAAAGTATTTATTTTATAATCGTCCATCTACTTTGATTGTTTGTATCACTTTCAAGTTGTCGGTGGCAAACAATTTTTTATTAAATTATCTATTCGGCATCACTCAAAACAGTTTAGTTCATTCACAGGACACATTCCAAGTCGTAAAAATAAGACTACTTACAGATTTAACGTCGTGTCAGTTCATGTTCCCTCTTTCTTTGTGACATAGCAACACGCCTGGTCCCAATTCTTCCCATTGACATGTTCATGGAGAGTAAGAGAGGAAACGTCATCCAGAGGCATCCTCTTGAAATGAACGAATGTGACCTCATCGTTGGCACAAAAAAAAAAAAAAAAAAAAAAACGTCCATAAGACCATCAAAGATGCAAGACGTTTAGCCTACTATTGCGGTTACAGTCATACGGATACAAACCGACAATAATGAATGTACTTATTGATCTTTATAATATTACCTTTACTAGCTTACATTACAGCTGTACTTAAAACAGAATTTTCATGCAATTTTGCTTCTTGCTTTCTTTTCCCATATTTATTTTAAACATCAGGGCAACATCATTGAGGATATTTTTTCTGGTGACTGAGCCTCTATATTAATATTCATATGAAATATTTTATCTCTTGAAATTAACCAACTTTGCTTCATTACTTTGAAACACTATATGCCTATGCCACAAAATAATTTCCTAAACGAATGACCTTGAATAACACTGACACTATTGTCATGTGAACTCACATTTCAGTGGAGGGCTGAAATAACAGCAGCAGCTGCGGAAAACAAAGATTATTCCAGATCTCCTCAGAGACCTCTGGAACTTGTTGATTCTGTAAATAGTTGAGTGAAGTATTTGTATCAAGGTGAAGATGTGGGATGTTTTCCTACTTGATTCACATGCTAGGCCCCATTGGGAATTCGAGGGTATGCCCTCAAACCATCCTCTACATTTAAAACACATAGAAATGCACGCACGCAGGTATGTATGTACACACACACACCTCTCTTTGCCACCCCACCTCAAAGTCAAGAGTGAGACCCCTACACACACTATCCTCGGGGGAGAGCCCTGTCTACATCCAGCTGTTATTTTAGTATTCCTGGTGCCGGTTCTAACACCTCAGTAGACAGAACAGAACCACTATACACAGCTACTGAGGGAAGGAGGAAAAAGCTGCTGTGAGCCCTTTGAAACCAACAGGATGTCAAGCCACTCCCACCTGCCCCCTCTCTCCCCTGCCATAGACAAACCCTGACCATCTCCACCCTAGACCACCACCTGCCCCCCCTCCCCCTCCCTATAGACAAACCCTGACCATCTCCACCCTAGACCACCACCTGCCCCCCCCCTCCCCCCTCCCTATAGACAAACCCTGACCATCTCCACACTAGAACACCACCTGCCCCCCCTCCCCCCTCATAGACAAACCCTGACCATCTCCACCCTAGACCCCCCCCACACACACACACACACACACACACACACACACACACACACAGAGACAGAGACATGCACCCATCACTCTGCTTATTACCCACAGCCGTCCCCCTCTGTGCTGGCCTGAGAGACACCCATTTACCTTCCACCATCTCACTGACACAGCCATTACTGCTGCGTTTGAAGAGCTCCAGTCGCTGCTCTTCCCAAAGCCCAGATGAAAGCCTCTGCCTGGGGCTCTGAATACCAGGTCCCTGTGAACTGCAGGGGTGACTGGATCCAGGGGTATAATCAGCGAAGCCAGTTTGTGTTGGATGAGACGACACATACACTGGCAGTCACGTGCGCGCACGGACGCGCACGCACACACACACACACACCCCAAAAGTGTGGTTTGACTGAATGACATAAGTGGCTCTGCTGTCACATTTGTTGTAACTAAGAGGAGACACTCAGACGTCAGGTTTGGTCACAAAGGATGTGAGTGTTAAGTTAAAGGGTCGGGTTTAGTGGGTCACGTTTAGAGGGTCACGTTTAGAGGGTCACGTTTAGAGGGTGATAGCGACATGGGATGTCACTGTGAGAAAGCCAATATAAATGCAAAGACATGAAGATTAAGGAATCAGATGGATTTCTTACATGTCGCCTAAACTATAGAGAATAGAATGAGTTATTTCTTCAAGGGTAGTCTTTAGCAATAACACTATATTTCAGATACACCATTTTATTTAATCCAAGATTGAGTTCTAATTAATGAATTCCTCAGAACTGAAACTTTCAGGCCTACTTTCCTTGCTTTACTCACATGTTTTAGTGTGATCTGGACAGTTATACATAGTTATGGATGATTATTACATGAAAGTAACAAGAAGGTATACACGCTTCTCAACTACACAGGTTGGTGGCACCTTAATTGGGGAGGACGGGCTCGTGGTGATGGCTGGAACAGAATACGTGGAACAGTATCAAATACATCAAACACATGGTTTCCAGACATTCTTATGAGCTGTCCTCCCCTCAGCAGCCTCCACTTATATAGCTATATCCTTCAGTGGAGTAAACCAGTTTAATATCACAAATATGATCATCACAGACGGTACAAAAATATCTATAGTAGCTTTTTTTAAAAACCTCTACCGGGAAAAAATGACTATATAATAACTGGCAAAAATGACTCCAGGATCACTCTTCAAGAGACAAAAATATGTGCTTTGGTGGCAGAACTAGTCAGAAATAGCTGTTTTTCCAGGAGAGATTCCTTCCTGAAGAACCACCCCCCCAGGCCCTTCATTCTTCCTGCCATTCTTTGGCCCTGCATTCCTCACTCTCTCTCCAGCCTCCCACTGGGGAACCAGGTAGTACTCTAAAACCTCGGTGTATGCCTGGGGAACCAGGTAGTACAGTAAAATATATATTTTTTTGTATGGCTGCATTTAGCAAATTAGGACCTGGCAACCTACTGGGGCCGGGGGTAAGAACCTCTCGACCCAGGGGTGTAGTCACTGACGTAAGACATTCTGAATGTTGCAGAAAGAATTAATAGAGCTGACATGATTTCCCTGTTCTGAAAGACATTCAGATCTGTTCTACACAATAGATTTCTATCTGAATATTCTGTAATAACAAATTCTCCTGAATAGACCCCTTTCGTTGCTCTGGGCTCTGTCTTAATCATTTTAAAAATCCATCCTCTCCTCCCCTTCATCTGTAATGATTGGAGACTTGACAGGTGAAAACCATACGGTGGAAGCTTATCATTAGGCAGAATATCACCTGGTCAGTTCTATCGGATCAGAGCAGCGGAGGTGATGAGGTAAGGAGAGGATGGGTTTTTAAGGCAATGGAGACTGAGCCTATGAGTACTAAGACACCAACCTTTACCCCAAATAGTGCAGGCAATGTTGACTGGCAAACTTTTAGACAAGATCCATCACCACACCCACAGTCTTCCTTTATCTGGTGACTCCATCCATGTGATACCACTTTGTATTCGGCTGTAAACAAAGAGACAGCCATAGGCACAATTAAGGCAAGGGAGAGGTGGAAACATGAGTTTAGAAGAGGTGTGGTGGAGGGGTGGAGGCCAAGAGATCGGTCATTAGACCTTCTCTCAACCCAGCTGAAACTGACTCCACAACAACCAGTGTATTATTCATTAGACCTTCTCTCAACACAGCTGAAACTGACTCCACAACAACCAGTGTATTATTCATTAGACCTTCTCTCAACTCAGCTGAAACTGACTCCACAACAACCAGTGTATTATTCATTAGACCTTCTCTCAACACAGCTGAAACTGACTCCACAACAACCAGTGTATTATTCATTAGACCTTCTCTCAACTCAGCTGAAACTGACTCCACAACAACCAGTGTATTATTCATTAGACCTTCTCTCAACTCAGCTGAAACTGACTCCACAACAACCAGTGTATTATTCATTAGACCTTCTCTCAACACAGCTGAAACTGACTCCACAACAACCAGTGTATTATTCATTAGACCTTCTCTCAACTCAGCTGAAACTGACTCCACAACAACCAGTGTATTATTCATTAGACCTTCTCTCAACTCAGCTGAAACTGACTCCACAACAACCAGTGTATTATTCATTAGACCTTCTCTCAACTCAGCTGAAACTGACTCCACAACAACCAGTGTATTATTCATTAGACCTTCTCTCAACACAGCTGAAACTGACTCCACAACAACCAGTGTATTATTCATTAGACCTTCTCTCAACTCAGCTGAAACTGACTCCACAACAACCAGTGTATTATTCACAAGTTAGTTGGGTAAATGGTAATTACCTAATAATTACTAATTTCGTTGGCGTTCATTTAAACAAGCGCCATGACATACGATCTGGTACCATATAGTTACCAATTGTGTTGGATTCTTTAAACAGGACAATAAAATGCTACAATCTGAGTATTTTGGAACAAGAGATGTTTACTGCTGTGATATTGATGTTATCCTGATGAGGATAGCAGTGTGAATCTCACTGTATTATAGTCAACCATCTTGATGGGGATAGCAGTGTAAATCTCACTGTATTATAGTCAATTTGTCCATCCAGACAAAGTGATTCTACAGAGGACGACATTGGAGGGTTTTTGAAAGGTGCTGCAGGTAATGCTTTAGATAACGCCGTCATATAGGAGGGACAGATTAGCCTTCAGGACTTTGAAAAATGCTAAACAGGCAGATTGACCCAAAGATTTCAGCCCTTTTAATCCTCTCCTTTTGAAATGAAAATGTCTGAAATGGATTCTGGTCTAATGGATTCACGTTACTGTAGGGTTAAAGCTACAATATGGTATTTGTGTTTATGTGAATGACCAAAAACGGCAGCAAATATCCAAGATTTCACCTTTAATCCAATACACAAACTAGTTTAGTTACTGTACAATATACCATCTGTCTGTATTTACTGTACAATATACCATCTGTCTGTATTTACTGTACAATATACCATCTGTCTGTATTTACTGTACAATATACCATCTGTCTGTATTTACTGTACAATATACCATCTGTCGGTATTTACTGTACAATATACCATCTGTCTGTATTTACTGTACAATATACCATCTGTCTGTATTTACTGTACAATATACCATCCGTCTGTATTTAAATCCTTTATTATTCATGTATTGACAGTTAAAGGCCAAACATAAGGGAATTCTCTTAACACAAACATGAACAAAATGAATAAAATCCAGTCAAAATAATGTAAAGTATGTATAACAAATAAGAATATTGCATAAAAAAACATAAAACAAGGACATTGTGGAATGAAAGAACAGGAATAGCTAGTCAGAAAACAACAACGTAAATCATAGTCAATACAATGCATGCAGACTTCAGATAACCGTTTTGAAACAGTCTGCAAAGATTATAAATATTTGACAGTGTTTGACACTACCATCCATCCCATAGACTTGCAAATGCGTCGCTGTCCACATGCATTTAAAGAGGATATATATATATATACACACACACACACACACCTCTCTCTCATGTTTCCAGCGGTTCACGTTTGATTCATATCAAAACTAATAACTCATTGCACAGGCCCATAATTCATGAGGGATTATGAATTATGGTGTTAGCTATGAGCTAGGAGCAATATGCAGATTGCTGGTCATGTGTTCCGTATAAATCTTTTTTAAATTAGATTTTTCTTTTCTAAATTATCAGTGTGGCCACAGCCTTAGAATTCTACGCATAATTTTGGGCCTCGTGTGGAAATGGATGGCATTTGAGTCGTCTGCGGCAAAACATTCCATCTTATATGAACAATTTATAACAAGTATTTACATTAGGTACGATAACCAGCTCAGAAATAAAACTGTGGTGGAAATGTGGTTTTTGGCTGCTGTCGTCAGTCAAAAATCTACAGAGAAAATCTAAATTGCTTCCTGATAACTTCTGGAAGCCATATATACCGGCTCTCCCATGCAGTGAAACGACAAATCTTTGTTTTCCAACACTCAATCTACATGTAGGGTCAATATGTGTACTGTATTTGCTCAATGTAGAAAACTTTGGGTTTCACAATTTTCCACATATTTACCTCAGCAAAGAATAATCCAACTTTGACTCTGAAAGTGCTTACTTTTTTTTTTTTTTTTACTCTATAATTATACAAAAAATTAAAGCATGGCTGAGTGATATTGAGTTGAGCTGTCTATTATAAGGGTTATAACGACATCAGTAGCACATACAATATGAATAGATCTACCTTGTCCCAGATCAGTTGTGCTGTCTTGACAACTCCTATGGTCGTGTTTGGCAAGACAGCACAAACGGATCTGGGATGAGGCTAGAATGGATCTGCCTTGACCTGAGAAAGATATTTGGCAGCATCATCAACTTGCTAACTCCCTATTTTCTATATTTTACACTTTATAATATTAGTCAATTAGTAATAAATGCATTACATTGATTATGCACTGTGAGTTGTGATAATACAACAATTCTGATAGGACAGACATCACAATCAGAGTACATCCAGATATAACACCACATAGCGTAGTTATAACACACCACATAGCGTAGTTATAACACACCAAGTACTGTAAGGTAGTATTTCTGCACAAAAAATAACCAACTGAAATAGAATTACTATGGGGTTTTGGAATATAACTTAACGTCACAAGATTACAGAATAAGAGTCTCACCAACTTGTTATACATACTTTATCTGTTAAGTCTTCTACTGCACTGAACAAAAATATAAACGTAACATGTAAAGTGTTGGTCCCATGTTTCATGAAATAATAGATCCCAGAAATGTTCTCTAAAGTGTTGTGCACAAATGTGTTTACATCCCCGTTAGTGAGCATTTCTCCTTTTCCAAGATAATCCATCCACCTGACAGGTGTAGAATATCAAGAAGCTGATTAAACAGCATGATCATTACACAGGTGTACCTTGTGCTGGGGACAATAAAAGGCCACTCTAAAATGTGCATGGATGTCTCAAGTTGAGGGAGCGTGCAATTGACATGCTGCCGGCAAAAATGTCCACCAGAGCTGTTGCCAGAGAATTGAATGTTAATTTCTCTACCATAAGCCGCCTCAAACATCATTTTAGAGAGTTTGCAGTACGTCCAACCGGCCTCACAACCGCAGACCATGTGTACGGCATGTGTGTGGGCGAGCGGTTTGCTGATGTCAACGTTTTGCCCCGTGGTGGAGGTGGGGTTATGGTATGGGCAGGCATAAGCTATGGACAACGAACACAATTGCATTTTGTCGATGGCAACAGAAATACCGTGATGAGATCCTGAGGCCCGTTGTTTTTAAGGTCTCTGTGACCAACAGATGCATATCTGTATTCCCAGTCATGTGAACTCCATAGATTAGGGCCTAATAAATATATTTCAATTGACTGATTTCCTTATATGAACTGTAACTGTAATGTTGCATGTTGTGTTTATATTTTTGTTAATTTAGAAAAAACATAATAATAAATCATAATGCATTTATGACTAGTTAACTAAGACTATAAACATTGCAACAAAGTGAAATACATTTGGTATACATTTTTTTTTTTTCTTTTTTTTTTTTTTTTAAATCGCATCCAGTCTATGGACATACGATGAGTCTTAAGCAAACGCAAAACATCTTCCAGAGCACTGCAGAGTCACAGCTAGGAAACTAGCACTACTACTCACTTCAGGATGGTCTGGGGAAAACCCCCATTGGAAAAACATCTCAGCTACATAAGCTATTATTGTAGATCACCAGCGATGGGTTTCAGGTTCAGCCTTCTGGACCCGTATACATGAAGCGTCTCACAGTAGGAGTGCTGATCTAGGATCAGATTGCCTTTTAAAATCATAATAATGAATAATATCAGCACTCCTACTCTGAAACTGAACACAACACAGGCCTGATCTAGAAAGGACAGTTTCAGAGTCCATGCAGTTCCGGCTGACAGAGTAGTAGTCTGTGCTCGAGGTACAAGTTGACCATAAACACAAATATAGGATCAGATTACCCCTACCCAATTCTAGGATCAGATTACCCCTACCCAATTCTAGGATCAGATTACCCCTACCAAATTCTAGGATCAGATTACCCCTACCCAATTCTAGGATCAGATTACCCCTACCCAATTCTAGGATCAGATTACCCCTACCAAATTCTAGGATCAGATTACCCCTACCCAATTCGAGGATCAGATTACCCCTACCAAATTCTAGCAGTAACCATTAGGTGGACGAAGCAAGATCTGACCCTACATCAGTGGTTTGTACCTCCTCAGTCGGGGAAGGGTTGTGGTGGTGGCATGGTGCTTTGCTTCCCTCTACGGACCTGAGCAAGGCAGTGCAGGTGTGGCTCAGGAGGTTTTGGAAAGAAAGGAGGGGGCGGGGAAAGAGGAGGAGACTTGGGCGGGGCTACTCGTCACAGCCCAGCAGCTCCATTCGCAAGGTGATGCGCCCGTGCCACTCCCACGGCAAGATGCGGACAAATCGGGCGTAGAAGGGCGGCTCAAACAGGTTCTTCTTGTGGACATTGTTGTCGCTGTTGCCTGTGAAGATCTGGAGGTTGGGGAGCCGAATCACACACACAGAGACAGATGGGAGTTAGTTAGCAAGTTAGACTGAACATCCATCATAGAATCTACTGAACATTACAAAATCTATGACATATGTTGAAGTGTATGTATCCCATGGCAACGATTGTTTGAGGTTCTGTTTATTGTGTCAATAGAAGAAAAGGAATCAATTATAACTGAAAAAAACCCTCTTCATTTAACAGCCAAGAAGTACTTTAATTTGGTCCATATTCCTACACAGCTACACATTGGGTAAATTCATGTTGGGCTCACTAATTTTGATGGCAAGATGCAAAAACTGACCTCGTCTGTGCTGGTAACATCGTCCTTGACTATGCTCCAGAACTGTCCATCGTCACTGTAGGCCACCTTGAAGGCAGAGACAAACTGGACCGCCCCAAAGTCCTTGGCCCCCTGGGTGATGATACCTGTGATTCTCTTGGGGTACTCCAGGTCTATCTGTTACAGAAGGATGATGTGTCAGAACAAGCAGGACTCCTGGTCTACCAGTTACAAAAGCAGGGTTGGGTCCCGGAGTCTGCTCTAGTGGCAACGCTGCCAATTTCAAATTCCACATCCCCGTAGCAGCAGGAGTTACTCGAATGTTTCCCCCACTACATCTCCCCACCACTGGTCACCATCTTGGAGCATCTGGGGCTAAACTAGATAAATCAAGTTCAAAACAAATTGTTGGTAATTTGTCAGTAAACAGTGAGAGTGAATCTTCCAGAAGAGCTAAACTAGATAAATCAAGTTCAAAAATGTTCAGTAACACAAATCTCCCTCAGCTACGTGTTGTTTTACAGGGTCAGCCATAGTAGTATGATAGGTGCAGTGTAATGTGTTGTTTTACAGGGTCAGATATAGTAGTATGATAGGTGTAGTAATGTGTTGTTTACAGGGTCAGATATAGTAGTATGATAGGTGCAGTGTAATGTGTTGTTTTACAGGGTCAGATATAGTAGAATGATACAGCCGTATGCAAAAGTTTGAGCACTCCTGACAATTTCCATGATTTCCATTTATAAATATTTGGGTGTTTGGATCAGCAATTTCATTTTGATCTATCAAATAACTGATGGACACAGTAATATTTCAGTAGTGAAATTAGGTTTATTGGATTAACAGAAAATGTGCAATATGCATCAAAACAATTAGACAGGTGCATAAATTTGGGCACCCCAACAGAAAAATCACATCAATATTTAGTAGAGCCTCCTTTTGCTAAAATAACAGCCTCTAGACGCTTCCTATAGCCTCTAATGAGTGTCTGGATTCTGGATGAAGGTATTTTGGACCATTCCTCCTTACAAAACATCTCCAGTTCAGTTAGGTTTGATGGTTGCCGAGCATGGACAGCCCGCTTCAAATCATCCCACAGATTCCCAATGATATTCAGGTCTGGGGACTGGGATGGCCATTCCAGAACATTGTACTCGTTCCTCTGCATAAATGCCCGGGTAGATTTTGAGCAGTGTTTTGGGTCGTTGTCTTGTTGAAATATCCAGCCCTGGCGTAACTACAACATTGTGACTGATTCTTCCACATTATTCCCAAGAATCTGCTGATATAAGTAGGATTTTATTGAGTGGAATCCATGCGACCCTCAACTTTAACAAGATTCCCAGTACCGGCACTGGCCACACAGCCCCACAGCATGATGGAACCCCCACCAAATTTTACTGTGGGTAGCAAGTGTTTTTCTTGGAACGCTGTGTTCTTTTGCCGACATGCATAATGCCCCTTATGACCAAATAACTAAATCTTTGTTTCATCAGTCCACAGCACCTTATTCCAAAATGAAGCTGGCTTGTCCAAATGTGCGTTTGCATACCTCAAGCGACTCTGTTTGTGGCGTGTGTGCAGAAAAGGCTTCTTCCGCATCACTCTCCCGTACAGCTTCTCCTTGTGCAAAGTGCGCTGAATTGTTGAACGATGCACAGTGACACCATCTGCAGCAAGATGTTGTAGGTCTTTGGGCTGTTTTTGACCGTTCTCACCATCCTTTGCCTCTCCGATATTTTACTTGGCCTGACACTTCTGGCCTTAACAAGAACTGTGCCTGTGGTCTTCCATTTCCTCACTATGTTCCTCACAGTGGACACTGACAGCTTACATCTCTGCGATAGCTTTTTGTAGCCTTCCCCTAAACCATAATGTTGAACAATCTTTGTTTTGAGGTAATTTGAGAGTTGTTTTGAGGCCCCCATGTTGCCACTCTTCAGAGGAGAGTCAAAGAGAACAACTTGCAATTGGCCACCTTAAATACCTTTTCTCATGATTGGATGCACTTGTGTAATGTATTGTTTACAGGGTCAGATATAGTAGTATGATAGGTGCAGTGTAATGTGTTGTTTTACAGGGTCAGATATAGTAGTATGATAGGTGCAGTGTAATGTGTGATGAATATTTTAAGCTGTTCAATATTTTTAGGACTATGATTTAAAGAACAGAAGTGGAAGGTTAGAAACCACAATAGGTTAGTCAGTAAACTATAGAATGGCCTAGGATAGCAACAGGATGGAGATAGAGCAGCCAGTAAAGCCCAAAAGTTAGAGCAGTCAGTGGAGCCCAAGAGAAGATAATCATATGGTTTTATGGGGTTCACTTAGACACACATTAGCTATAATATAAGAAGGAGTTGAATGGTTGAATAGGACAGTGTCTGTATTGTGCTCTGGTTGTACCAGGTTGTAACAGGCACTAAGAATTTGGGTCCGTGTATGTTAAGATTTATGAGTGTGTGTCTGGTTGCCTTCATGGGTGAATGTGTTCATCTTTGCACCATTACCATTACTAAGGGGTCACCACTATGGTTTCACAGTTTCGGATCTTGAAGGTTTATTGCCAATGGGGGAGTGTTTTATATCTTGAAGGTTTAACTGCTGACAGGAAGAGGAGGTAGACGAACCAGAGTTGAAAGGTTTTGAAACGATAGTGGACGACTGTTAGAGGTGTTAATAAGCCGACCCGTGAGGGAGGGGCTATGTGACTACGAATGTGTATAAGAAGAGCAGAGGAGTCTGGGAAGATCAGAAGTCTCCGGGGGATCCTCGCCTTTTGTTGCTTGCGTAATAAAAGTCTGTTACTTTTCCAAACTTTGAAAGTGCTTTATTTTTTAGAGAAAGCTGTAAGATTCTGCTACTGTGTTGTTTTACAGGGTCAGATATAGTAGTATGATAGGTGCAGTGTAATGGGTTGTTCTACAGGGTCAGATATAGTAGTATGATAGGTGCAGTGTAATGGGTTGTTCTACAGGGTCAGATATAGTAGTATGATAGGTGCAGTGTAATGGGTTGTTCTACAGGGTCAGATATAGTAGTATGATAGGTGCAGTGTAATGGGTTGTTATACAGGGTCAGATATAGTAGTATGATAGGTGCAGTGTAATGTGTTGTTTTACAGGGTCAGATATAGTAGTATGATAGGTGCAGTGTAATGTATTGTTTATAGGGTCAGTCATAGTAGTATGATAGGTGCAGTGTAATGTGTTGTTATACAGGGTCAGCCATAGTAGTACGGCTCCCCTGGAGTAAATTAGGGTTAAAGGGCACATCCTCTTGATGGCTCGGGTATTCGAACCAGCAAACTTTCAGATAGTGGACCAATGCTCTAACCGCTAGGATACCTGCCACCCACTAAGTGACCCCACCACCCACACCACTTCCTAAAATCCCCTCTGAACCTCTGTTACCTGCAGCCACTCAGAGCGGTCGGTGGTTGCCGCCGTCCAGGCGTTGGTCTTGCCTTGCTTGTCCAGCCGGGCGTAGTGTGGCTGCCAGGTAAACGCCTCCATGCCCCAGGTGTGGTGGACGCTGGAGGCTGAGATCTGGCGGTCGGAGAGCAGGCGCGACTTCATGCCCAGGGGCTCGGAGCAACCTGCCGTGTTTGAATACACTGAAGTGAGACGACAAGCACCAGGAGAGAAAGAGAGAGAGAAGTATGATAGACAAGAGACAAGCCAGCCAGCCGGTGAGCAGCACAGTGAAAGCACATGGATGAATAAAGCCAATAAAGACAAGAGTTGTGGTAAGGTGGACGGAGTAGTGACAGCACATAGCCACACAGTACAGACATACAGCCATAGGGAATACAGAGTTTATACAATTTACCTTCCATGTTGGCTCTCTGATGATAGAATGCAATTGTCTTTGAGCTGTTGGCGGTCATTTAAATTCTAAATTTCAAACTAAGTTGGCCGAACTTTGTACAGCCCATGTTATGTATCTGATGAAGGTGTGAACCAGAGCTTCCTGAACTCGTTCCTGGGGACCCCAAGTGGGCACATTTTGGTTTTTAACATAGTACTACACTGCTGATTCAAATAATCAAAGCCTGAGTTGGTTATTTGAATTAGACGTGCACCACTTGGGGTCTCCAGAACCAAGTTTAGAAAATACTGGTGTAGACAGACAGACAGACACAGATAGCGGCCAACTAGTGGAGCAATGTAGGTTAGTTGGACTGTCACATCAGTGAGTCATACATGCCCGTCTAGAGTAGTACCAGCATCATGCCCGTCTACAGTGGTACCAGTACCATGCCCGTCTACAGTAGTACCAGTACCATGCCCGTCTACAGTGGTACCAGTACCATGCCCGTCTACAGTGGTACCAGTACCATGCCCGTCTACAGTGGTACCAGTACCATGCCCGTCTACAGTGGTACCAGTACCATGCCCGTCTACAGTGGTACCAGTACCATGCCCGTCTACAGTGGTACCAGTACCATGCCCGTCTACAGTGGTACCAGTACCATGCCCATCTACAGTCGTACCAAGCTTGTCGATTGAGTCACATTTACTGTATGCTGGTCAAAACATTGAGCATGTACTTCGCTTAATGTGTGTTGCAGGGTGTTTTTTGTAGCGTGCATGTGTGGTGGTGACCAAAAGCCACAGAGTGCAGTACGAGGTACAGGTGGAAACATCATAACAAAAAAAAATAAAAAATTCATTGAAGCTAGAGGTTCCTATCTCCCTCAATAACTTTAAGCATCAGTTGTCAAAGCTGCTTATCGATCACTGCACCTGTATATAGCCCTTCTGTAAACAGCCCACACTACTACCTCATCCCCATATTTATTTTTGTTATTTTTCACAAATCTTGCACTCCAGTATATCTATTTGCACATCATAATTTGCACATCCATCATTCCTGTGTTAATGATGATAATCTGTAATTTATTTCACCACTATGGCCTATTTATTGTCCTACCTCCTAACCTTATTGCATTTTGCACTACATTTTGCACTCTGTATATAGATTTTCTATTGTGTTTTTGACTATGTTTGTTTACTGTGTAACTCTGTTGTTTTTGTCGCACTGCTTTGCTTTGTCTTGGCCAGGTCGCAGTTGCAAATGAGAACTTGTTCTCAACTGACCTACCTGGTTAAATAAAGGTGAAATAAAAAAAATAAAAATAAAAATAACCAAGCACAAACTGCACAGCACAGCATGCTTTGACAAACTACTTTTAAACACAGACACACATCAGTTTGAATTAGATAAATTAAAACCAAGCCAAAGACACACATCACATGTTCTCAACCAGACAGGACTGATGTAGGCAGCATGTATGAGCATCTGGACAGGTACTTATCAGACTTATTTACCACAGTGTCATTTCAGTCAGACATTCTGGTAAAACTCAAAACCTTCTGTACCATATAACCATCCGAAACACAAACCAAACCCCATTCAGTTTGAGTTTGTTGACATTGTTATCGGTGTGTGTGCGTGCGTCTCTGTGGAAGAAAAGCATAGTGTGTTTACCATTGAGCTCACAGCCCACCAGCTCCATGCGCAGGGTGCAGGCCTTGCGACAGACCACAGGGATGATGCGGAAGTACTGGCTGATGATGGGAGGGTCAAACAGGTTGGTCTTGGTGCTGTCGTTGTCCACGTTCCCCACAAACACCTAGAGAATTAGAAGAAATTAAGAAAATTATAAGTGAATACATTTTTCAAACGGGTGGCCCCAGCAGGAAACCGTAAAAAGCAGAGTTCACCACCCCCAACAAATCTATACCTTTCATTAATATTCAGGGAAATGGCAGAACGTATACCCTATTCCCTAAATAGAACGTATACCCTAAATAGAACGTATACCCTAAATAGAACGTATACCCTAAATAGAACGTATACCCTAAATAGAACGTATACCCTAAATAGAACGTATACCCTAAATAGAACGTATACCCTAAATAGAACGTATACCCTAAATAGAACGTATACCCTAAATAGAACGTATACCCTAAATAGAACGTATACCCTAAATAGAACGTATACCCTAAATAGAACGTATACCCTAAATAGAACGTATACCCTAAATAGAACGTATACCCTAAATAGAACGTATACCCTAAATAGAACGTATACCCTAAATAGAACGTATACCCTATTCCCTAAATAGAACGTATACCCTATTCCCTAAATAGAACGTATACCCTATTCCCTAAATAGAACGTATACCCTATTCCCTAAATAGAACGTATACCCTATTCCCTAAATAGAACGTATACCCTATTCCCTAAATAGAACGTATACCCTATTCAAATCTGTAAATCTGCTGGGCTAGACAATCTGGACCCTTTCTTTCTAAAATAATCCGCAGCCATTGTTGCAACCCCTATTACTAGCCTGTTCAACCTCTCTTTTGTATCGTCTGAGATCCCTAGAGATTGGAAAGCTGCCACGGTCATCCCCCTCTTCAAAGGGAGCATTCTAGACCCAAACTGTTACAGACCTATATCCATCCTGCCCTGCCTTTCTAAAGCCAAGTTAACAAACAGATCACCGACCATTTCGAATCGCACCGTACATTCCCTGATATGCAATCTGGTTTCCGAGCTGGTCATGGGTGAACCTCAGTCACGCTCAAGGTCCTAAACGATATCATAACCGACATTGATAAAAGACAGTACTGTGCAGCCGTCTTCATCGACCTGGCCAAGGCTTTCGACTCCGTCAATCACCGGATTCTTATTGGCAGACTCAACAGCCTTGGTTTCTCAAATGACTGCCTCGCCTGGTTCTCCAACTACTTCTCAGATAGAGTTCAGTGTGTCAAAACGGAGGGCCTGTTGTCCAGTCCTCTGGCAGTCTCTATGGGGGTGCCACAGGGTTACATTTCTGGGCCAACTCTATTCTCTATATATATCAATGATGTCGCTCTCGCTGCTCTACGCAGACGACACCATTCTGTATACATCTGGCCCCTCATTGGACACTTATCAAACCTACAAACGAGCTTCAATCCCATACAACACTCCTTCCATGGCCTCCAACTGCTCTTAAATGCCAGTAAAACTAAATGCATCTTCAATCGAACGCTGCCCGCACCCGCCCGCCGGACTATCATCACTACTCTTGACGGATCTGACTAAGAATACGCGGACACCTACAAATACCTAGGCGTCTGGTTAGACTGTAAACTCTCCTTCCAGACTCACATTAAGCATCTCCAATCCAAAATTAAATCTAGAATCGGCTTCCTATTTCGCAACAAAGCCTCCTTCCCTCATGCTGCCAAACATGCCCTCGTAAAACTGACTATCCTACCGATCCTTGACTTCGGCGATGTCATTTACAAACTAGCCTCCAACACTCTACTCAGCAAATTGGATGTAGTCTATCAAAGCCCCATATACTACCCGCCACTGCGACCTGCACGCTCTTGTTGGCTGGCCCTCACTACATATTCGTCGCCAAACCCACTGGCTCCAGGTCATCTATAAGTCTTTGCTAGGGGCTCGTTGGTCACCATAGCAACACCCACCCATAGCATGCGCTCCAGCAGGTATAATTCACTGTATATTTCACCAAAGCCAACACCTCCTTTGGCCGCCATTCCTTCCAGTTCTCTGCTGCCAATGACTGGAACGAATTGTAAAAATCATTGAAGCTGGAGACTACCATCTCCCTCAATAACTTTAAGCATCAGCTGTCAGAGCAGCTTACCTATCACTGCACCTGTATATAGCCCATCTGTAAATAGCCCACCATACTACCTCATCCCCATATTATTATTGTTGATCATTTGCACCCTAGTATCTCTATTTGCACATCACCATCTGCACATCTATCATTCCAGTGTTAATGCTAATTTGTAATTATTTCGCCACTATGTCCTATTTATTGCCCTACCTTCCTAATCTTACTACATTTGCACACAATGTATATAGATTCTCTATTGGGTTATTGACTGTATGTTTGTTTATTCTCATGTGTAACTCTGTGTTGTTTTTTGTCGCACTGCTTTGCTTTGTCTTGGCCAGGTCGCAGTTGTAAATGAGAACTTGTTCAACTGGCCTACCTGGTTAAATAAAGGTATGTGTGTACATCAGAGGATGTAAGTCTGTGTGTACATCAGAGTATGTAAGTGTGTGTGTGTACATCAGAGGGTGTGTATATACATCAGAGGGTGTGTGGGTATGTACACATCAGAGGGTGTGTGTGTACATCAGAGGGTGTGTGTGTACATCAGAGAATGTAAGTGTGTGCGTGTACATCAGAGGGTGTATATACATCAGAGGGTGTGTGTGTATATATATATACACTTTGTGCACAATTATTAGGCAAGTCAGTATTTTGACCATATCATCATTATTATGCATATTTCCCAACTCCAAGCTGTATAAACTGGAATGCTTATTGGATTTAAGTATATCAGGTGATGTGTATTTGTGTAATGAGGGAGGGTGTGTCCTAAGGAGATCAACACCCTATATCAAGGTGTGCATAATTATTAGGGAGCTTCTTTTCCTCAGGCAAAATGGGCCAAAAAAGAGATTTAACTGACTCTGAAAAGTCACACATTTTAGGGATGCAGCACTCTTGAAATTGCTAAGATATTGTGGCGTGATCACAGAACCATCAAATGTTTTGGTACAAATAGTCAACAGGGTCGCAAGAACCGTGTTGATAAAAAAATACGCAAATTAACTGCCAAAGATTTGAGAAGAATCAAACGTGAAGCTACCAGGAACCCATTATCCTCCAGTGCTGTCATATTTCAGAACTGCAACCTACCTGGAGTGCCCAGAAGTACAAGGTGTTCAGTGCTCAGAGACATGGCCAAGGTAAGGAAGGCTGAAACCCGACCACCACTGAACAAGACAAGTTGAAACGTCAAGACTGGGCCAAGAAATATCTGAAGACAGATTTTTCAAAAGGTTTTATGGACTGATGAGATGAGAGTGACTCTTGACGGACCAGATGGTTGGGCCCGTGGCTGGATCAGTAACGGGCACGGAGCTCCACTTCGACTCAGACGCCAGCAGGGTGGAGGTGGGGTACTGGTATGGGCTGGTATTATTAAAGATGAGCTAGTTGGACCTTTTTGGGTTGAAAATGGACTCAAACTCAACTCTCAAACCTACTGCCAGTTTTTAGAAGACACTTTCTTCAAGCAGTGGTACAGGAAAAAGTCTGCATCTTTCAAGAAGACCATGATTTTTATGCAGGACAATGCTCCATCGCATGCATCAAAGTACTCCACTGCGTGGCTAGCCGGTAAAGGCCTTAAAGATGAAAGAATAATGACATGGCCCCCTTCCTCACCTGACCTAAACCCTAGTGAGAACTTGTGGTGCCTTCTTAAACGGTTGATTTACGGTGAAGGAAAACAGTACACCTCTCTGACCAGTGTCTGGGAGGCTGTGGTTGCTGCTGCAAAAAAAGTTGATTGTCAACAGATCAAGAAACTGACCGACTCCATGGATGGAAGGCTTATGACTGTTATTGAAGTTTTTTTGAAATGTCAGAAATGTTTATTTGTAAATGTTGAGTTGTTTGTTTATTATTCTCACTTTAACAGATGAAAATAAACAAGTGAGATGGAACTTTTCGTTTTTCATTTAGTTGCATAATAATTCTGCACACTAATAGTCGCCCAATAATTGTGAACACATAGATATTCTCCAAAGAAAGCCAAAACCTCACTTTTACTTTATTAAATATTCAGGTTTGAGGTTTATTAACATTTTGGATTGACAGAGAGCACTGCAGTTGTTCAATAATAAAATTAATCCTCAAACATACAACTTGCCTAATAATTGTGCACACAGTGTATATCAGAGGATGTGAATGTGTGTGTGTACATCAGAGGATGTGAATGTGTGTGTGTGTGTGTGTGTGTACACATCAGAGGATGTGAGTGTGTGTACATCAGAGGATGAGTGTGTGTGTGTGTGTGTGTGCATCAGAGTGTGTGTGTGTGTGTGTGTGTACATCAGAGTGTGTGTGTACATCAGAGTGTGTGTGTGTGTGTGTGTGTACATCAGAGTGTGTGTGTACATCAGAGTGTGTGTGTGTGTGTGTGTGTGTGTGTGTGTGTGTGTACATCAGAGTGTGTGTGTGTGTGTGTGTACATCAGAGTGTGTGTGTGTGTGTGTGTGTGTACATCAGAGTGTGTGTGTGTGTGTGTGTGTGTGTACATCAGAGTGTGTGTGTGTGTGTACATCAGAGTGTGTGTGTGTGTGTACATCAGAGTGTGTGTGTGTGTGTGTGTTTTCACTCACAGAGTCCTTTGTCTGCCCTTCCAGGCGGTACTTAGTAAAGATCCTTCCATCCAGACTGGAAGCCACTTTAAAGGCCTTGATGAACTCTGCTGACCCCATGCGGCTGGCGCCCTGCGTCACAATGCCTGTGAAACGCATCTTCCTCTGCATGTTAATCTGCACAAAGGACAACACACACATGGTTTACGTTCAGATCTATTACTATATACACTAGTCCACATGGTTTACGTTCAGATCTATTACTATATACACTAGTCCACATAATCTACGTTCAGATCTATTACTATATACACTAGTCCACATGATCTACGTTCAGATCTATTACTATATACACTAGTCCACATGATCTACGTTCAGATCTATTACTATATACACTAGTCCACATGATCTACGTTCAGATCTATTACTATATACACTAGTCCACATGATCTACGTTCAGATCTATTACTATATACACTAGTCCACATGATCTACGTTCAGATCTATTACTATATACACTAGTCCACATGATCTACGTTCAGATCTATTACTATATACACTAGTCCACATGATCTACGTTCAGATCTATTACTATATACACTAGTCCACATGATCTACGTTCAGATCTATTACTATATACACTAGTCCACATGATCTACGTTCAGATCTATTACTATATACACTAGTCCACATGATCTACGTTCAGATCTATTACTATATACACTAGTCCACATGATCTACGTTCAGATCTTTCACTATATACTAGTCAACATGGTTTACTTTCAAATATTCTACCACATACTAGTCAACATTAACAAAGTTCATGTTTCGAATGATCAGTGCAGAGGAAACCTCTTTACTATGGAGATACCCTGCTAGACTAGATCAGTAGATAAGGGAGATACCCTGCTAGACTAGATCAGTAGATAAGGGAGATACCCTGCTAGACTAGATCAGTAGATAAGGGAGAGACACTTTACTATGGAGATACCCTGCTAGACTAGATCAGTAGATAAGGGAGATACCCTGCTAGACTAGATCAGTAGATAAGGGAGATACCCTGCTAGACTAGATCAGTAGATAAGGGAGAGACACTTTACTATGGAGATACCCTGCTAGACTAGATCAGTAGATAAGGGAGAGACACTTTACTATGGAGATACCCTGCTAGACTAGATCAGTAGATAAGGGAGAGACACTTTACTATGGAGATACCCTGCTAGAGTAGATCTCTTGGCTTCAGTCAGTTTTATTTTGTTTTATGCCTAAAGAACACGTGCCAGACAGTGGTGTTGGAGCCAGACTGTTGTACTGAACTGACCTCTATCCAGGGGTTCCTGTCGTAGGAGGCTGAGGTCCAGGCGTTAACCAGGCCCTTGTTGTTGAGGCGTGCCAACTCGGACCCCCAGCGCTGCAGGCCCAGGAATCCGTAGCGCACAGACGAGGCCGAGATTTGAGACTCAGCAATGCCTCCGCCCTCCATTCCCAACAGAGAGATACAACCTGAGGAACGGACAGACAGACATAGATAGATAGATAGATAGATAGGTACTTTATTGATCCCCCGGGGGGGAAATTTCATAAATAGGTCAGATAAACAGATGCACTCAGATACAATGGAAGAAGAACCTAACAGGTAATGTGTGGTGAAAATAATCTGATTTATTATTTCCTACAGTATGTACACACGCCCCACAAATCTGGCAGACTGCTACCAACCCATGCGTAGTCCACTGACTGAACTACAGTAGCTCCCACCTCTGTCCTGCACAGCCATGATTCAGGCTCACAGACAAAACTACTGACCGTCTATATAAAGCACCCAAACTACTGACCGTCTATCTAAAAAAAACAAAAAACAGCTTTGGACGGCCCCCAAATTACATTAACATTCATTACATTCATGTGTTTCTTAAATCACATTCAGCCTAATGCATTCTATTGCACTTAGAAATAACATGGCAGATACAGGCTATTAGAGAGCCAGGGTGTGTGTGTGGTACTCACGCAGTTGGCAGTGCTTGCCCACGTAGGGGGACGGACAGTGGCAGTTGAAGTCTCCATTCAAGTCCCTACAGGAGCCACTGTTCTGGCACGGCTGGTTGGCACAGTCATTCACATCTGTAGAAAGACATTATGATCATTATCAGTCACTGGCATTCCATATGTACAATCAACAGAACAGAATAATATGGACAGGGGTGATTGGATCCTACTCCAATATACGCCTTTTCTGAATCTAAAATATATGTTTCAGATAAATGATAAATGTATTAGTAACAGCAAAGACATATCTGAACAATGGCCGCATTGGCTCAGATGAGCGGTTGTGGTCCAATTCTCTGCAACTCCCTGAATTACCCATAGATGGCGCACTTAGTCCAACAGTATACACCGGAAGTGTGCGTTTGAGAGGGCAACTGGCAACACCATAGGAGGAAAGCGTGCCCCCGAAGAATGGAATGAGAACACTCTTTTGAATCTCTCGCCCACAACATTTTATTAAACTTCCTTTGAACACGGCTCTAGAAATGGCAACCTATTCCCCATGGGCCCTGGTCAAATGTAGTACACTATATATGGAATATGGTGCCGTTTCAGACAGAGCCTGTTTACGATATTTGTGTAGAATATGACCCAAATCTCACTAGTAGTAGTCAGTGAAGAGTGTGATTCTGTGCCCAGGGCCAGGCAGGCAGGCAGGCAGTCAGTCACCCACGAGGGAGACAGACACAATCTACACAATCTTGTACAGCTAACCTTGTGGGGACATACAATTCAGTCCCATTCAAAATCCTATTTTCCCCTCACCCAAAAACCTAACCATTACCCAAAAACCTAACCTTAACCCTATCTCCTAACCCTAACACTAATTCTAACCTTAACCAGCCTAGTGGTTAGAACGTTGGGCCAGTAACCGAAAGGCTGCTGGATCGAATCCCCAAGCTGTCAAGGTAAAAACCAGAGCAAGGCAGTTAACCCACTGTTCTCTGGGCGCCGAAGATGTGGATGTGGATTAAGGCAGCCCTCCGCACCTCTCTGATTCAGAGGGGTTGGGTTAAATGTGGAAGACACATTTCAGTTGAATGCATTCAGCTGTACAACTGACTAGTATCACCCTTCCCTTCCCCCTAGAAACAGCATGTGACCTTGTGAGGACCAACACAATGTCCCCAGTTGGTCATTTTTCTCTTTGTTTACTATTCTTGTGGGGACTTCTGGTTAAACAAGTATAGTTAAACACAACCAGTTGGTCAAGCATACAGACACACGCACACAGTTACTCATAATCAGTGGTGGAAAAAGTACACAATTGTCATACCTGTTTTGCTTATATTAGGCAAACAAGACACCACGATTTTTTAAAAATTACGGACAGACGGGCACACTCCCACACACTGACATAATTTACAAACGCAGTAGTCATGTTTAGTCAGTACAACACACCCGAGGCAGTAGGGTTGACAATGTGTTATATTGATATGTGCGTGTATTGGACCAGTATTGCTGTCCTGCCTGAGCATTTGGAATGTAACAACTGCTTTTGGGTGTCAGGGAAAATGTATGGGAGTAAAAAGTACATATTTCCTCTAGGAATGTAGTGGAGTAAAACACGGCGATGTTAGCCTTAGCAATCACACTGGAATAAAGACCTCCAGCCTGAGTAAACCATGGTTTAAGCCTAGGGTTGAAAAAGGGTCGGAAACTTTACGGGAAATTTCTGGAAATGTTCCATGGGAAGTTAAGCCCTGGAATTTTGGCAATTTTGCTTAAATTCATCAAAAATGTTAGCTTATAACAGTGAACCTTTTTTGTTGGATACACATAAGGCAATTCTAGGTCATTGCATATTTTGGTTAAACTATCCCAAATTCAAAGGAATTGCAACCCTCTGCATGCACAGTGCATTCTTCCATCACATGTACCATCGTGACCAAAAGTTGAGAATGACAAGTATTGGTCTCCACAAAGTTTGCTGCCTCAGTGTCGATGATCGCAATTTGCATATACTCCAGAATGTCATGAAGAGTGATCAGATGAATTGCAATTAATTGCAAAGTCCCTCTTTGCCATGAAAATGAACTTAATCCCCAAAAAACATTTCCACTGCATTTCAGCCCTGCCACAAAAGGACCAGCTGCCATCATGTCAGTGATTGTCTCATTAACACAGGTGAGATTGTTGACGAGGACAAGGCTGGAGATCACTCTGTCATGCTGATTGAGTCAGAATAACAGACTGGAAGATTTAAAAGGAGGGTGGTGCTTGAAATCATTGTTATTCCTCTGTCAACCATGGTTACCTGCAAGGAAACACGTGCAGTCATCATTGCTTTGCACAAAAAGGGCTTCACAGGCAAGGATATTGCAGCTGGTTAGATTACACCTAAACCTACCATTTATCGGATCATCAAGAACGTCAAGGAGAGAGGTTCAAGTGTTGTCAAGAAGGCGTCAGGGAGCCCAAGAAAGTCCAGTAAGCGCCAGGACCGTCTCCTAAAGTTGATTCAGCTGCGGGATCGGGGCACCACCAGTGCAGAGCTTGATCAGGAATGGCAGCAGGCAGGTGTGAGTGCATCTGCACGCACAGTGAGGTGAAGACTTTTGGAGGATGGCCTGGTGTCAAGAAGGGCAGCAAAGAAGCCACTTCTCTCTAGGAAAAACATCAGGGACAGACTGATATTCTGCAAAAGGTACAGGGATTGGACTGGGGTAGAGTCATTTTCTCTGATGAATACCCTTTCCGATTCTTTGGGCCGTCCGGAGAAGACAAGGTGAGCGCTACCATCAGTCCTGTGTCATGCCAACAGTAAAGCATCCTCAGACCATTCATGCGTGGGGTTGCTTCTCAGCCAAGGGAGTGGGCTCACTCACAATTTTGCCTAAGAACACAGCCATGAATAAAGAATGGTACAAGCACATCCTCCGAGAGCAACTTCTCCCAACCACCCAAGAACAGTTTGGTAGCGACCAATGCCTTTTCCAGCATGATGGAGCACCTTGCCATTAGGCAAAAGTGATAACTAAGTGGCTCAGGGAACAAAACATCGACATTTTGGTCCATGGCCAGGAAACTCCCCAGACCTTAATCCCATTGAGAACTTGTGGTCGATCCTCAAGAGGCGGGTGGACAAACAAAAACCCACAACTTCTGACAAACACCAAGTATTCGTTATGCAAGAATGGCCTGCCATCAGTCAGGATGTGGCCCAGAAGTTAATTGACAGCATGCCAGGGCGGATTGCAGAGGTCTTGAAAAACACTGCAAATATTGACTCTTTGCATAAAATGAATGTCATTGTCAATGAAAGCCTTTGACACTTGTAATTATACTTCAGTGTACCATAGTAACTACTGACAAAGATCTAAGAACACTGAAGCAGCAAACTTTGTGGAGACCAATACTTGTGTCATTCTCAAAGGTTTTGGCCACGACTGTACAGCTGATTCTCAAGATCTTTCACACTAATCAGATGCTATTGAGCCCACACTACTACACTGTCTGAGCCAAGAACTACATGCTTTCTGGTAAGTTTTGATTATAATCCTGGGTGGGGTGAAAATATTTTATATGGCATACATGATTTTTAGTTAACTAGTAAATAGTAGCCTACAGCAAAGTGTGATTAAATAATGTCTAACTTGTTAATTTCTGCTAGTTAGTTTTTGCTACCATGTGGGTTTTAGCTTGCTTGAGCCTGCTAACTGAGGAGTGTTAATTCACCAGTTTCTAAATATGTTTGAGGTGTGGAGACATTTGATTGCAGCTAATGTAGAAGGAAAAGCTGTGTACATTTGCAAATACTGTGCCAAAACATATGTGAAGAATGCAACAAAGATGCAGAATTATCTGGCCAAGTGCATAAAGTTCCCTCATCGCTCACAACAAGCAACCTCTGACAAAAGTTCCTCTACTTCTATTTGAGGTTAAAATGATGAATCAGACACCTTACCGATAGCAACAGCTCATGGTCCTCCTGGAATCAGAAGTTTGACTCAATGGAGGAAAGTAGTCAGAGAAGCGCTGATGAATGTCTTGCTCGAGTTCTGTATGCAACTGGTTCACCTCTGATGCTCACAGGCAATGTGTATTGGAAGAGATTTCTGAATGTTCTTCGCCCAGCAAACACCCCTCCAACCAGACATGCTTAATCTACTAATTTGCTGGATGCAGAGTTCAACAGAGTTAAAGTAAAGGTCAAGCAAATCATAGAGAAAGCAGACTGTATTGCAATCATATCTGATGGGTGGTAGAATGTTTGTGGGCAAGGAATAATTATCTACATCATCTCTACCCTTCAACCAGTATTCTACAAGAGCACAGACACAAGGGACAACAGACACACCGGTCTCTACATTGCAGATGAGCTGAAGGCAGTCATCAATGAAGGCTGCTTGATCTAAAGTGGAGGAGTCCTGCCCTCACATCACAACCATTGGCTGTGCTGCTCATGCATTGAATCTGCTCCTCAAGGACATCATGGCACTGAAAACAATGGATACACTCTACAAGAGAGCCAAGGAAATGGCTAGGTATGTGAAGGGTCATCAAGTTATAGCAGCAATCTACCTCACCAAGCAACGTGAGAAGAATAAGAGCAGCACATTGAAGCCGCCCAGCAACACCCGTTGGGGTGGTGTTGTCATGTTTGACAGTCTCCTGGAGGGGACGGAGTCTCTATAAGAAATGGCCATATCACAGTCTGCTGATATGGACAGCCCCATGAAGAGGATCCTCCTGGATGATGTATTTTGGGAGAGAGCGGTAAGCAGCCTGAAACCTATAGCAGTAGCCATTGCACAGATTGAGGGAGACAATGCCATCCTGTCTGACGTTCAGACTCTGCTTGCAGATGGAAGAGAAGAAATCCGTACTGCCCTTCCCACTTCACTGTTTCTCCAAGCAGAGGAAACTGCAGTTCTGAAATACATCAAAAAGCGTGAAGACTTCGGCCTGAGGCCCATACACGCCGCAGCGTACATGTTGGACCCCAAGTACGCTGGCAAGAGTATCCTGTCTGGTGCAGAGATCAACAAGGCCTATGGTGTCATCACTACAGTGTCTCGCCACCTTGGCTTGGATGAGGGCATGGTTCTTGGCAGTCTGGCAAAGTACACTTCCAAGCAAGGGCTTTGGGATGGAGGAGCAATATGGCAGTCATGCCAACATATCTCTTCAGCCCCCGGGTGGAAGGGACTTTGTGGCTCTGAGGCCCTTTCCCCTGTTACCTCCATCATCATCCAAATACCACAAACATCAGCCGCTTCAGAGCACAACCGGTCCTTGTTTGGGAACACACACACCAAAGCACGCAGCAGGCAATAAAAGGGTTGAAAAATTGGTGGCCATCCAAACAAATTTCAGGCTTTTTGAGCCTGACAAAGAGCCATCCTCCACAAGGTTGGAAAGTAACAGTGAAGATGAGGCCTCAGAGTCTGTTGTTCAAAAGGTAGACATTGAGGAGGTCCAGGGAGAAAACATGGAAGCCTGAGAGGAAGACAACCAAAGCTTTAGTTTATTGACTATCATTTTACAGATGTATGTTGAAAACGTTTTTGTGAGACGCGATGGATCATTGGGGATCATTCAATATTCCCTTTCTTTTGTTGTTCAGTGAAATCATCCCATGTGAAGAGTCAACTCATTTAATTAAAGTTCAATTCGTAACTAAATTGTTTTTTCTTTATTTCTATTGGAAGGATTTAATAATTTGCAATTATGTCTACTTAAGATAAGGTAAAGGGTTTATGTTTGTCTCCATATGATATGGTAAATTCATCCAATGCAAAAAACATCTACATTTAAATGGTATTAATATTAATTTGTATATATTTCCATTAATTCCTACAGAAAGAGTCCACCTCTGAATATTCCCCAAAATGTGCAACCCTATTTAAGCCTGACGAATTTACTGCGTTAAATGAGGCTTCTCCTCCTAGTTACACTAGTGACCATCTCCCCCGCGCATCCGGCAAAGGCGGAGGTGTTGCTAACATTTGACAGAAAATTTCAATTAAATATTTTTCCTCAGAATCCTGCATCGGACCACCATCTTATTACCTTTGCAATCGCAACAAATAATTCGCTCAGCCAACCAAGGATTCAAAAGCTGCGCTATAAATTCTCTGACAACAAAGATTCCTAGATGCCCTTCCAGACACCCTCAACTTACTAAAGGACGTCGTAGTCCAAAAATCAGTTAACCACCTAACCAAGGACCTGAAGTTCACCTTGCGTTATACCCTAGATGCAGTCGCACTGCTAAAAAACTAATGCATTAACCTGTATTGTGAATAGGCCCATTCAATCTTAATTTACCCAGTTTATCAAGAGATTAACCATTCAAATAAAATTATTACCATTATGTTGTTTTGTAGTTAGATTTTTTTTACCAAAGTCTAATGTATCGTTTGATTTTAGAATCATAGAAGAGCATAGGTCTATTCCTATAGTGTTATGGAGGAGCATTATAGGCAACGACAGTCTCTCATAACAGACATAACACCATAACAAGAACACACACCTTGTACTGAGCAACCAGAGTTGAGATCAGCGCAGAGCAAGGCCAGCTGGCAGAGTTGAGATCAGCGCAGAGCAAGGCCAGCTGGCAGAGTTGAGATCAAAGCAGAGCCAGGCCGCCAGCGTTAGCGGGATGAGGTGTACAGTGCAGTTAGTGTCCTCGGACTCAACAGAAAACCTGCTTTTGTGCTCTACTGTATGCCCGAGTCATGACTTGCTTATCTTTGCCATGTGATCCATTGCTCTATGCCTGCTGATGTCGAGTTAATCTGGCAATGCCATTCATCAATATTTAAAGGGGAAATCTGGGATTTGTACACCCATTTTGGGACTTTTAAGACATACAAGAATATAACTTATACATTACTCTTGAGCTTAGATCAACTTAGGGTGGTCATTTCCCCAGCCCCATCCCTCAGCTGTTTACCAAAACAAAATGGCAGGGTGTGTGCTTTGTTATTTATCCAATCCCAGATTGCCCCTTTAAGGAATCCAGGTCCTAAAGGTTCGTGGCATGGGGCACAGCTAGGGGTTGCCCCACTGGTAGTATACACTGCCAGGTCTAGCCGCACGACTGCTAAACGAAGTATATCAAGTTGTAATTTGCTCAGTGAAAGCCTTCTGGGGACTCACAGAACACCACAGAGGACCTTAAGAAAGTCCTAGAATAGACCTGGTTCCAGACTTTGCCAGATAGTGGTGTGGGGCCATGTGTTGTGTATTATGGCTGAGTGTTTTAAAACATTTCTAAATTAACGTTCTGAGATTTGAAAGTATATTGTAGTCACAGAGATCCTATAATTCAGGGTTATAGGCTTCTATAAGTAATTCTATGATTGTAGTATTGTAGGTGGTCTGGCCATAGACAACACTGTGTGACAGACTGCTACAATAACGCTGCTGTTTAGTGCAACTGACCTGACGTTAGCAAACTAATTTCTATGACCAATTTCGGAAATGGCTCCCCTGCTGAAAGCCTACTAGAAACTACTGTAAACAGAACAGTGTGGCAACTAGAAACTACTGTAAACAGAGAATTGTGGCTACCAGAAACTATTGTAAACAGAGCAGTGTGGCTACCAGAAACAGAGCAGTGTGGCTACCAGAAAAGACCGTAAACAGAGCAGTGTGGCTACCAGAAACTACTGTAAACAGAGCAGTGTGGCTACCAGAAACTACTGTAAACAGAGCAGTGTGGCTACCAGAAACTACTGTAAACAGAGCAGTGTGGCTACCAGAAACTACTGTAAACAGAGCAGTGTGGCTACCAGAAACTACTGTAAACAGAGCAGTGTGGCAACCAGAAACTACTGTAAACAGAGCAGTGTGGCAACCACAAACGACTGTAAACAGAGCAGTGTGGCTACCAGAAACTACCGTAAACAGAGCAGTGTGGCTACCAGAAACTACTGTAAACAGAGCAGTGTGGCAACCACAAACGACTGTAAACAGAGCAGTGTGGCTAGCAGAAACTACTGTAAAAAGAGCAGTGTGGCTACCGTAGACTACATAAATGGATGCATACACACACCTCCCCAGGGGCGCAGAGCTGTATCTGTCCCCTTTAGACTAGCCACATACTGTGTGGTTGAGGCACAACCAGAAATCTGTCTGCCTGCCACTCACTGGCACACATTTTCTTTCTCTCACACAAACCAAAACCTCTTATTACCAACACACACACTAATCTGTTGACAAACATCTCAAAATAACCAACACAGAATAAAATCAGAGGCGATCACCAGTTTAACATTTAAGCTCTGAGGCCATTTCAGTCTCAGCTGCAGTCGTCTGAGCCGATACTAAAGTGAGTAAACAGCATTAGACACGGCTTTTAGTATCGGTCACTGCCTCCACATTGTGGCTTTCAGGCCAATTTCACACAGCCAGTAGAAGTGCTGGTGTCAGACCTGAGTAGAGGCTGTGACATTGTCGAGGCAGACTTCATTCACTTTTCCACTTCCCTCTTTACCCTGGCAACAGGGCCGCTGACGTCTTGGGAGTGCTGCGTTCGTGACCGCTTTCCGTTGGCTGGATGAACATGAGAGTCCGGTTTGCGTCTACAGTGGGTTTGCCAAGTGTGTGTGTGTGTTTGTGTTCTCCAAGTGTGTGCCAGTGTGTATGTGTGTGAACAGCCCAAGGAACCTCACATACTTCTGAAGCCAAATGAATGATCTTTACAGTCCTCCCAAAAACATTATTTACTTAGCGTAAAAGCTAGCTAGTGTTTAAGCTAATCTTTTCTGGGTAATATCATATTAAATTATTTATGGCATAAATAGAGGCATGAACATTTAGAGCTGAAATAGCCTGCAAATAATATAAAATGGTGTCCCTGGCGGCTAAAAAGCTAAGAAGAAGAAATCCTAACCGACAGATTGCACCCACATTTGTCTCCCAATTGAACTGCATATTGCCCAGTAGGCAGTACCACAGAACATTCTCTTAGGGGAAAACTGATTGTTGACATGATCGGACTGTTTCTAGTTTCTGTGGCGCTGCTGTGGACGACTCTGTAGCTAAAAGGGGATAAATAGTGCTGACCACGGCAGTTCTGTCTGTGTGTCCCTCTGCAGAACCACTGAACACGTAGAGCAAAGCTCCTGGGTCCAAACAGAGGACAGAGGAAACAGTACATTCACTGCCTGAAGTGGACTAATTCATGGTTGCACGTTTTGTCACAATATTGTTTTGAACATTTGTTTTAGGACTGATGCCCAGCGGAGCATTATATACTCAACACTTTGTTAATGTGCGCTGATAAATACACCATAAAAAGCGCATTACAGTGGCTTGGAAATACAATGACATTTCTAAAGGAGGCAAATAATTAGTAGGAAAACCTTTAGTCATTATTTTGATGTCGCCAGATTGACTATAGATGCAGTATGACATTAGCCGTCATTGTAGATAAGAATTTGTTCTTAACTGACTTACCTAGTTAAATAAAGGTTAAATAAATAAATACAAATAAAAACATAGCTAACTAAGATTGAGGGGAGACCACCAGGTTTTAGATAACAGCTAACAATGCTAACGTTAGCTAACTATGCTGGCTAATGACAACATTGCAACATCTGTTTAAAGTAAATTTGACGACATTATATTAACAGGAAAGTTGATTCTTGCCAAATATTTGTCTACTTTTGCAGTGTCATTGTATTTCCAGGTCACTATGGTGTAATTTAAACGAAACAGTCATTAGCCCCCGTTCAGAATATCTGGGCATCACTGGACTTTTGGGCACCAATATGGATGAATATGGATGTCTGCAGTGCATGTAGAACATTCATAAGGTCCCGTGTAGCTCAATTGGTAGAGCATGGCGCCATGGTTGTGGGTTTGATTCCCACGGGGGACCAGTACAAAAAAGTTTAAATGTATTCACTCACTACTGTAAGTCGCTCTGGATAAAAGCGTCTGCTAAATGTCTAACAAACGTAAATAACAATGGCAACAACGTGTGGCTACCAGAAACTACTGTAAACAGAGCAGTGTGGCTACCAGAAACTACTGTAAACAGAGCAGTGTGGCTACCAGAAACTACTGTCAACAGAGCAGTGTGGCTACCAGAAACTACTGTCAAGAGAGCAGTGTGGCTACCAGAAACTACTGTCAACAGAGCAGTGTGGCTACCAGAAACTACTGTCAACAGAGCAGTGTGGCTACCCGAAACTACTGTCAACAGAGCAGTGTGGCTACCAGAAACTACTGTAAACAGAGCAGTGGGGCTACCAGAAACTACTGTCAACAGAGCAGTGTGGCTACCAGAAACTACTGTCAACAGAGCAGTGTGGCTACCAGAAACTACTGTAAACAGAGCAGTGGGGCATATTTCCGTTAGGGAATGCCTACTCTGTGAAGTGCAGCTAGCTAGCTAACCAAGTGGTTGCTGTTGTTTGGCTAACACCACTGTCCAGAAGTCAGCTCGAGTTAGCCTTGAGCTAGCCCCCGAGCTTGGCCCATCTCCCGGCTACCCGACGTGTACTAGCTATTTCCCGGGCTACAGTACCTTTGTCAACCAGCCTGGACCTTCTATTGTCGACACGGAGCCCTGCCGAGCCATCACGACTGGTCTGCCAACGTAATTGTCCAACATGGTCTCAACAGGCTTTTCCTCTGCGACGTCGCCGAAGATCCATCTGCTAGCCCCAGCCCGCTAGCTTTCTGAACACCGTGCCTCCCGCTCGCCTAGCACAGTAGCGCCCACTGAACTGATCCCTGGCTCACCTCTTTGATGCTCATCGGACCTTATGATCACTCGGCTACATAGCTGTTACCTGCTGGACTGTTCTGTAACACGGTACCTCATTCTGTTAAGCCAGTTTTGGATATCAGGTCCTGTGTGTGGCACACTTTTTCACAACATTTTCTCAGTCTATTCATCACCATTTACCCGTTGTTGTCGTCATAGCTCTCTTGATTAACTGTGTTTGTTTTATGTTGCTGTTTAGGTTATTCCTTATCGTTCAATTCCACTGTAGAGCCCCCAGTCCCGACCAACATGCCTCAGATAGCTCCTTTGTCCCACCCTCCACACACGCGGAGACCTCACCTGGCTTAACTGGTGTCTCCAGAGATGCAACCTCTCTCATCATTACCCAACGCCTAGGTTTATCCCCACTGAATTGTCATCCTACCATATCCCTGTCTATACATAATTCCCTCAATCTATTCTACCGCGCCCAGAAATCTCCTCCTTTTATTCCCTGTACCCAACGCACTAGACGACCAGTTCTTGAAGCCTTTAGCCGTACCCTTATCCTACTCCTCCTCTGTTCCTCTGGTGATGTTGAGGTAAACCCAGGTCCTGTAGACCCCACATGCGCTCAAATTTTTTGTCTTCTGTAACCATAAAAGCCTTGGTTTCATGCATGTTAACATCAGAAGCCTCCTCCCTAAGTTTGATTCACTGCTTTAGCACACTCCACCAACCCTGATGTCCTAGCCGTATCTGAATCCTGGCTTAGGAAGGCCACCAAAAATTCTGAAATTTCCATCCCCAACTACAATATTTCCCGTCAAGATAGAACTGCCAAAGGAGGCGGAGTTGCAATCTACTGCAGAGATAACCTGCAGAGTTCTGTCATACTATCCAGGTCTGTGCCAAAACTTTTTGAACTTCTACTTTTAAAAATCCACCTATCCATAAATAAGTCTCTCACTGTTGCCGTCTGTTACAGCCCCCCCTCAGGCCCCAGCTGTGCCCTGGACACCATATGTGAATTGATTGCCCCCCATCTATCTTCAGAGTTTGTACTGTTAGGTGATTTAAACTGGGATATGCTTAACACCCCAGCCGTCCTTCAATCTAAGCTAGATGCCCTCAATCTCACACAAATTATCAAGGAACCAACCAGGTACAACCCTAAATCCGTAAACATGGGCACCATCATAAATATCATCCTGACTAACTTGCCCTCCAAATACACCTCCGCTGTTTTCAACCAGGATCTCAGCGATCACTGCCTCATTGCCTGCGTCTGTAACGGGTCCGCAGTTAAATGAGCACCCCTTATCACTGTAAAACACTCCCTAACACACTTCAGTGAGCAGGCCTTTCTAATCGATCTGGCCCAGGTATGCTGGAAGGATATTGACCTCATCCCGTCAGTAGAGGATGCCTGGTTGTTCTTTAAAAGTGCTTTCCTCACCATCTTAAATAAGCATGCCCCATTCAAAAAATGCAGAACTAAGAACAGATATAGCCCTTGGTTCACTCCAGACTTGACTGCCCTTACCAGCACAAAAACATCCTGTGGCACACTGCATTAGCATCGAATGGCCCCCGCGTTATGCAACTTTTCAGGGAAGTCAGGAACCAATATAGACAGTCAATTAGAAAAGCAAAGGCTAGCTCTGGCAGTCTCTATGGGGGTGCCACAGGGTTCAATTCTTGGGCCGACTCTATTCTCTGTATATATTAATGATGTCGCTCTTGATGCTGGTGACTCTCTGATCCATCTCTAAGCAGACGACACCATTCTGTATACATTGGGCCCCTCTATTGACACATAACAAACCTCCAAATAAGCTTCAATGCCATACAACACTCCTTCCATGGCCTCCAACTGCTCTTAAAACACTAGTAAAACTAAATGCATGCTTTTCAATTGAACGCTGCCCTAACCTGCCCACCGGACTATCATCACTACTCTCGACGGGTCTGATTTAGAATACGTGGACACCTACAAATACCTAGGCGTCTGGTTAGACTGTAAACTCTCCTTCCAGACTCGCATTAATCATCTCCAATACAAAATTAAATCTAGCTTCCTATTTCACAACAAAGCCTCCTTCACTCAAAGCCTCCATCACTTCACTCATGCGCTCCAGCAGGTATATTTCACTGGTCTTTCCCAAAGCCAACACCTCCTTTGGCCTCCATTCCTTCCAGTTCTCTGCTGCCAATGACTGGAACGAATTGCAAAAATCTTTGAAGCTGGAGACTACCATCTCCCTTAATAACTTTAAGCGTCAGCTGTCAGAGCAGCTTTCCGATCACTGCACCTGTATACAGCCCATATGTAAATAGCTCACCCTACTACCTCATCCCCATATTTATTATTTTTGGTAAATATTTGCACTCCAGTATCTCTATTTGCACATCATCATCTGCACATCTATCACTCCAGTGTTAATGCTAAATTGTAATTATTTCACCACTATGGCCTATTTATTGCCTTACCTTCCTAATCTTACTACATTTCCACACACTGTACGTAGATTTTCTATTGTGTTATTGACTGTACGTTTGTTTATCCCATGTGTAACTCTGTGTTGTTGTTATTGTCACACTGCTATGCTTTATCTTGGCCAGGTCGCAGTTGTAAATGAGAACTTGTTCTCAAGTGGTTAAATAAAGGTGACATAAAAAATGTAAAAAGTAATCACATTAATGATAGTCACGTCAGGAAGGTTTACTTTTGTAAATAACTTTCCCTAAAAATAAAATAAGCTCAGAGTAGATTGATGGGCGTTTCTTTTTGCTTCGGACAGCTAGCGTGTGCTGTTTGACGGCATCAACTCGTGTAGGCTACTGCTCGAGAAGTTGTGGCTTGCGGGAGCATGATGGTGATTGAATGAACGGCCAATCATATTGCTCAAATACAAATAGCATGACTTTTCCACGTGTAGTCTTCAAATGGTAGACTGCGACAGAGCAAGTAAATATTGAACTGGAATACAAAAATTTGCTGAAAAGTTACTGGCCCGGACTGATGAGATACACTAGTTCTTGTGAGTGCACCACAATGAGGTGGTCAATGTGTTGGTCAGTTTGAGTGTGTTGACATGTCAGTTTTATATCAAAGTTTGATATGTTTAAAATTGGATATCAAATTTGGATAACCCACTATTTTGTCAGAAATAGATAACATGACAACATTGCATCCTCATGCAAAGTGAACAAAGCCAACCATATTCGATTCTTCAAATAGAAGAGGGCGGCAGGAAGCCTAGCGGTTATAGCGTTGGGCCAGTAAGCGAAAGGTCGCCGGTTCGAATACCTGAGCCGTGAAGAATCTGTCAATGTGTCCTTGAGCAAGGCACTTAACCCTAATTTGCTCCAGGGACTGACCCGGTAGGTAGGCCGTCATTGTAAATAAGAATTTGTTATTTTCTTACTTGCCAAGTTAAATAAAGGATAAATAAAAAATCTAATGAAGATTGGCAGACATATGCTTCCATACTGAATAGATTCTAATAGATCCTACTGTTCTGCCGGCGGACTCCTACTGTTCTGCCGGCGGACTCCTACTGTTCTGCCGGCGGACTCCTACTGTTCTGCCGGCGGACTCCTACTGTTCTGCCGGCGGACTCTTACTGTTTTGGCAGTGGACTCCGTCAAAGCCATCCTGGCACTTGCAGATGTACTCGCTGAAGACGTCCCCTCTGCGTTTCTGGCCAGTCACATCGCAGATGGCGTTGTTCTTGCAGGGGTTGGGGTTGCAGGGCCCTGGGAGGCAAATAAAATGTATTATTAACCCTCATTGTACTACCATTGTCCCAGGTAGGTTGACTGCGATCCCATTCTCTTCTACAGCAATGACCTGCGGCAGAGATGCAAGGGTGGAGGATAGGGAATAACATTATTGGCAATACCGTGTAGTACAGAGACAGCCTCTCGACAGACAGACACTTTATTGAACCCCGAGGGGAAATTGCTTTGTCAAGAAGAAATTCCAGAATGAAAATACACAAAAGACAGACACACGATACATGATATATAGAGCGGCAGTATGAAAAAGTATAGAAATACAAGATGTCTGGAGTGCAAAAAAGCTATAAAAAGACATAGCATAGTATGGGTGGTTGGCTGAATATGTACACTATACATTGGTGGATGGTGCATGGTTAACTATACTATACAGGTCGATGGCAGAGAAATACTTAAATAGCTAAAACTGGATATGATATAAGTGAGGGTAATAATAGTTTACTTAATATACAGACTGGTTAAATGAACAGGTAAGTGAATATTTTGCATGGTTACATTAACTGTACAGGTAAATGACAGGAAGAGATACTTAAATAGCTAAATGTGTGTATGATATAACAGGGTAATAATAGTAATTCCCTTAAAATACAGTCCTTAGTGCGCAGGGTTTAATTACAGATAAACGCACGTATTGCGAATTAGATATATTAAAAGCAATGAAAAAAAGATACAACTGACAGGATACTAATATGCATTCCTGAGTGAATGACTACTTGAGTTAAGTCCAAGAATTACTTACTATATTGCACGTGATATGATTTAACAACTGTACATTAATATGTACAGTGGGGCAAAAACGTATTTAGTCAGCCACCAATTGTGCAAGTTCTCCCACTTAAAAAGATGAGAGAGGCCTGTAATTTTCACCATAGGTACACTTCAACTATGAGAGACAAAATGAGAAAAGAAAATCCAGAAAATCACATTGTAAGATTTTTAATGAATTTATTTGCAAATTATGGTGGAAAATAAGTATTTGGTCACCTACAAACAAGCAAGATTTCTGGCTCTCACAGACCTGTAACTTCTTCTTTAAGAGGCTCCTCTGTCCTCCACTCGTTACCTGTATTAATGGCACCTGTTTGAACTTGTTATCAGTATAAAAGACACCTGTCCACAACCTCAAACAGTCACACTCCAAACTCCACTATGGCCAAGACCAAAGAGCTGTCAAAGGACACCAGAAACAAAATTGTAGACCTGCACCAGGCTGGGAAGACTGAATCTGCAATAGGTAAGCAGCTTGGTGTGAAGAAATCAACTGTGGGAGCAATTATTAGGAAATGGAAGACATACAAGACCACTGATAATCTCCCTCGATCTGGGGCTCCACGCAAGATCTCACCCCGTGGGGTCAAAATGTTCACAAGAACGGTGAGCAAAAATCCCAGAACCACACGGGGGGACCTAGTGAATGACCTGCAGAGAGCTGGGACCACAGTAACAAAGGCTACCATCAGTAACACACTACGCCGCCAGGGACTCAAATCCTGCAGTGCCAGACGTGTCCCCCTGCTTAAGCCAGTACATGTCCAGGCCCGTCTGAAGTTTGCTAGAGAACATTTGGATGATCCAGAAGAGGATTGGGAGAATGTCATATGGTCAGATGAAACCAAAATAGAACTTTTTGGTAAAAACTCAACTCGTCGTGTTTGGAGGAGAAAGAATGCTGAGTTGCATACAAAGAATACCATACCTACTGTGAAGCATGGGGGTGGAAACATCATGCTTTGGGGCTGGACGACTGATCCGTGTAAAGGAAAGAATGAATAGGGACATGTATCGTGAGATTTTGAGTGAAAACGTCCTTCCATCAGCAAGGGCATTGAAGATGAAACGTGGCTGGGTCTTTCAGCATGACAATGATCCCAAACACACCGCCCGGGCAACGAAGGAGTGGCTTCGTAAGAAGCATTTCAAGGTCCTGGAGTGGCCTAGCCAGTCTCCAGATCTCAACCCCATAGAAAATCTTTGGAGGGAGTTGAAAGTCCGTGTTGCCCAGCGACAGCCCCGAAACATCACTGCTCTAGAGGAGATCTGCATGGAGGAATGGGCCAAAATACCAGCAACAGTGTGTGAAAACCTTGTGAAGACTTACAGAAAACGTTTGACCACTGTCATTGCCAACAATGGGTATATAACAAAGTATTGAGAAACTTTTATTGACCAAATACTTATTTTCCACCATAATTTGCAAATAAATTCATTAAAATTCCTACAGTGTGATTTTCTGGATTTTTTTTTTCTCATTTTGTCTCTCATAGTTGAAGTGTACCTATGATGGAAATTACAGGCCTCTCTCATCTGTTTAAGTGGGAGAACTTGCACAATTGGTGGCTGACTAAATATGTTTTTGCCCCACTGTATATACAGACCTGAATTAATAAATACGTCCTGAGTGAATGAGTGATTACAGACCAGAGTTACTTGCGGATGGATGCATAATTGTTAAACTAGGTCCTAACACCCCAACAGTTCCAGGTCTATGTTGATGACGGTGAGGCATTAAATAGGTGCTGAAGGTGCTCCTCTGCATCATAACCATGGCATGCAGAGGGTGGGTGACGTTGTCCATGATGGCCAGCAGTTTGGCCAGGATCCTTCTCTCCGCCACCTCCTCTAGAGTGTCAAGGCTAATCCCCAGAACAGAGCTAGCCTTCCTGATCAGCTTATTTACCAGAGAAGCATCACCGGATTTTATGTTGGCGCCCCAGCACACCACTGCAAAAAAGATAGCACTGGCCACCACAGACTGGTAGAAGGTATGCAGTAATTTACTGCCTCATCAGAAAGTAGAGTCGGCTCTGGCCCTTTTTGTACAGTGCCCCGGTGTTACCAGCGCATTCCAGCCTGTTGTCCATATGGACTCCCAGGAACTTGTATGACCCAACAATTTCCACATCCATCCCCTGTATAGGGACTGCAGTCAGTTGGGCTTGGTTCTCCTGAAGTCCACCACCATCTCCTTTGTTTTTCTGATGAAGGTGGTTCTGCTCACACCACAACACAAAGTAATTGATTGCGCTCCTGTACTCCTCCTCCTGCCCACCCCTCTTGCACCCTACAATTGCGGAGTCATCCGAGAACTTCTGTAGGTGGCATGTTTCAGAGTTATATCTGAAGTCTGAGGTGTAGAGGGTGAACAGGAAGGGGGACAGGACCGTTCCCTGGGGGGCCCCTTTGTTGCTTACTGCCTGTTCTGACACACAGCTCTGTAGTCGCACAAATTGTGGCCTACAGGTCAGGTAGTCCGTGACTCAGGAGACTAAGGGTGCTTCCACTTTCATCCTCTCACCCAGTAGCAGGGGCTGAATGGTGTTGAAGGCACTGGAGAAGTCAAAAAACATAACCCTCACAGTGCAACCTGTGTTGTACAGGTGAGAGTAGGCCCTCTGCAGAAGGTAGATTGCATCATCCACCCAGATGTTGCTCTGATATCCGAACTGCAGGGGGTCAAGTGATGTACACACCAGGGGTCTGTGGTGAGCGAGGACTAACCTTTCCAGGGTCTTCATGATGTGGGATGTTAGCTCTACAGGTCTGAAGTCATTCAGGACAGTGGGGTGTGCCTTCTTGGCCACTGGGACGAGGCAGGATGTTTTCCACAGCACAGGGACCCTTTCTAGGATCAGGCTAAGGTTGAAGGGTCGCTGGAGTATTCCACACAGTTGGTCAGCACAGACCCTAAGCACCCTTGGGCTGATGCCATCAGGGCCTGCCCCTTTCCACTGATGTAGTCTCTCCAGCTCTCTCTTCACTTGGTTGGTGGTGAAAGCCAGCCCAGGTGGGGAGGTGGGGGGAAGGGGGGTGTTGAGGATCAGTCCAGAGGGAGCAGGGGTGGAGGTGGGGAGGGGGTCGCTGATTGTTTCAACAGAGGTGTTGTGAGCAAAGTGGTGGTGGGACAGCCGTGA
Organism: Thymallus thymallus; assembly: GCA_023634145.1. Classification (NCBI taxonomy): domain Eukaryota; kingdom Metazoa; phylum Chordata; class Actinopteri; order Salmoniformes; family Salmonidae; genus Thymallus; species Thymallus thymallus. Next base: position 32,291,837 of record CM042392.1, on the reverse strand, counting down.
GGGTGTGTGGCCTGGGGAGCTGGAGGAGAGGTGGACAGGGCCAGTATCGAACCTGTTAAAAAATTGGTTCAGCTTATTGTCTCTGTCCTGGGTCCCCTCCGTCTGCCCACTGTTTGACTTTTTGAAGCCAGTGATATTTCTCATACCCTTCCACACCTCTCTCACCTGGCTCTGCCTCAGCTTGCCCTCCATCTTCTCCCTCTGGACGCATTTCAATTTGTCCCTGTCCCCCTCCTTGAAGGCCCTCTTCTTCTCATTCAGTAGGGCCTTCAGGTAACTGGTGACCCAGGGTTTATAATTTGGAAAACAGTATACCTTCCTTGTGGGCACAGTGTTGTCTACACTAAAATTGATATAGTCCTTTATGCAGTCAAGTCCATCAATGTCCTCCCCATGAGCCTCACAGAGCACATCCCAGTCTGTTGTTTCAAAGCAGTCCTGTAGGGCCTCATTCGCCTCCGGGGATCTCCTAATGGTCCTAGTGGTCGCAGGCTGCTGTTGGACCATAGGCCTGTAGGGTGAGGTGGACAAGGTTGTGATCCGATCTACCGAGGAGTGCAGTAGAGTTGTATGCATCCTTCACATTAGCATATAACAAGTACAGAGTTTTATTATTCCTGGTTGGGCACTTCAAACTGTTTGAACGTGGGCAGCGTTGGAGAGATGCATGGTTAAAATCCACCAAAATGGCAAAGAAAGCACTGGGATGCGTGTCTGTAACCTCGCGATAACAGAGTGGGGACCAATGGCCGCTGTGAATTCCCTCGGAAAATAGTAGGGTCTCAGGCTAACGGCTAACAGCTCAATGTCCGGGCTACGAAACTGTCCCTTAAGATTAATATGGCTTGGATTACACCATCTGTTGTTAACTAATAAAGCCAGCCCCCATCCCTTACCCTTACCGGAAGAAACGCTATCCCTGTCCGCTCTGATGGTCCGGAAACCGCCGATAGTGACGTTCTCTATGGGGATGTTATTATTCAGCCAAGTCTCAGTAAAACACAATAGGCTCGCTTCCAGGTATTCTCTTTGTCCATGAACCAAACCCTGAAGCTCCTCCATCTTGCTATGCAGCGATATCACGTCGCCCATAACGATAGACGGTATAGCCGGCTTGTACTTCCTCAGCTTTGCATTACACTTCAATCCCGCCCTGCATCCACGCAGTCGCCTTTTCAACTCGTCCGGAATATCAAACTTTTCCCTGGGATGCAGCAGCGCTGCGTGTACTAAATCCAGGAGTTGGGCTCAGTTGTAAATAATTCGGCGCTGAGAAAAATAAAAAGTGCCTCAGTGATAATACCTTCGTAAAACAGTAGAACTCCATAATCCTGAACTATTATAGTTCAACTGTTGCAAAAAAACTCAAACTGACGAAAAACATACTAAAACAACAATTTAGGCACGAACAGTGGGAGCTGCCCTGTAGTACAGAGACAGCCTCTCAATACCGTGTAGTACAGAGACAGCCTCTCAATACCGTGTAGTACAGAGACAGCCTCTCAATACCGTGTAGTACAGAGACAGCCTCTCAATACCGTGTAGTACAGAGACAGCCTCTCAATACCGTGTAGTACAGAGACAGCCTCTCAATACCGTGTAGTACAGAGACAGCCTCTCAATACCGTGTAGTACAGAGACAGCCTCTCAATACCGTGTAGTACAGAGACAGCCTCTCAATACCGTGTAGTACAGAGACAGCCTCTCAATACCGTGTAGTACAGAGACAGCCTCTCAATACCGTGTAGTACAGAGACAGCCTCTCAATACCGTGTAGTACAGAGACAGCCTCTCAATACCGTGTAGTACAGAGACAGCCTCTCAATACCGTGTAGTACAGAGACAGCCTCTCAATACTGTGTAGTACAGAGACAGCCTCTCAATACCGTGTAGTACAGAGACAGCCTCTCAGAATCTTCCTCTAAACACTGTCTATGTACTATCTGTCGACGTAACACCTTTATGAACCCTCACAACACACCCATAGTGCTTTAGAAATACTTACTATAGGCAGTCATAACAGCTTGGGACTCCTTAAAAACTGGCCTACAAATCCCTTTACAAATTAATAACTATACTTGACACTAATTCAAAGACCTAGCTATAATGCTTTTGTGCAGATATTAATATTGTTTTGTTCTCCGTACCAGTCTCTGTGTCGTTGCAGGTTTGTCCAGTGTAGCCGTCGGGGCAGATGCAGACGAAGGAGGATCTGGCGCCGGTCACACAGGTCCCCCCATTACTGCAGACATTTATCTCACAGTAGTCACCTGGGAGAAAGGAACAGTAACCAATATTTAACTAGGAAGAATTGGTTATTCAACAATGTATTCAATCGTTTATTCAGTAGTGGCATACAGATCAGCATTGACACACTGTTTTTAATAGTGAAAATGTTTTGTAGCCTTGTAATTCCTACAAAGGGTCCTGGCATTTCCTGGTGACTCAGTGATACAGTTAACAACACACTTTAGACACCCACCACACTGTATACTCCTATTAGGCCAGTGGACTTGATTTGATTTGGACAGGACAAAGGATGACACAGCACTGACTGTCATGAGTGGCTTGTCTGCTTGCACTAGCCTGCTGACACAGCGATTCTAGACACACAGATACTGGATGTTTCCAGTAGTGCATCTGGCTCTACCCTGGTCAGTTAGCCCATAGTGTTTCAAGCTTTCGGCATGACGCTCACAGGTGGAATTCAGACCCTGCATCCCAATAATTTCTACTTTCTCCTGAAGTGTGCACTTGTTCACCTCTCCCCCCCACCAAAAAAACATTGGATTGGTGTAGACATGGTGGAAACTCCCTGTAGCCCATATTTCTCCCAGAGGAAATACAATACCACTAGGGGAAAAGGAAGCAATGAGGGGAAATGTGTATTTGGAAAAATAATGCTGATTGTAGATTAGACTGGAGAAAGTGCAAAGTCTCATTTAGAGTGAACTTTGACATGTGGAAGAGTTGTTATTTGTGAAGGAAGTGGGGAACAATAGCTGTGAACTGTCAACTGATAGCTGTGGACTATGTGAACCAATTGCTGTGAATTAGGGGGTCTGCGGACCTCACTTTGACAACCCCTGGACTAGATAGCCTGAACTCCCACAAGGCTATGGTGAGAAATTATGGCACGTTGGTTAGACTCTCTCTCCCTCTCCCTCCCCCTCTGGCCAAAGTTTATCCAGGGTGAACACGGAACAAGTTGTGCCAGTAGAACTCGGATATCCTGTTTTGGGAACAGACTACATATAAAAAAAAGTGGTTTAAGTACAGTTCCTTAAGCTAATCACAGATCAGAAGTGTTTGATTTCAAATCGGATAAAAAAAAAATAAAAAAAAATAAAAACATGCCACCTAATTGCTTTCCCCAAACCAACCAATTTAGATGTGATTACTTCAAGGAAGGAAGGATGCCTTTCAAAGTGCTCAGAGGCCATCCAATCATTTATATACACACTAGATGATTGGCAAGGGGCGCTGTTTTGAAGTTAGTTTATTAATGTCTACATTGTTTTTGTTAGACACTTCAATTATATTGTGCACTAAACATAAGCCTCTGATTGGCCAATACATAGCATCGGCAATCCAGGGAATATACATCACCGGGGCCATCGTTCAAGACCTTTTGGTCTTCCTTGTCGGATGTTAAATTTTAGGAGGGAATTTACACAGGACATCCATCTTCTTTTTCACAATGTAGCCTTTTGCTACTAGAAGTAGATACAGAACAGAACTAGACCTTGAGTGCCAAGATTCATTAGGGAACACCGTAGCAAAACGTTTTGCAACGGGGAAAAAATGAGTTTCCGTATTCTCTTCCATTTCGTGCCTACTGAACACAGCCCTGGTCAGCCCTGGATCATGTGCTACTTACTGGGCTTCTGTGAGTAAATTCAATTAGAGATACATTTGTCAAGGTGGTTGCAGCTTAAAAACTGTGGTCTAACCACCACGACTCCATAGAAATTCCCTAAATAAGCACTGGGACATTATTATTATTAAAATAGCTACTTTTCTTAACTTACATTTTCTTCTCCAAGTAACAACTGGTTCTGTATTGTTGTTCAGCAGAAGCTGCCTAACAAACATCAAGTGATCATAGGCAAGTGGTTTTAATACTTCCTATATTGTCAACACATTTCAGTGATAACCTGTGGCTTTTTGTTAAAGCCAAAGTTTCACTTTCATTTATTGAGAAATTGTTCTGCGTCTACAAATAGTTCCTGCCATTAAAAAACATTTCCTGATGGCATCTGTTGCTAAAAAAAACAAAGTGGAGAAGAGCTTTTCTGACTCATTGGCAGTGGGTCATGGAATTGGAATCTCCATAAAATTCCTGAATTTACTAAAATAAAATTGGCCCCAACCCTGATCCTCAGTATTGAATGGGAATAGAGACAGAGCATAGGGTGGAGTTTAGAAGGACTTTGCTGACTCATTGGCAACATATCGACATGTTTGATCAGCCTCCCTCTCTCAACAGCTGAAATGTTGAGTCAAATGTTGAGTTCACAGTATTCATTTTGTTTTTATGTTTGAGCAAAATAATATCATGGCAAAATGCATTAAATCTACCAAAGTTCTCTCAGCTTCACGGCAGAATATGTAGCATCGCATTAATTCTCTAAGATGTTGCTGCGCCGACAGACGACCGCAGTCATTACCACGCCCCCTGCCACATAAAACTTGCATTTCCCCATGTCCCAGTTCCCTGCTGGACCAAATACCATAGAAAAGCTGCATACCAAATACCACAGAAAGGCTTCAGCCACATGACTCACCATCTAATCAGGAGGTCCACAGACTGAGATTGGACATAACTACAGGCCTCCTCCGGTATAGTCGGAGGAAATAAATAACACTGCATAGACTGTCTGAGGTGTGCATTCTGGGGAGTGAGGACTCACTCCAGATTAGATTAATCTGCTGCTGAGAAGCTCAGGCTGCTTGGACCAAAAGGCACCGACAGGGGGAGACCGACAGGCACCGACAGGGGGAGACCGACAGGCACCGACAGGGGGAGACCGACAGGCACCGACAGGGGGAGACCGACAGGCACCGACAGGGGGAGACCGACAGGCACCGACAGGGGGCGACCGACAGGCACCGACAGGGGGCGGCCGACAGGCACCGACAGGGGGCGGCCGACAGGCACCGACGGGGGCGACCGATAGGCACCGACGGTGTCAATGTTGAGTAAGGAAGCACACCTGATTACGCATATAGAAGTAGTCCTAGTCTGCCTGTAAATGGGCCCATTTGGGAGGTCTGATGGTCTTAACTCACCAACACCAATGAGCTGTGGAGATTCTCTAAGTAATTTTTTCTTCACCTCAAACAGCAAGTAAACGGTCTGGTTTTACATCCATTGATGTAATATGACAATAGATCCTCAATGTATTTGAAAAACCTTTCCAGGTCTTTCCCGCAATGCTCTGATCCAGTGGAAACGTCATAAAATATCTGCTCACTTGTTTACATTGACATTTCGGTCATTAAGCAGACACTCTTATGCAGAGCGACTTACAGGAGCAATTAGGGTTGTGCCTTGCTCAGATTTTTTCACATAGTCTGCTCAGGGATTCGAACCAGCGACCTTTCAGTAACTGGCCCAACGTTCTTAACCGCTAGGCTACCTGTCTCCCTAGTTCATATACCTGGCACAAATAGCATCTGCGTCTGTCTGTCCCGAGGTCACTGGAGCAGGAAACTGTGGGCTCAGAATATTTTATACAGTGTTGCAAGTTTGCTAGCTGGAGCTTCTGCGCTTTGGCTGGACACAGTTGATAGTTGATACAATGTTTCAAGTTTGTTGCAGACAGGCCATGTGTAGCCAATGTGATTTATTTTTATCAGGATATTTTCTACCTGCAGGCTGCAATGATTTTATTTGTTGGCTTTATGTAAGCTATTTTTACATAGTTGGCAATAGCAATAGAAGTTACTTTCATATTTGTATCATTTCCATTTAGATTAACCACATGACAATGATTGAGATACAAAGACAATTAGAAGAAATTAAACATGAAAATGTGAATATGAAAATCATAACTGGCACACAGATTGGTAGGAACGGTAAGATATATTGGCACTTGAAATGGACACCGGGTGTAGCCTCTTACAGGCAACTTCAGGAGCGTAGGCCAGCAGCAGCGAGAGAAAGGGCGGGGAGAACAGGTACTCTCTCTTCTGGTTAGGCTATCTTGGTCTCTGGCTCCCTGGAGTCATTTGTGTGTCTTAATTATTTAATCAATGTGCTTATAGCATCAGACATGCTCAGTACATATACAGTGGGGAGAACAAGTATTTGATACACTGCCGATTTTGCAGGTTTTCCCACTTACAAAGCATGTAGAAGTCTGTAATTTTTATCATAGGTACTCTTCAACTGTGAGAGACAAAAATCCAGAAAATCACATTGTATGATTTATAAGTAATTAATTTGCATTTTATTACATGACATAAGTATTTGATACATCAGAAAAGCAGAACTTAATATTTGGTACAGAAACCTTTGTTTGCAATTACAGAGATCATACGTTTCCTGTAGTTCTTGACCAGGTTTTCACACACTGCAGCAGGGATTTTGGCCCACTCCTCCATCCAGATCCTTCAGGTTTCGAGGCTGTCGCTGGGCAATACGGACTTTCAGCTCCCTCCAAAGATTTTCTATTGGGTTCAGGTCTGGAGACTGGCTAGGCCACTCCAGGACCTTGAGATGCTTCTTACGGAGCCACTCCTTAGTTGCCCTGGCTGTGTGTTTCAGGTCGTTGTCATGCTGGAAGACCCAGCCACGACCCATCTTCAATGCTCTTACTGAGGGAAGGCCAAGATTTTGCGATACATGGCCCCATCCATCCTCCCCTCAATACGGTGCAGTCGTCCTGTCCCCTTTGCAGAAAAGCATCCCCAAAGAATGATGTTTCCACCTCCATGCTTCACGGTTGGGATGGTGTTCTTGGGGTTGTACTCATCCTTCTTCTTCCTCCAAACACGGCGAGTGGAGTTTAGACCAAAAAGCTCTATTTTTGTCTCATCAGACCACATGACCTTCTCCCATTCCTCCTCTGGATCATCCAGATGGTCATTGGCAAACTTCAGACGGGCCTGGTGCATGGGCTGGCTTGAGCAGGGGGACCTTGCGTGCGCTGCAGGATTTTAATCCATAACGGCGTAGTGTGTTACTAATGGTTTTCTTTGAGACTGTAGTCCCAGCTCTCTTCATGTCATTGACCAGGTCCTGCCGTGTAGTTCTGGCCTGATCCCTCACCTTCCTCATGATCATTGATGCCCCACGAGGTGAGATCTTGCATGGTGCCCCAGACCGAGGGAGATTGACCGTCATCTTGAACTTGTTCCATTTTCTAATAATTGCGCCAACAGTTGTTGCCTTCTCACCAAGCTGCTTGCCTATTGTCCTGTAGCCCATCCCAGCCTTGTGCAGGTCTACAATTTTATCCCTGATGTCCTTACACAGCTCTCTGGTCTTGGCCATTGTGGAGAGGTTGGAGTCTGTTTGATTGAGTGTGTGGACAGGTGTCTTTTATACAGGTAACGAGTTCAAACAGGTGCAGTTAATACAGGTAATGAGTGGAGAACAGGAGGTCTTCTTAAAGAAAAACTAAAAGGTCTGTGAGAGCCGGAATTCTTACTGGTTGGTAGGTGATCAAATACTTATGTCATGCAAATTAATTATAAAAAATCATACAATGTGATTTTCTGGATTTTAGTTTTAGATTCCGTCTCTCACAGTTGAAGTGTACCTATGATAAAAATTACAGACCTCTACATGCTTTGTAAGTAGGAAAACCTGCAAAATCGGCAGTGTATCAAATACTTGTTCTCCCCACTGTAGTTGATTTTATTAAAACACATTGTGTGTGTGTGTAACTTTTTTTTAGCAATTGACTGGTCGAAAGAAAAGACGACTCTAGGTCGACAAAGATTTGTATTTTTTGGTTGAGGACAGCCTTAGGAGAGCTGACAGCCTTAGGAGAGCTGACAGCCTTAGGAGAGCTGACAGCCTTAGGAGAGCTGACAGCCTTAGGAGAGCTGACAGCCTTAGGAGAGCTGACAGCCTTAGGAGAGCTGACAGCCTTAGGAGAGCTGACAGCCTTAGGAGAGTAGCACATTTTTTCATCAGGACTGATTAAAGGCACTGAGGCAGAACACAGGCAGGGTCTGAGATCTGTAGAGCACCAGCCAATGTCCAATGACTTACTGTCATAGGCACCAAATGGGAACTGGGGAAAATCATACTGACACGAAGGGACTATACCTGAACTTATTCTCAGAGGTAAGCTAACTCACATAGGCTACAGTAGCTTCTATGAACTTCATGCTATACACTAGTATATTTGGACAACTCTGAATGACTACCATTTTTCCGTGTTACACTTCAGGTGGTGTATAATGAGCAGAAATGCATCTTGAAAAACATCTAAACAGTGGAAGGTTCTAATCAAGTGAGTCTCTTTGCTGGCCACAAAATGAAGCTGCCAAGTTTGAATGGAGTTCGGCTGCATGTATCAGATCATGGGATGGCATTTAAAATATTTAACACAGCAGATTGGAAAGTGGGACACGCGACAATGATCGAAGCCCGAATTAGAATCTTCCATATTGCGATGAAAGATTCAGAAGCCAGTCGTTATTCAAAATTAATATGAGACCCATCGGAAAGAGTTGACATTAAAAGTAAAGTAGCCAGAACAAGATGAGACAGGTCCCCAAAGGCTGGACCCTACTGGCACTACAGATGGCAAGGGCTATGGCAGGCAGCAGCCTTTTGAATGGTTCATAGGACACACACACAGAGACACACTAGAATCAAGCAATTGGCCTTGCGTCCTGCTATATTTGGCCGTGTCTCCCTCAGCTGACTGGATTGGTCTTGTTGTGAGAAGACGTACGCCTCAGCATGACACAAAACAAGGCTTTGCACTTCCCTCACCACAACTCCCAACAAAGGGGACGAGAGGCTCAGAAGCCTGATTCATATCATAGAACCAACCCAACACAGGGGACCAGCGACTCAGAAGCCTGATTCATACCATAGAACCAACCCAAACTATACTGTGCTGGATGCATAACCAGACCAGTACAGCTCTGCTCCTCTCAATCAGGCATTGAATCTTACTCTGAGCCTTCCCAGTCAAAGCTACCCCTAACAAATACCCAGAAAACCTGCCTTTGTTCCCAGACCCTTCAGTTCTTCCCTGGTCGTGTAAACATTTTATATGACACTGCTAAGGCTGGATGAAGACCAAAACAGTGGCCCTTCCTTGCCTCCCTAGTGCAGCAGGGCTGCTGGTAGTACAGTAACATGGAAGGGTTCAGTGAGGAAAGTATAGGGACAGGTAGTGTGCCTTCAGAAAGTATTCAGACCCCTTGACTTTTTCAACATTCTGTTTTGTTACAGCCTGAATTTAAAATGGATTACATTGAGATGTTATTTTTCCCACTGGCCTATACATAATACACCTTAAATGTGAAAGTGGAATTATGTTTTTAGACACCTTTACAATATAATTAAAAACGAAAAGCTGAAATGTCTTGAGTCAATAAGTATTCAACCCCTTTTTATAACAAGCCTAAATAAGTTCAGGAGTAGAAATGTGCTTAACATGTCACATAATAAGTTATGGACTCACTCTGTGTGCAATAATAGTGTTGATATTTGATGACTACCTCATCTCTGTCCCCCACAAATACAAGTGTCTGTAAGGTCCCTCAGTAAAGCAGTGAATTTCAAACAGATTCAACCACAAAGACCAGGAAGGTTTTCCAAGTGTTATGTTTGGGGCAAATCCAATGCCACACTCCATATTTTCAAGCATAGTGATGGATGCATCATGTTATGGGTATGCTTGTAATTGTTAAGGACTGGGGAGTTTTTCAGGATAAAAAAAATTAATGGAATAGAGCTAAGCACAGGCAAACTCCTAGAAGAAAATCTTGTTCAGTAAGCTTTCCACCAGACACTGGGAGATTAATTTACCTTTCAGCAGGACAATAAACTAAAAACACAAGGCCAGATCAACACTGGAGTTGATTACTAAGAAGACATTGAATGTTCCAAATTGGCCGAGTTACAGTTTTGACTTAAATCTACTTGAAAATCTATGGCAAGACCTGAAAATGGTTGTCTAGCAATGATCAACAACTAGAGCTTGAAGAATTCAGGGGTGGGCGATACGGGAAAAAATTCATATCACGATATCTTCCACTGTCCGGACGATAACGATATAATATCATGATATACTGTAAAACATTTTTTTTTTTACATTTTATGAGTTAATGAGTTCAAAGTTAATAAATGACAAAATATTACTTTTAACCTCATGGAAACATTTATTTTATTATTCTTTTTTTTTTTTACTTCTGTATATAGTGATATATAGTGTAATCAATCTATATATTTACCTTTTTATTTTTTTTTTTACCTTTATTTTACTAGGCAAATTCTTATTTACAATGACGGCCTAGGAACAGTGGGTTAACTGCCTTGTTCAGGGGCAGAACGACAGATTTTTACCTTGTCAGCTCGGGGATTCGATCCTGCAACCTTTCAGTTACGGGCCTAACACTCTAACCACTCAGCTACCTGCCGCCTGCATACAATTGTTGTAATGAAGAGAGCTATGTTGCTTTGGAAAACGGGATAATTTATTGAGTAGGGTATTTAGTATTGAAAGAGAAAGGATAGATTCATATATTGAAACCAAAGCTAATTTAGCAATTATAATTGTTACATGCAATTATATTATTACATGTAATCCATGTAATGTTTCGATATTGCACACATCTACAAATATTGTAGATTTGCATATATATATATATATATATATATATATATATATATATATATATATATATATATATATATATATATACACATACACATACACACACGAAGACGGATGTTTACATACACTTAGGTTGAAGTCATTAAAACTCATTTTTCAACCACTCCACAGATTTCATGTTAACAAACTATAGTTTTGGCAAGTCTGTTAGGACATCTACTTTGTGCTTGACACAAGTAATTCTTCCAACAATTGTTTACAGACAGATTATTTCACTTATAACTCACTATATCACAATTCCAGTGGGTCAGAAGTTTACATACACTAAGTTGACTGTGCCTTTAAACAGCTTGGAAAATTCAAGAAAATTATGTCATGGCTTTAGAAGCTTCTGATAGGCTAATTGACATAATTTTAGTCAAATGGAGGTGTACCTGTGGATGTATTTCAAGGCCTACCTTCAAACTCAGTGCCTCTTTGCTCGACATCATTGGAAAATCAAAAGAAATCAGCCAAGACCTCAGAAAAAAAATTGTAGACCTCCACAATTCTGGTTCATCCTTGGGAGCAATTTCCAAATGCCTGAAGGTACCACGTTCATCTGTACAAACAATAGTACGCAAGTATAAACACCATGGGACCACGCAGCCATCATACCTCTCAGGAAGGAGACGCGTTCTGTCTCCTAGAGATGAACGTACTTCGGTGCGAAAAGTGCAAATCAATCCCAGAACAACAGCAAAGGACCTTGTGAAGATGCTGGAGGAAACAGGTACAGAAGTATCTATATCCACAGTAAAACAAGACCTATATCGACATAACCTGAAAGGCCGCTCAGCAAGGAAGAAGCCACTCCTCCAAAACCGCCATCAAAAAGCCAGACTAGTTTGCAACTGCACATGGAGACAAAGATCGAACTTTTTGGAGAAATGTCCTCTGGTCTGATGAAACAAAAATAGAACTTATGTTTGGAGGAAAAAGGGGGAGGCTTGCAAGCCGAAGAACACCATCCCAACCGTGAAGCACGGCGGTGGCAGCATCATGTTGTGGGGGTGCTTTCCTATATAACATTTGTGGGCAGAACTGAAAAAGCGTGTGCGAGCAGGGAGGCCTACAAACCTGACTTAGTAATGTATGTGTCAGGAGGAATGGGCCAAAATTCACCCAACTTATTGTGGGAAGCTTGTGGAAGGCTACCTGAAACATTTTACCCAAGTTAAACAATTTAAAGGCAATGCTACCAAATACTAATTGAGTGTATGTAAACTTCTGACCCACTGGGAATGTGATGAAAGAAATAAAAGCTGAAATAAATCCTTCTCTACTATTATTCTGACATTTCACATTCTTAAAATAAAAGTGGTGATCCTAACTGACCTAAAACAGGGAATTTTTACTAGGATTAAATGTCAGGAATTGTGAAACACCTTAGCCAAATACATTAACTCAGTTTATGTAAACTTCCGACTTGAAAAAAAAAAAAAAAAAAAATTATATATATATATATAGTCATTTTGATGTCTACTTCACAGGAGAGACAATAGAATGTTATAATTTTTTTATGTGTTTTTTGGCAGAAATGTGTTCTGGAACATGTGAACTTTAATGTGCCTCAATAACAAACTCGTATGCAATCTGTAAATATGAATATTGTTAAATGACGAGCCTAGTTGGTTTAGCCATGGAAAAAGACAGGAACCTTCCCGCTAGCCATGATTGGCTGAGATAATGGATGGGCTGGACATGCCGACAGAGGAGTTCAGATTGGTCTGCCATGCAGCTCGCTTCTGTCTAAAATATGAGCTGCTCAGTATGTGTAGATAATCCTTACTACCGCAGCTTTTTTGAAAGATATAGTTAGCCATGGAGATATGCAAAAGTGTTGCTACTGCTCTCAACAACATTGCTGCACAGAATTTAGTAGGCGCTATCGACAAAGATCAGTCAGAAAAAGTTGTGATGGACTACTTTTCTGCACAATGTCAGTGTGAACCGAAATCCATTTGCATTGCTAGTTACAGCCTAATGTTAGCTAGCTAACATTGAACCTAGTTGGTTAGCTTTAGCTACCTTCAGATTCATACTCCAGCATTTCATGAATAGTGACTAGCTATGACAATCCGTTTGTACTGTAGCTATGGGTTGGGATTATGTCTAAACAAAAGACCACTTCACAAGAGAATGATTACACGACCCATCAAGTTAGCCAGGTGTGTCTGGGGGTGATTACGGCCATCTATTGTATTTCATGAACATGTCTAGACAATAGTGACCCATCCACTTAGCTGGTTTTGTTAAATAAAAATATGTGGCTGGGGGGTGGTTATAGCATTTATTTCACATGACCCATTAATTTAGACAAGTGTCTGGATAAGCATAATCTAATAATGATAAAATATGTATACAATATTTTTATCTGTACACTTTCAAACTCAGATTAGGATTTAGATAAGTCCTTGTCGTTTTTCCTTATTGTAGGCTATACGTTTTTCCTTATTGTAGGCTACTACTTTCACCACTTTTAGTCTTAATCTGTGGCTGTTTACTACACTACGTTACTCACTCTGTTTAGCACATTGCCTCACATGTGGATCCTTAGAGATGGGTGGGGCTAACAAGTTGATCAACTTTCGAAGCAGAATTACTTTCCCATTGTTCCTCAACTGCAGTGTATGATGTACCATTTCTGCAATTGAATTGGCTACAAGGGGAAATCAAAGTAGTCACAAACCACAATTGGGTTCACAAGTTTGGACAGCACAGTAGAGTTCAGTAGAGAACACTATAGAGTCGACTACACTATAATGTACTGTACTCTACTGTACTTTGATATCCAAACTTGTGAAACAGACGTACGTTTATGATTGGTTCAGGTTTGATCTGGTCTGGACCAACCAAATTTGGTCTCGCTTGGAGGCAGAGTTCTTTAAAAGAATAGTCTGTGTTAGGCTTGGGCGGCATCCAGATTTTCATATTGTCATACACTCCCGGAATTTACGGTATTACCTGCATAGCACACAAGGGGGCGCTTAAACACAATAAAAGTCCATTGGGCCTCTTACCAGAATGGTAACAAAATTAGCACAAAGTAATAGCGAAATCACCGACGCTGTTAGCTAAATGCTAACGAGCAAAAACGGACAAATAAATAGCAAAGAAAGGCAAATCCAGCTCATAAAACTACACAAGCATAGGTAGTAGCTATCGAATGTCACTTTCAATGAGTGTGGACATTTATGAGCGAATGTGAACGAGAGAAATTAGGCAAAGTTCAGTAGTTGTATTTTTCTGAAGGAAGAGCAGCACACGGAGCAGATGGGACAAGAAAAAAAAAAACGCTAGTGGGAAGCACAGGGAAATAATGACAGCTGTACAGATAACTCACCCAGAGCTCTTAGACTTCTGGCAGAAAGCCATTATAAGATATCTTATGGCAAACATTTAGTAGTGAATTGCATACAAGTGTAACTTTATTACGTCACATGTGCCGCACAAAAGAGACTCGCTGATAGATAATGCTATATACTCACCAGCTCCCGCTTTCTCCCATTGTGCTATTTACAAACAAACACGTGACTGGCTCAACTGTTCTGGAAGACTACGGTAAGCTTCATAACGTAAAATAATGTGGCAGGTGAAATGAAGAACGCAATATGCTTTATCTCCTAACGTATTGTACAAGTTGACTCCAGGTATTAACTTAAGTTGCTATAAATATTCACATTTATTGAAAAAAATTGTTGATGGCAATGAAAAAACATCCGTGGCTTTTTCCAAATAGGCTTACCCCGGTATATGGTGAATACGGTATACCACCCAAGCCTAGTCAGTGTGTAGAATAATACCCAAATATGCAAAAGAAGATATTGCATATTTATTCCTGTTAGTACTGATTTAGGATACATCACCATGAAGAGAATGACATTCATATCCATAATTATTCATTTCTGTGTAATACAGATCAGGGACCCATGATTAAATTCCGTTACCAGGTGTAAATCCACTTCACCTAATGTAGTTCAAAACCCAAAAGAGATTTTTCAATGTCAATGTGTCATGTCATACCTGACACCCCATTCTTTCTGCAGACATGTTGAATCTTAATTTGGAGCACATAGTTTTTGGAAAACGTGGACAAATAAAAACAGGGAGATTATACCGAAATTCTATCTGCACAGTTCTTCCTGTACATTTGTTTTTATGTTAAGTGTGAATTGTTAAAAAATTATCCTTGTGCATAAGAGTTGTATGGTTTGCTAAACTTTGAAATCGGAGTCTCAGCGCAATTCCGTTACTGTGGGATTGCCCACATGCTTAGGTAGAAAAGTAGGCTACTGCTGATCACAAAATGTCCACTATCTGACATCAAGGATCTGCCTCCAGGTCAAAACGGCTGAAAATGAGGATGAAGGCAACAGGGCGTATGTCCTTTCTATTCGTCCACATGTCCTGGGCGCAAACAAAGCAGTGCCAGATAATATTTGGGCAAACATAATGGAAACTACTGTGAGTAGCACTTTGAACAGAATGCCCTTAGGTGAGTTCTTTCATGGGGTTTTTATACCTAACTACTTATGTCATTCTGAATAGATATTCAAAAATGATAGCCTGGTTTGTGTGGCACTGTAACCAAGAAAAGCTTATGTTATCTTTATACCTATATATAGAATAGTAGTTCGTTGATAGTAGTTTTAGCACAATTGTAACCGTGGGAGTGAAACATTTGATTAGCCACGTCAGACTTAAACAAACACTAGATAACAAGTTAAACTGTCCACTGCATATTGTTCGGTTAAATACTAAAGGTAAAAAAATGTTTACTTTTTGTACAGATTCAAAGCAAAACGTGCTCGATTCCATGGGGCAATGTCTTACAATGTCTCACTCCAAGAACTCTCCAATTCCCAAAACAGGAATGCGCTGTTGTTACTTTGGGAAAGGAACTGAATTAGTATTGCCACTTAAGCCAGGCTTGTAATCTCCATCTCTTATCGTCCATCTCTTACTGTCGAAATTCATAAAATGCATAGAAAGGACAGCACTTTCCGAAGAAAAACACTCGCATAAAACCACCGACTGATATCCACCTTCAACCGACACACGGCGTGGCGTGCTAAACGCATTATAAAGGTTTATTGTAAACAAAAAAATACTTACCATTCACTGTGGAAATGGCACCAACCAGAAGACAAAGAGCAAATAGTGGTATGGTGAAGGCGAAAAGAGTTTGGATCTTCATTTTGGCTTCTTTCACTCACTTTCTTTGAACTCTTGCGGGCGTTTGGACGACTCCTCAGCTCTGACAAAAACACAGCTGCTCAGTGTAGTGCTGGTCGTGTTGAGATTGGGCGAGTTCGTTTTGCACGGCCCGGTGCTCCGGGTGGGTGGCGAGTTTACTTAAGGACCAATGGGACGCTCACTCGGGGAACCGGGCCGTGGAAAACGAAGTTGCCCAATGAAAGATAGCAGGCGTCAGAGAGAGAGCACGTGCATATCTGCTTCCATCCAATTACATTGTGTTTTTATAATTGTAAGCCCTCCCCGGTGGTGTGATTTAAAAAAACGGTTTAACGTAAATATAGCACCGTGAAAAGGCGTGGGCTGCAACTGTCAGAGTGAGAATGATACATTGATGGTAATGTATTATTGATGCATCATTTTGTCTATTAATTATGGAAAGGTTATCATATTTTCATTATTTAAAAAAAATCCAAAGTTTATGCAAATATTTGTGTTTTGTACCCAATACGCCAGGTATGTGAATTAACATTGGCACTGGATAAACACACACCATGACATCGTTCCTTTATAATCACAATGTTGTTGAATGACCATGGTATTAGTCTGACAGCTGCAACAGATGTGTACTTTTGAAAAATGTGAACACATTTTATGTCTCTTGTGAGGGTGTGCTAGCTGCTGGGTATGCAGAAATGTTATTTCGGTGGTGGATCTAACTAACTACTGTTCTGTAACTACTGTTCTCTCCTCTCACTATAAGACTGAGTGTGGGTGTTGTACAGGCTGAGATCTATCCATGGTGTCAGAGGTGATTTGTGTTGATAGTGAGTGGGTGTAAGTAAATGGAAATTACTATGATCTCTCTTTAAAAAAAAATGTTATAGGTCAACTTAAAGACTGCTCTGTTCTAATATTATTCTTATTGTGTGTGTGTTTATCATTACTGTAACAATGAGATACATGCAAGTCCATACCAGCTTTAGGACTCTCAGATAAACTCATTCTAAAAACAATGTCAGTCAGGCTAGGTGTTAATAAGCAATAAGCTTTTTGAAAAGACGGACACATACATTACATTCACTGAGACTACATTTACCGACGACACATTGACTGACATCACCATTTACTGTAACCTAGTAACTGGGGAGTTTTTATCTACACATGGAGCTCTTCCAGTAGGGAGCTCTCCAGAAGGGCCCTTCCAGTAGGGAGCTCTCCAGAAGGGCCCTTCCAGTAGGGAGCTCTCCAGAAGGGCCCTTCCAGTAGGGAGCTCTCCAGTAAAGCTCTTTGATGACCCCTTCTAAGCACTTCAAACACGTATTCCTGATCTCGACTACAGTAGGCCTATGATATCAAACCTCTGTATGCTCCTCATTAGCATATGATTAGCATCAGGTCAGGGAGAGTGTCAGCATGTTTACTGCATGGGGAATCTGTTATGACTCCTGTTTCTAACTGATACTAAGAAGCGAAGAGGTTTTCAGATGATAAACCCTTATTATATCTGTCAACATAGCCTACTGTGTGTATCGTTGTATTATATCTGTCAACATAGCCTAATGTGTGTATCGTTATACTGAAGTCCTCTACTGTCATTGTATTCTACTTAATTTTTTATTTAATTTAACTTTATTTTAATATATTTCCTTCATCATTTACCCCTAACCCTACCATCCCTCCCCTAACTGGAGTAAACTAATGGACAACAACACTTGGGCTTCTACTTCCAGCTTATACAGTGCCTTTGGAAAGTACTCAGACTTTTTGTTACGTTACAGACTTATTCTAAAATGAATTAAATACAAAACAATCCTCAGCAATCTACACACAATACCCCTTAATGACGAAGTGAAAAGAGGATGAAAAAAAAACAACAGATACCTTATTTACATAAGTATTCGGACCCTTTGCTATGACACTCGAAATTGAGCTCAGGTGCATCCTGTTTCCATTGATCATCCTTGAGATGTTTCTACAACTTGATTGGAGTCCACCTGTGGGAATTTGTATTGATTGGACATGATTTGGAAAGGCACACACACCTGTCTGTATAAGGTCCCACAGTTGACAGTGCATGTCAGAGAAAAAAACAAACCATGAGGTCAAAGGAATTGTCTGTAGAGCTCCGAGACAGCATTGTGTGGAGGCACAGATCTGGGGAAGGGTACTAAAAAATGTCTGCAGCATTGAAGGTCCCCAAGAACACAGTGGCCTCCATCATTCTTAAATGGAAGAAGTTTGGAACCACTAAGACTCTTCCTAGAGCTGGCCGCCCGGGGGAGCAATCGGGGTCACTCTGACAGAGCTCCAGAGTTCCTCTGTGGAGATGGGAGAACATTCCAGAAGGACAACCATCTCTGCAGCACTCCACCAATCAGGTCTTTATGGTAGAGTTTCCAGACAGAAGCCACTTCTCAGTAAAAGTCACATGACAGCTCACTTGAAGTTTGCCAAAAGACACCTAAAAAATCTCAGACCATGAGAATGTAGATTTTCTGGTCTGATGAAACCAAGATACAACTCTTTGACCTGAATGCCAAGCATCACTTCTGGAGGAAGCCTGGCACCATCATGTTGTGGGGATGTTTTTAAAACTACTACCCTATGTTTTTTCATAGCTGCTTGATGAAGTAATTTCCTATCTAACTTGACAGAGCTTGAGAGGATCTGCAGAGAAGAATGGGGAAAAACTCCCCAAATACAGGTGTGCCAAGCTTGTAGCATCATACCCAAGAAGACTCAACGCTGTAATCACTGCCAAAGGTCCTTCAACAAAGTACTGAGTAAAGGGCCTGAATAGTTATGTAGATGTGATATTTCAGTTTTTTTTTTTTTTAAATAAATTAGCTAAACTTTCTAAAAACCTGTTTTGCTTTGTCATTATGGGGTGTTGTATGTAGATTGAGGGGGGGAGTTTGTTTATACATTTTAGAATAAGGCTGTAACGTAACAATGTGAAAAGTAAAGGGATCTGAATTCTTTCCGAAGGCATTATGGTCATTATGGCCAAAATAAAAAATTTGTTTCATCAGACCAGAGGACATTTTCTCCAAAAAGTACGATCTTTGTCCCCATGTGCAGTTGCAAACCGTAGTCTGGATTTTTTTATGGCAGTTTTGGAGCAGTGGCTTCTTCCTTGCAGAGCGACCTTTCAGGTTATGTTGATATAGGACTCTCTTTTACTGTGGATATAGATACTTTTGTACCGGTTTCCTCCAGCATCTTCACAAGGTCCTTTGCTGTTGTTCTGGGATTGATTTGCACTTTTCGCACCAAAGTACGTTCATCTCTAGGAGACAGAACGCGTCTCCATCCTGAGCGGTATGACGGCTGCGTGGTCCCATGGTGTTTATACTTGCGTACTATTGTTTGTACAGATGAACGTAGTATTGTGATATAGCGATTTATAAGTGAATTAATCCGTCTGTAAACAATTGTTGGGAGAATTACTTGTCATGCACAAAGTAGACGTCCTAACCGACTTGCCAAAACTATAGTTTGTTAACATGAAATCTGTGGAGTGGTTGAAAAATGAGTTTTAATGACTAGGTGTATGTAAACTTCTGACTTCAACTGTATCTATGATAATTCCTGATTGCTTGGTCCAGTCTAATCTTGGTGGTTTTAAATTAATGAGAAGTGATGCTTTATTGCAGTGTTTGAGTTAATAATCCTGGGTGTTGATGTAAATGGTCTTATCATAGTATGTCCTGTATTTCTGTAAATAAATATAGTCTATCATAGTATTTCCTGTATTTCTATAAATATATGTAAATAGTCTAATATAAGTATTTCTTATCTGTGTAAAACCTTTAAAGTATTTTTCCAGACCCCTGACGTGCAGAGAAAAAAGTATAATTTGTTTATCAATATTTTTTACAAACTTATACAAATATCAATTAAGACATCTTTTCTCAATAATAATAATGACTACATGCCATTTATCATGGTTACAATCATTCAGATTTGTATTTGCTGCAGCAGATGTTGGTTGCCCTTGTTCTGATAAGCAATGGATGAATTGTCACATTGAGTGAACATTCTACTTTAGTAAATGTTGCCTCCTAGTGGTCAAATTGTATTGATTAGAAAGTAATCTCATTCCTAGACACTTCCGGCCCAAATGCGCTATTCAATCAAAGGCGCATTGTAAACAAACGCACTGCACTTTACTTTTAAAGGTAATTTTCCCTTGAGCAGACATCCGCAGCGTTTAACGTGAATGTGGTCTCCGCACGTGTCAGGGAATTGCCTTTTAAAAGCCGTACTGTCGATCAGTTCAGTGAGTTTGTCGACAATGCCTTTGATTGAATCCCGGCCTCGGTCTTCTTTTTATATTTGCTTGTCTGTATTCTATTCCATGTTCTCTCCTCTCACTATAAGACTGAGTGTGGGTGTTGTACAGGCTGAGATCTATCCATGGTGTCAGAGGTGATTTGTGTTGATAGTGAGTGGGTGTAAGTAAATGGAAATTACTATGATCTCTCTTTAAAAAAAAATGTTATAGGTCAACTTAAAGACTGCTCTGTTCTAATATTATTCTTATTGTGTGTGTGTTTATCATTACTGTAACAATAAATTAATGAGAAGTGATGCTTTATTGCAGTGTTTGAGTTAATAATCCTGGGTGTTGATGTAAATGGTCTTATCATAGTATGTCCTGTATTTCTGTAAATAAATATAGTCTATCATAGTATTTCCTGTATTTCTATAAATATATGTAAATAGTCTAATATAAGTATTTCTTATCTGTGTAAAACCTTTAAAGTATTTTTCCAGACCCCTGACGTGCAGAGAAAAAAGTATAATTTGTTTATCAATATTTTTTACAAACTTATACAAATATCAATTAAGACATCTTTTCTCAATAATAATAATGACTACATGCCATTTATCATGGTTACAATCATTCAGATTTGTATTTGCTGCAGCAGATGTTGGTTGCCCTTGTTCTGATAAGCAATGGATGAATTGTCACATTGAGTGAACATTCTACTTTAGTAAATGTTGCCTCCTAGTGGTCAAATTGTATTGATTAGAAAGTAATCTCATTCCTAGACACTTCCGGCCCAAATGCGCTATTCAATCAAAGGCGCATTGTAAACAAACGCACTGCACTTTACTTTTAAAGGTAATTTTCCCTTGAGCAGACATCCGCAGCGTTTAACGTGAATGTGGTCTCCGCACGTGTCAGGGAATTGCCTTTTAAAAGCCGTACTGTCGATCAGTTCAGTGAGTTTGTCGACAATGCCTTTGATTGAATCCCGGCCTCGGTCTTCTTTTTATATTTGCTTGTCTGTATTCTATTCCATGGTATAAAATGGACCACAAGTAGCTGTGTGTTCATTGGGTTGGTGAGAGAAGAGTTGCGAGACTGAGGGCCTTGCTGAGAGAACTAGGGTCATAACATAACTAGCCCCGACCTCTCATCTCTCCCTATGGAACTCACCTCTCCCTATGGAACTCATCTCTCCCTATGGAACTCACCTCTCCCTATGGAACTCATCCTTTGTTTGCCTTTTCCTTTTGTTTTGTTTACAACCCCTATAGATGTACAATGATGTCGTTTGAATGTAGAATCCCAACTTGGCATGATTTATTAAGTTATCACCTGTGTTTTGGTTAGAGTTAGAGAAGGCTGAGCACACACAGTACACGGGGGGCTTGTATACTTGAAATAAATAATACAATGTTTTGTCTGCGTTTAGTGTGTATTACTTGTTAACCTGTGTTTGTGTGCATGGATCCTGCAAACCAAGGTTAACAGAAATGGTCATCCTTCATATACAGTTTATTGTACACATTGTGGTGATGTGCTCATGCCTCTGCATTAATCCACAGAGGATAAAACGGCTCATATTAATCTCCAAACACTGTCAAAAACAAATAAAGAGTCAGGCACCTGTTGGATTAATAGCCTTGCATCACCCTGAGGAGAAAGGGCAGGTGGATAGAGAACTGGGTTCTGCCAGGTTTAACTACCACTAGCTGTGTCAGAAATCAGCCTGGTCTCATAGCTTAGACGTAACAGTACATGTAAATTCGAGATGCTCAAATTTGTATGATATGTTACGCTTGGTATTGTTACATAAGACAGAAGGTTACTGTAGGGTGATTAGTCAGAGTGGATGTGTGGCGTATAACGTGAACATCTAGAAACCTGAAGGTTGAATGTTCCAATCTCATCACGGACAACTTTAGCATTTTAGCTAATTAGCATGTTTGCAGCTACTTACCACTTTTTAGCTACTTAGCATGATAGCTAACCCTTCCCCTAATCCTAACATTAACCCCTAGCCTAGATAACGTTAGCCACATAGCTAACAGTGTTCGCCACCTAGCTAACGACAGCCACAACAAATTGGAAATTGTAACATATCACACGTTTCATAATTTTTTTTACATATCATATCATCATGAAATGTATGATGGACATCCACAAATTAATACATACCATACAAAACGTAGCATATCATACTAATTGGAGTGTCCCGTTTTTACATTTACCATGTTACATCTACATGGTAGAGATGGGTTACACAGAACATGGAGAAAAGCTCAATGGTTAGGGTTGTTAAGTAACTCAGCCTGAGCCAAGGCTATATACTCCTCTCTGTGCTGTTGGGAGTGCTTTGTTGGGTGTTTCAATACTTAATAACTCCTGGAAAACAACAACAGTACAATACCACACCCATCTTTCACATGATTTTCTAAAGCCACACTCCTATTTCTTTTTCTGTTTGTGTGGGGGCCCCAGTCTGGTTGGAGAAGTGGTGAATGGGGAGGAGGGGTGTTCAGTCGAAAAGCTTGGCTGCTATGGCTTTGCCGTCGTACTTGGAGTTCTTGCCATCGAACTCGGAGGGCAGGATGTTGGCGTCAAACTCCTTGTAATAGCTGTCCAGCTCGTCTCCGTGCACAAACACCTGATTGGTAGACAGAAAGTTAGACCTATGAACTAAAATGTTCCAACAAATATTTTTTGTTATTTGTATTCATGTATTTACCATCACCTGTATATTACTGGTTGATTAGGAACCCATTCACCTTCAATATTTGTTGTTGATTCATATAGTTTTATCGTGTTACTATCAGACATCAAGTTTTCCCCCACTCTTTTAACACAACCTTCTCTCTTTCTCTAAAAGGATGAATTCATTCTTTCATGTTCTCTCTCAGGGCCTGTTTCACTCACTCTCTCCAGCAGCTTGCCCTTCATGAGTGGCTTGACCACGTTGTAGGTGGTGGTGAAGTACCAGGGCTGGTGGATGAAATGAACCGCCTTGAAACGGGCGGGGAAGGAGTCCTGAAAACCACAAGTGGAACTGAGGGTTAGTTAGTTACAGATCTCACCACCACTACGGCCATAAGCATCCTCATTGTGTGAGTAACGGAAAGGGAAACCTGGACTGTTGAGCTTTGCCATAAAGAGTTCAGCACATGTAGGTTGTTCTAAAAATAGCAACAAGCACTTTTACCATAGAGTAAATTAATGTCTGAAGGCAAATGGTAAGCATGTAAATTAATGTGCTGAGACTAGAATCGGATCCCACCACTGCCACCAATAGCACTTGTAAATAAATACAATTCAGGCCATCATTGGGAAGACAATCCATTGGATTAAATGGATTTTAAAAAATCCATTATTTTGTATCATAATAAGGTAATGTGCCGTTCAGCATTCCATCAGAATGTGTGTGGAAGTGACCTGCAACATGTCCACCATCTTCTTGAGCTCAGTGGGTTTGATGCCAGATGCCTGCTGCATGGTGAAGCCTTTGAAGTTCTCAATGATGCAGAAACCGTTGATCTGAGTCTCCTCGTTCTCTAGCAACTTCTCCAGGATTACACAGTAGGCACGCAGGATCTGGTGAACACACACACACACACACACACACACATACATACATACATACATACACAGAGGAATTGAAACAACAACAACACTCTCTTGATTATGATTTGCAATAAGAAGTGTTGTTTTAATTCTCTTTCATAGAATCATGACTTCATAGCAACACATTAGCATATGATTCGGCCAGTGTGTTGCTATGAAAGAAAATTAATCAAGTGATTGCTGGCCTTTAAAAACACAAACAAATCTGTGATGTATTTTTGGTTCCAAGTACCCTTTTAACTTGACCGAGCTCCTTTACTGAACTTGACCGAGGTCCTTGATAACCACAGATATCTCCATTAAATTCAAGATATTATTATTTTCAAGGGCTTGTCCACCTGATTACAAAGATCAATAACTCCCATTTGACAACCATGGCTGTAGATCTATGAAAACGTTGGGCCTGTCAGGTTTTAGTGCCTTGTGGGGACCATCAATGTATCTCACCAATGTATCTCTAATATGTGCATTGTGGGGACCACCAATGTATCTCTAATGTGTGCATTGTGGGGACCACCAATGTATCTCTAATGTGTGCCTTGTGGGGACCACCAATGTATCTCTAATGTGTGCCTTGTGGGGACCACCAATGTATCTCTAATGTGTGCATTGTGGGGACCCAGGTCCCCGATAGTCACCTCGTCGAAGGTGATCTCCTCGTAGTCCCAGTTCTCGATGTTGAAGAGAAGCACGATACGGCCGTACTTGTCTCTGCTGGACAGGATGCCTGGGTAGCCGGCCTCGATGGTGCTGCGGACAGCCTCCGGGGTCAGGTTCTCGAACAGCTCCGGGTAGTCCCTCCTGAAGCGCACGTAGCCTGAACAGACACAGGGTCCTCAACATCCGATAGACTCCGGCCAAGTCAGGAGGAGTTAAGAGGACAGGAACTTCAAACGCACACATATGTTGTTGCTTGGTTGGGTTTAATCAAACTGTACATTTCGCTCCAATGTTCAAAATGATCATGTGCACCATATAGCATAGCTGACAATGCCTGATCCCAAATATTTTTGTTCTCCCTTGCCAACTCCAACAGTACTTGGCTATACAGCAACAGATTTGGAACCGGGCTATAGCGGCCTGTCATTGAAAGATAAAGCATTTATAAAACATCACCTCTATTTCATTTAAACTGACAGAAAACTCGACCACTGAGCTGCACTGACATACAGTACTGTAGTTTGTGGGGACCCACCCTTCATGAGGTCGAAGGCTCGGGGCACGTCATATTTCCTTGCGCGGATGAAGCGGACGAGCATGCCATCAGGCTTCTCGCCGAAGGTTTCCAGCACCCCCTTGGCCAGGTCGTCCCCAGCGTCCGCCTTCTCCTTGATTATTCCCCTTAGCTCCTTGACTGCCAACGCCCGCTTCTCGTCTGTCTCATTCAGCTCATCCTTGGCCTGTAGGGAACCAACAACGCATCAGTCAGTCAACCTCAGAACTGGATGAGGTCTACAACCCCAGAACTGGAGAGCTTCCAGCTTCCAGAGATTCCATTTCTAGGACATTCATTGTGCTGTGTGCTGAGGATAGTGCTACATGTGGCATCTACACATTATGTCATGACTGTTCTTGTCAGTACAGTGTCTTGACTGTTCTTGTCAGTACGCTGTCATGACTGTTCTTGTCAGTACGCTGTCATGACTGTTCTTGTCAGCCTGATGACCGACGACGATGAGTCAGCCTACAGGGAGGAGGACAGAGTATTAGCAGTGTGGTGCCAGGACAACAACCTCTCAACAACCTCTCCTTGGTCAGTAAGACGTGGACTATAGGAGAAAGAGGTCAGAGCATCGACAGGGCTGTTGTGGCGCGTTTCGAGAGCTTCATTTTCCTTGGCGTCCACATCACTAAGGACCTAACATGGTCCACACACACCTGCACAGTCGTGAAGAAGGCATGGGCCCTTGGATCCTCAAAGAGTTCAACAGCTGCACGATCGAGAGCATCGTGACTGGCTGCATCACCGCTTCGTATGGCAAATGCACCGCCCTTGACCTCAATGCACTACAGAGGGTGGTGAGGACAGCCCAGTACATCACTGGGGCCGAAGCTGTCATCCACAGACGTGGATTATATTAGAGACTCCTGCGGTCTCCACAGAGTTGGGTAGGACTGCCTTCAGTTCCTTTGCACCTTATTTATGGAACAAACTGCAGATCCAACTTAGGTTAGACACTCTGGTGTCCTTAGCCCATTTCAGAAATGTTATGGAGGATCAATACGATGTTGTCTGTGATTGTTTCTGTTGAATTGTCTGTCTTTGTTTTGTATGTTTTGAAATGTTATGTCTGTGTGCCTAAAACTGTACATGTCAACATGTTTACACAGGGCACAGCCGTAAAAGAGATCCAGGTCTCAGTCTGTTTTCCCTGTTAAAATAAAGTTTAAATAAATGTTCATATCTACCTCAAATACCTTATTTGATGCCTAGTCACTTTACCTTACCTCCATGTACTGTACATATCTACCTCAAGTACCTCTGCACATTGATCTGGTACTACCTGTATGTATGTGTGTGTATATATATATATATATATATATATATATATATATATATATATATATATATCCATTCTTGTGTATTTCATTATATTCCTCGTGTTAATATATTTTCATTGTTGGGAAGGGCTCGTAAGGAAGCATTTCATGGTAACGTCTACACCAGCTGTATACGGCGCGTGTGACAAATGAAATTGAGAAAGTGACCACAGACCTTCTGCACGGTGTGGTCAGGCAACTTAGCACAGGGTCCGAACACGGGACCGTGGTCCTTGACCGTGAGGCGCTCCAGCTTGGCCCTGAGAGCCTGCTCCTCCTCCGACACCATACGGAACGTTCCACTCTGGGGAGAGAGGGGGGATGACGACAACCATGACTTGCCAACAAGAAACACCATACGCTCACAAGACTACCTTACAAATTAGGTTTAAACCTAGTTTAATCCAGGGCGTACGCCCAAGCTCAATCCAAAAGGAGGCCTGTATCAATGGGCTTCAGTGTTAGCATTGGCTAATCTCCCTCACATGAGTGCAGCAAAGCCTGTAAACCTGTGGCTGAGATCTGAGATTAAGGTTTAATGTTAGTGATTGACGGCATCCAGTGCTAATGTGCCTGAGAAATGTTGAACTGCCATTGGACGTTATATGATGTTTGAGTCATAGAAACAATCTATAGAACATATATCCCCATTCAAGTCAACGTTCCCTGACGGGTGGACTGTA
The DNA here is from genome assembly GCA_023634145.1 of Thymallus thymallus. Classification (NCBI taxonomy): domain Eukaryota; kingdom Metazoa; phylum Chordata; class Actinopteri; order Salmoniformes; family Salmonidae; genus Thymallus; species Thymallus thymallus. Next base: position 32,264,664 of record CM042392.1, on the reverse strand, counting down.
TGGTGGCTATATTGACTGTCGTTCTGTTTCCGCTGGTTGACTGACCATGACGTGGGAAGTGAAGGAAGAACACAATGACACAATAAGACTATCTATTATGGATTGCATCCTCCTAAGGACCTTGATGATACATTGTTTCTGCTCTGCAATGGATGAAAAATAACCACCTGAACTGAACTCTCAAACTCAACATGTCATTCACGAGACATGTCTGCAATACAAATACCACTGAATTGTTTGAATAATGTTGCATACCAAGAGGGGAGCTTAGATGTTCTTACCATGACAGCCATTTCTTCAGTTGTTTAGAGCAGCTATGTACTCACTGGAAAATGAGAGGGATTTTATTATTCACGGTTGGAGAACATTAATTATTGTGCTCCAGGTTTAAGCTCCCTCCATCTCAACCCCCCAGATTGTGCTCCAGGTTTAAGCTCCCTCCATCTCAACCCCCCAGATTGTGCTCCAGGTTTAAGCTCCCTCCCTCCCAACCCCCCAGATTGTGCTCCAGGTTTAAGCTCACTCCATCTCAACCCCCCAGATTGTGCTCCAGGTTTAAGCTCCCTCCCTCCCAACCCCCCAGATTGTGCTCCAGGTTTAAGCTCCCTCCATCTCAACCCCCCAGATTGTTCTCCAGGTTTAAGCTCACTCCATCTCAACATGTTTGTGTCCCAAAAGGCACACTATTTCCTATATAGTGCACTATTTTTGACCAGAGCCCATAAGTGCCTTTTGAGATGCAAACCTGTTTGAAACAGCGATGACATACATGCATTACTACATTGTTTACAATTCTGTGAATTCTTTATATAGCTAGTAGGCTGTATCTAATAAAACACCAGACTCTTTATATAGCTAGTAGGCTGTATCTAATAAAACACCAGACTCAATTATGATATCACTGACTCAATAGCACAGTTGTTGTATGAAAATGATCAGGCCAAAAAGTCTGAAAAGTCAAATTCTAGTGCATTCAGATAAACAGAGCTACCATTAAAATGATCAAAAGCTACACATGCAGTCAAAGCTTCCCTCAATTTGTGACTGAACCAACTAGAGGGCTCTGCGGCCAAAGCTGTGAAAGCACTGGACTCAAATGCATCGATAGTCAGAGCAAGTCCTCCATTAGACACAAGGAAGCTAAAACATTCCACCTGTCCACATTGGGATATGCTCTATCAAACACAAAGTATTCAAGTCTCTTAACCCCCAGATTTCAACAATCAAACCAGCATACATGTTCTGCCTTGTAAAATATGGGAGCAAGATTTAGTACCAATCCATTTTCACTTCTTCCTCTGAGCAAAGAAAGTTCCTCATTTGGGCTCCACTGGGTGGCAACACTCCACTGGGTCCATCAATACTGCCAAACTCCCAGCAGTGTTTGGAATGCACCACCCCCTAGGTGTGAGGGAGATGGGTCACAGTGGGTACCCCACATCGGAAGCACCCTGAACAGGGAAGAGGTTGAGCCTTACCTGGGGACGGAAGAGGCCGAGCGCTGCCGAAAGTCACAGGAGTCAGTGTGTGGAGCAGCACGGCAGGGCCCTATGATATTTAACTTGGGGATTACTGTCGTCACACTGGATTACACCCATCAGATTTATCTGATAATCTGCATAAAGTGGATGGAGAGAGAAGAAAGGTGGGAAGGACGAACAGGGCTGAGCCAATAGGAGAGGTGAAGGACGGAAGAAGGCTGAGCCAATAAGAGAGGTGAAGGACGGAAGAGGGCTGAGCCAATAGGAGAGGTGAAGGACGGAAGAGGGCTGAGCCAATAGGAGAGGTGAAGGACGAAAGAGGGCTGAGCCAATAGGAGAGGTGAAGGAGGGGTTAGGGTGGACTATAGTAACATGGGTGGAGGTAGGGGTTAGGGTGGAGTATAGTGACGTGGGTGGAGGTAGGGGTTAGGGTGGACTATAGTGACGTGGGTGGAGGTAGGGGTTAGGGTGGAGTATAGTGACGTGGGTGGAGGTAGGGGTTAGGGTGGACTATAGTGACGTGGGTGGAGGTAGGGGTTAGGGTGGACTATAGTGACGTGGGTGGAGGTAGGGGTTAGGGTGGACTATAGTGACGTGGGTGGAGGTAGGGGTTAGGGTGGACTATAGTGACGTGGGTGGAGGTAGGGGTTAGGGTGGACTATAGTGACGTGGGTGGAGGTAGGGGTTAGGGTGGACTATAGTGACGTGGGTGGAGGTAGGGGGTTAGGGTGGAGTATAGTGACGTGGGTGGAGGTAGGGGTTAGGGTGGACTATAGTGACGTGGGTGGAGGTAGGGGTTAGGGTGGACTATAGTGACGTGGGTGGAGGTAGGGGTTAGGGTGGACTATAGTGACGTGGGTGGAGGTAGGGGTTAGGGTGGACTATAGTGACGTGGGTGGAGGTAGGGGTTAGGGTGGACTATAGTGACGTGGGTGGAGGTAGGGGTTAGGGTGGACTATAGTGACGTGGGTGGAGGTAGGGGGTGAGGTGAGATGTAATGTAATTCAGAGGATACACTTTTACGTATGCGGTGGCATGAGGAGAGTTGAAAAAGGGGAGGCATTTCGTAGAGGACGGATTTGTTTGCATTCCAATGCTTCTTGGAACAAGTGAAAATAAGCTATTGTTAATACTCTCTCTGTGGCCTGCAACGTGAACAGAGCTCTGGAGAGAGAGAGGGAGGTTCAGACCCACCCTTCACATGTACCACCACATGTGTGACTGGGGGATCTGTCTCTACAGGATCAGATCCCACCGCTGCCACCAATTGCACAGCCAGGTAAAGTGTTCAGGACATCATTAGAACTGGATTATCTTATAAAGCAGGGATCATCAACTAAATTCAGTTACAGGTCTATTTTTTCTTGAGCGGATAGTCGGGGGACCGGAACATAATTACATAGAATTTGTAGACGGCACATTGACTGCAAGAACCCCAAACATAATGTTTGACTAAAACATAATAATTTCAAACCTTGCTTACATTTTTATTCAATCACGTGTCTCTCTATTATACTTAGGAACAGATTTCTTAAATAAATACAAAATTAAGAAATCCAAATAAAACCACCCGCAGGCCAAATTCGGCCCGCAGGCCGCTAGTTGGGGAACCCTGATACAAAGCAACAGCACATTTTCAGTTCTCATTCATCCTCATCCACACCCCACCATACTCCATCACACCCCTCTATTCAGGTTACTGGCAACAAAGAGGTTGTGAATTCAAATACTAGCTGTTGTTGCGTCCCAAGTGTGCTAACCAAGGGGTCTGAATACTTTCCAAATGCACTGTTTGTACTTCCTGAAAACAGTTTGTTGTTGTACAGTATATTTACTGTATAAATACAGTTTGGCTGTAGAAATACATGAAAAGTTGAAAAGACATTTTCCGTAAAATGACGAGAATTGACCACTAAATTAAAAGCAATGGTTAACAGTGTAGTTTTAACGTTATCACAAGTTGAATCACATGATTTCACACATGTGAAAATGTGTTTTTGGAACACTTCATGTGAAATTTCACGTGAAATGTAAAAACTTGTTTTTGGAACACCTTACATGTGACATCAATCACCATTTCACTTTTCCTAACCCTCGTTTTCCTAACCCTCGTTTTCCTAACCCATGATTTTAGTATGAGACGTTCGATGAGCAGGTGTCCACATACTTTTGGCCATGTAGTGTAAAAGGACAGGTGAACTTCAAACTGTAGAAGGGCATTTTGGGGGGCAATCTAATGTAGGGAAACACAAAACATAACCCTTCCTGTTTTGAATACGATCTTTGTGTGCAGCAATCATACATTCATCTGAAGGTGTTCATACACTTTTACTTATTCCACATTTTGTTTTGTTACAGACTGAATCCAAAATGGATTAAACAGATTTTTTTCTTCTCACCCATCCACACTCAATACCCCATAATGACAAAGTGAAAACATGTTTTTAGACATTTTAGTAAATAGCGTTAGGGTTACCTTGCACAAAACCTAAATCCAGAACATTGCATGTGCATTTAATTTCAACAACGCCTTTAAGAGCAGCAATTTCACAAAAACAACACAATCACGTCATGATCACAACCTAAAATAAACTCCATACAAATACTTCCACAATACAATCTTGTTTGATACTTCCAAACCACATGTTTAAAATAAAGTTACGATGTTTCATATCTGATTAGCAATAGTATCTGCAAGTTAAGTCAACCTTGACACACACAATGTAAGGCTGTATTCCCAGTTATAATCAAGCCTACTTATTCATTTCTCCCCCAGGTTCCCAGTTCAATCACTGATAGACTAACAATTCCTCATAAAGCCAATAAATATATGCATTTTCCATAGACAACCTCGTGAAATGATAAGATGCATCGCTTACATTTTACCAAAACATCTGGTTTCAAGTGTAAAATCCTCAATAACACCCATTTTAGCAAGCGGTGTGCACCCCCTCACATTCAAACTGGGAGGGGTTGTTGCATCTTTGTGGGCATTAAAAGTTGACGTGTGCGTCCATTTGAATTCACACAGCAAAAGTCATTCAGCTGCAAGTACGACTGGGGACATGTAGGCGGAGCATTGTCAGGCTACTCATTTGAATCAATGAAACCGTACCCATGCTTGACGTTGGACCACTTGGCTGTAACCCAGACCTTTGTTGCAATGACCCCGATTCTGTTTTGTTCAGTTGGTAGAGCATGGCGCTTGCAATGCCAGGATTGAGGGTTCGATTCACAGGGCCACGCATACGCAAAGATGTATGCACTTGACTAGGCCATTTTGGATTAAAGCTTCTGCTAAATGACACACACACACACACACACACACACACGTCTAGATCATCCTTGGGAGCAATTTCCAAACGCCTGAAGGTACCACGTTAATCTGATGAAACAAAAATATAACTGTTTGGCCATAATGACCATCGTTATGTTTGGAGGAAAAAGGGGGAGGCTTGCAAGCCGAAGAACACCATCCCAACCGTGAAGCACGGGGGTGGCAGCATCATGTTGTGGAGGTGCTTTGCTGCAGGAGGGACTGGTGCACTTCACAAAATAGATGGCATCATGAGGAAGGAAAATTATGTGGATACATTGAAGCAACATCTCAAGACGTCAGTCAGGAAGTTAACGCTTGGTTGCAAATGGGTCTTCCAAATGGACAATGACCCCAAGCATACTTACAAAATTATGGCAAAATGGTTTAAGGACAACAAAGTCAAGGTATTGGAGTGGCCATTACAAAGCCCTGACCTCAATCCTGTAGAAAATGTGTGGGCAGAACTGAAAAAGCGTGTGCGAGCAGGGAGGCCTACAAACCTGACTTAGTTACACCAGTTCTGTCAGGAGGAATGGGCCAAAATTCACCCAACTTATTGTGGGAAGCTTGTGGAAGGCTACCCGAAACGTTTGACCCAAGTTAAACAATTTAAAGGCAATGCTATCAAATACTAATTGAGTGTACGTAAACTTCTGACCCACTGGGAATGTGAAAGAAATCTGAAATAAATAATTCTCTATACTATTATTCTGACATTTCACATTCTTAAAATAAAGTGGTGATCCTAACTGACCTAAGACAGGGAATTTTTACTAGGATTAAAATGTCAGGAATTGTGAAAAACTGAGTTTAAATGTATTTGGCTAAGGTGTATGTAAACTTCCAACTTCAACTGTATACATACATACATACATACATACATACATACATACATACCATGCATACATACGTCCCCTGCGGCTGTCGGGCTGAATGCTCCAGGCTTCACCAAGTGGATGAAAAGACAACCCCTCCCAGTTTGGATGAATTTGAGTTAATAACCACAGTGAAAAAAACACTACTGACTGAACCATACCGCCAGGCGTCGCAACTTTAAACATTTGACTTAATACCCCTGGCCTAGGACTATCCCCATCAACTGTCCTACAGTCTTCTCCTCTCACAGACTGTCCTACAGCCTTCTCCTCTCACAGACTGTCCTACAGCCTTCTCCTCTCACAGACTGTCCTACAGCCTTCTCCTCTCACAGACTGTCCTACAGCCTTCTCCTCTCACAGACTGTCATCAGTCAAGTCCTCTGGCCAGTATTGGTCCTGCATGTAGTGGTTTGAGGTAGCAGGGTCTGGGAGAGTGCCTGTGTCCCAGTCCCTCATTCTCTCTCGAATGTCCTGTTCCCACTCCCCCTCCACCAGTTTATACAGGTCCAAAGAAGCCAGAGCGTCCTCCACTGAACTGTGGCCCCTCCTCCCAACCTGTTAGGGATAAGACAACGATAGTGTCATCATAGAGTGAAACAACAAAGTTTGACACCCCTTGGTCAACCCAACACTGCCAAGGCTGTTATGATGTATCCAACTATTTAGATCTCTAACCTCAGATGCTTTTAATGGTCACCAAAAACACCTAGATGGTAGGGAGGAGCGCTCACCTGTATTTTCCTGTTTAGGAGGCCGTTGGTCAGGATCTTGAGTGAGATGCAGCGCTTTGTGGGGAAGCCAGCCAGTCGCCTGAGCAGACGTGCGCCACCGGTGTCCCTGATCATGTGACCTGGGTGGGTGAAGTCTAAGGCCTGGAAGTCGTTGTAGAGAGCGTGGCCGATCACTACTTTTCCCTCCAGTATTCGTAGTATCTGAACAAGGAAAGCAGACTGGTTAGCATTGGTGCCCATTACAAACGGAAGTACGCACGCAAAACAAATAACCTAATTATTAAACTAATCGTAAATGGCTGCCTTTGGTCTCAAAGGAAAGGATATGTGCAATGTAAAAACCCTGGATAGTTGAAACCTATGTCCAGCTGGGCTTTCTAGCATACAGACTATTCTGATCTTTACCCATAAAGTAAAGGACTCACGAGTAGAGTAAATGCCAAAGCCAGTGGTTATGGTCTTGTCGCTCACCTCGGTCCTAGCCTCTGGGAAGGGCAGAGCGTTCTGTAAATGGTGCCTCTGGACGCCACTCCAACGGGTCCTGTAGTCAGTCACAGGCTGGCATGGACGGATGTACTTATCGTACAGGATGTTGCCATGGTAATCCACCAGGCTGCAGCGTGCCAATTCACTAGTGCGCCCGCCCAGCCCTGTGCCAACCATCTCACAGTCCATAGCCACCACAGTGGTCGGGCACATGCTGTGGCAGGGAGAACTGTTTCCGCTAGCTGGAGGGCTGGCCTTAGACAAGAACCCACTGTCCACCTCCCATCGTTCACTCAAAGTGGCCGCAACCAGCGTTTTACTTTCTGAAGTCCGCCAGTTGGCTACCCCGTTGTCCCCAGAAGCAGCTGTCAATGAACCCTGTACAATAGGGGTTATGGGTACAAATGAGTCCATGAGTCTGTGGGTTTTAGAGTGCTATCAACATCTAGACAGGTGTGCCACTCAGGTAATTTGATATTTTCTACTCTTTGGATAGTGTCCAGCAATTCAATGTTATCCTCTGTTCCTTTCCTCTGATTGGTTCTTTTATTAATATTTTTGATGCTTCTTCCGTTCTCCAGAGAATGGAGCATGGCTTTCCGGGATAAATATCTATAGTTGTTGATCAGTCCCCAATAACTGGGTTTTACTTCCAATTGAAGTCCCCGCTTCAAACATTGTTCATGCCATGCAGTATCACATCTGCAAAAAAGAGAATGTTACTAATTAATAAATAAAATAAAATAAAAAATAGAAAATCTGCAAGTAGATAATCTGCAACTTTTAATTCACATCATTACTTAAACAAAAATATTTTTGTTTCATTAGTCAGGCTCCCAAGTGGCACAGCGGTCTAAGGCACTGCATCTCAGTGCTAGAGGCGTCACTACAGACAACCTGGTTAGAATCCAGACTATCACAACCGGCCGTGATTGGGCAGTGCACAGTTGGCCCAGCGTTGTCCGAGTTTGGCCGGTGTAGGCCGTCATTGTAAATACGAATTTGTTCTTAACGGACATGCCTAGTTAAATAAAAAATAATTTGTCCACTGTTGATACAATCCCAAAATCTTTGCATCTCACTGTATTTTGAAAGTTCTACATCTTGAAAACTTGACTGCTGAAATGCAAAACATTTTGGGACTGTATCAACAGTGAACTAATGAAACTAATAACAAAATATGGTTTGAGTGGTATTTCCTTTAAGAGTAGACTTTCCAAAGATACATGTGTGTCTTACTATGACTCGAACACTAACAGCATTGTATATGTCATCATTGGCTAAGCTAGCTCGAGTGCTCTGACAGCGTGTTCCCAACGTGGCAAAATCACATGAACAATTAAAATGTCGTCAAACAACCATACGATACTTGCTTAGCTATATTGATAAATGACTAACTAAAAAGCTTTAATAACAAATAATAGCATAAAACATTGGTAGCATACCATACCTCTGCTGACACATACATACTTCAACACGCTACAATATTTAATAACTTGCCACTGATTGGCTCGTACGCACATAAGCCCCGCCTTTAAAGTTCGCACTAAACTCTGATTGGATTATAAAATAACAATTTCATGTATTTCTACCAATCAAAGAAAAATACCAACTCCTGACTCGCTGTCAGTCATTTTATGGACGAATTTCCAGGTCAATAAAATGCATTGGAAAACCCCAACGATGTTGCCCTCTACTGGAGAGGAAGATCAGTTAGTTACTTTATCAATAATCCTGCACCATTCAAGTCTGATTCAAACCGATTGAAACACCAGAGCTGTGTTCGAAAACTCATACTAAGCACTAACCGTACTATTTGTGACGTGAATTGAGTACATATGCTTATTGGTCATAGTATGGATAAAGTTTTGTATACCAAAAGTTCCCGGACGTCATACTAAATTCGCCAAAATACTAAGTATACAAGCAGTGGACACTATTTCGGTGATTTTAGGGCCCATACTGGAATTCTTCAGAAAATAGGCGTGACTTCAACGTTTTCAGATTTGAAGAAAATGGCAGAAAATATACAGCCTTTAATGTTTTTTCTATCACCTTCTGGTGTTTTGTACACGTATTCTGCAGTGTTGTTTTTCACCCAGGATCTACTAGTTTACAAAATAGAAGGGTTCATGCATAGCAGTCCAGGTTAACCTTCATGGCATAGCCTAGCAGACCAGGTTAACCTTCATGGCATAGCCTAGCAGACCAGGTTAACCTTCATGGCATAGCCTAGCAGACCAGGTTAACCTTCATGGCATAGCCTAGCAGACCAGGTTAACCTTTATGGCATAGCCTAGCAGACCAGGTTAACCTTCATGGCATAGCCTAGCAGACCAGGTTAACCTTCATGGCATAGCCTAGCAGACCAGGTTAACCTTCATGGCCTAGCCTAGCAGACCAGGTTAACCTTCATGGCATAGCCTAGCAGACCAGGTTAACCTTCATGGCATAGCCTGGCAGACCTTGACATATATTTTTCCCCACCCTCTGTGCTGTTTCTACTACAGAGAGACCAAGAGAGTTCTTGATCACACAGCTTGAACAGCGAAGAATGCCCAAAATGCGGTCACTGGATTGCCCAAGCCTATTCAATGACACAAACTTGGATGCTGTTTTTGGAATCTTGGACCATACCAAACAAGGGCACATCACTTTTGTTCAGTACATGGAGGGGGAGTCACAGAAATTGTCCATTTGATCATTTGCAAGGCAATGACCAGTGTAAGCCGTCATTGTAAATAAGAATGTGTTCTTAACTGACTTGCCTAGCTAAATAATAGATTTTTAAAAATGTATTTCACCTTTAATTAACTAGGCAAGTCAGTTAAGAACAAATTCTTATTTACAATGACGTCCTACCTACAGGGTCAGCCCCTGGAGCAAATTAGAGTTAAGTGCCTTGCTCAAGGACACATCGAAAGGTTTTTTCACCTTGTCGGCTCAGGTATTCGATCCAGCGACCTTTCGGTTACTGGCCCAATGCTCTGACCGCTAGGCTACCTACCAAATAAAGGCAAAAAAGAAAACATTTGGATGGGATGGACAGTGGGACACCTACCTACTGTAGCAGATAAGTACATCGAAAACAAGTGGGGATGATGAGATTGATCCAAAAGTTTGGGGGCATACTGATGATTCGGCCCTATATAAGTCTATGCATAATCTCTTGTTGACATACGCACATAACATATCTGACGCAATTATGCAAGATTTTATTTATGTGTTTCTGAGATTAGTCACCCCAAAGTTCAAACCATTTCACCACTCATGAAGAAACACTCACTCAACATCCCATGCATGATTTTGATCTGCAGCATGAACCACTGAGGGGATAGAGACATTTAATGAGTGTCCTGAAGGTGACTTGCCTAGTTAGGTAAAAAAAAAAAAGTCTGGCCAAGGTCAAGATATCGCAGGAAATCTTCAAGAGAGAAGATTGAAATCGATAAGCCCATCGTTTATTCACTGGATTAAATGTTTGTTATTGTGAGATACTGTGTAATGTGACTATCTGTATTTTTTCTCATTATTTTACATGAAGGAGGGCTTAATGAGAACCTCAGCAACATTTGTCAAAATAAAATGTGATATTTTGTATTTCTTCTTCTCGTCACTCTGAGTGATTGATATGTCTATGATGGCTTCTTCTCGTCACTCTGAGTGATTGATATGTCTATGATGGCTTCTTCTCGTCACTCCGAGTGATTGATGTCTATGATGGCTTCTTCTCGTCACTCTGAGGGATTGATATGTCTATGATGGCTTCTTCTCATCACTCTAAGCGATTGATATGTCTATGATGGCTTCTTCTCGTCACTCTGAGGGATTGATATGTCTATGATGGCTTCTTCTCATCACTCTGAGCGATTGATATGTCTATGATGGCTATATACAGTGCCCTTGGAAAGTATTCAGACCCCTTCCACTTTTTCACATTTTGTTACGTTACAGCCTTATTCTAAAATGATTAAAAAATAAAACAAATCCTCAGGAATCTTTTTTTTTAATGTTTGTAAATTTATTTTTAAAAAACTTGAGACTTGAAGTTGAGCTCAGGTGCATCCTGTTTCCATTGACTTGATTGGAGTCCACCTGTGATAAATTCAATTGATTGGACATGATTTGGAAAGGCACACACCTGTCTGTATAAGGTCCTACAGTTGACAGTGCATGTCAGAGCAAAAACCAAGCCATGAGGTCGAAGGAATTGTCAGTAGAGCTCCGAGACAGGATTGTGTCGAGGCACAGATATGGGGAAGGGTATGAAAAAATGTCTGCAGCATTGAAGGTCCCCAAGAACACGGTGGCCTCCATCATTCTTAAATGGAAGAAGTTTGGAACCGCAAGGCCAAACTGAGCAATCGGGGGAGAAGGGCCTTGGTCAGGGAGGTGACCAAGAACCCGATGGTCACTCTGACAGAGCTCTAGTTCCTTCCAGAAGGACAACCATCTCTTTAGCACTCAATCAATCAGGCCTTTATGGTAGAGTGGCCAGATGGAAGCTACACTTCAGTAAAAGCAACATAACAGGCCGCTTGGAGTTTGCCAAAAGGCACCTAGACTCAGACCATGAGAAACAAGACTCTCTGGTCTGATGAAACCAACTCTTTGGCCTGAATGCCAAGCGTCACGTCTGGAAGAAACCTCGCATCATCTCTACGGGGAAACATAGTGGTGGCAGCATCATCATGCTGTGGGGATGTATTTCAGCAGCAAGGACTGGGAGACTAGTCAGGAGAGGGAAAGATGAATGAGCAAAGTACAGAGAGATCCTTGATGAAAACCTGCTCCAGAGTGCTCAGGACCTCAGACTGGGGCGAAGGTTCACCTTCCAACAGGACAACGATCCTAAGCACACAGCCACGAAAACGCAGGAGTGGCTTCGAGACAAGTCTCTGAATGTCCTTGAGTGGCCCAGCCAGCACCCGGACTTGAACCTGATCGAACATCTCTGGAGACCTGAAAATAGCTGTGCAGCGACGCTCCCCATCCAACCAGACAGAGCTTGAGAGAATCTGCAGAGAAGAATTCGAGAAACTCCCCAAATACAGGTGTACCAAGCTTGTAGTGTCATACCCAAGAAGAATCAAGGCTGTAATCACTGCGAAGGGTTCTTCAACAAAGTACTGTGTGAAGGGTCTGAATACTTATGTAAATGTAATATTTTTTTTATTTTTTTTTTTAAATATATAAATTAGCTAAACAATTTAAAAACCTGTTTTTGCTTTGTCATTATGGGGTATTGTGTGTAGATTGTTGAGGGGGAAAAAACTATTTAATCAATAAAAAGAAAACAAGGCTGTAACGTAACAAAGTGGATAAAGTCAAGGGGTCTGAAAACTATCCGAAGGCAGAGACAGTTGCAGTGCGTTCTGTGTGGTGCATACGTTGGATTTATCAAATGTATGCGTCAAACTGTATGCGTTAACGGGTTGACAGAAATGGTAGTGTAAGGGCTGATATATGTTTAGCTAATGAATATGTTAATCTACAACAAGAGTTATTAAGTGAATGTATTGTGTGATCATAGATCTTTAGAACTGCTGTAGGTTTGGGTAGGGGGGAGCTATGTGGAAGGAATGTGCTAGCTGGGGGTTTTACGATAGAACTGTGTCTTGTTGTAATATGAAGCTTGGACATCTACTAAGAGGACCACTACTTCCATCAACTGGATTGCGTCACGAGGCTGGGACCAGCCTGCACGCCAACGATAGGCTGAGTAAGTTTAAACCACACTCAGCCTCTACTCCGACAGGTCAGCAAGGAGCGGAAACGATTCTGTCGAAGTATTTAAGGAAGAACAAAGGATAGGGGCGCGTCTCTTCTCTTCTCTAGGCTATGCGCTTCTCTAGGCTATGATCTTCTATAGCGCTGCTCGCTGACTCTCTCTCGCGCTCTCTCTCTCTTTCTCTCTTTCTCTCTCTCTCTCTCTTCTAATGTGCTGCTTGCTGTTTGCCCTGCGTGGTGTCACAGTGAGCCTGTATATACGAACTTCATATTTACCATTTAAGGGTTTGCTAGAATAAAATACATAGATGATTTAAACGGCGTAGTAATCCTTTTGTTCCAATACCAGATTTGAATTGACGCGACCTAACAGTAGCAGAAGGTGAATGTTGAACTTTTGTTGCACACATATCTAGATAACCTACTATTTCGCGCAAAAATCACAGTCGGTGTGTTCAAAGCGTTATGTTGTCTGGACCCAGTATGATCACATCCTTGAATGCAAGTTGTCTCGGCTTGTCTACCATACATCAATGGTTATATACCTGTTCGAAAGGTCCTATAAAAATCAAAGTATATGTTATTAAATATGATAAATAAGCTAAATATGAATCTTACTGGCTTTCAAGAGGTTTTGTGTGCACAATATTGTTTTATGTTTAAGGTAACCAGCTGTTGTTAAAAATGTTAGTTCTGCAATACATAGTGAAACGTTGACACCTTGATAGTTTTCAGTCACGTGGTTACTCTGACAGCCTGGCGGGCAAGACATTGTTAAAACATGGCGGCTAACACTAGCAGTTCACTAAATGTTCTGCTTTTACAGCCAATAATAGTTTAGATCACCTCACAAAAAAAGAACAAAGGTATGCTGACAAACTACACATTTTAGGAACTTGTGACCCATACGCCGCACCCGCTGCGTTATTTATACCTTTAAAAACAGCGACATCCCTGCCGGAGATGAACTTTTTTCAAAAGCCAGTTCATCAAATGTTATGGATTTAATAATGTCATTCAATCTACGGTTTTCATCTCTGAGGCCATTACATTCCCTTTGTAAGCTTTCAATCATTGCCTTGCATGATTTGTCGTCACACTGTTGTAGTTCCTCCTCAGCATGTGGCGCTGGCTCAGCTTCTGGCACTGAGGTTAAAGTGAGGAGAGCCTCCATAGCATCTTGCTTCTTCTGCTCTTCCACCCTTCTGTTCTGCATTCTGCTGTGCTGCTCATACCTTCCCATGTCATGCTCCTTTTTCCTCTTCTTGGTGGCTGTTGTGTGGGAGAAAATCGATGGGACCCAGTCATGGGACAGCGGGTCATCAGATTTGGCACCTATACAAATCAAAGAGGATAAATGTAAATGACAAAAGTTCCATACAATGATGTAGTTCTGTACTGCACTCTCAACTTGAATTGTGCAAACATTTCTACAATGTTTTTCATAACATCGGCCCATAGGTTAATAAAAGGAATAAACTGTTAACATGTGAATGTATTATTTAAATATGTTGTGAATGTGCATTATGATTCACTTTTGATTAAACTTTAGTTCATGAGTAAACCGGGACCTTATACCACCAAATAATTTCTACCTGTATTAACCTACTCCATATGAGAAACTAGAGGTTTAGTTAGCTGCACGTACGCTAGTTAAGCCACTGAAGTTGGTTGCATCCGTGCGGACCATGTCATTCATTACAATTCATTACAATTATTACATGCAGATATGATCGCAAATACAATATTTACACTGATATGTGGATATTTGACCATAACTTACCTGTAATGAAATGTTGACTACAAAGACGAGTGTACTTTGAAGGCACCCAGTCTTTAGCAATCTCGTTCTTGCACGGGACGGCGGCACGTCTAATTGCACAAATCCACAACCTCCTCCTTTCGGGATTTTCATTTTCGGACGGGATTCTGTAGAAAGACAACCCAGACTTGTCTCCTCTTCTGTTGGCGCATCCAACGGAACAACAACTATCTGGCATTTTGGAAGTAAAACAGTGTTGTCGGTGAATGGCGGGTAATGGAAGATGCCCGCCAGGTGGGGGCGTTCCCATACGCCGTGACGACACGTGGAAACTCATCCGCGGTGTCATGGCGTCACCCGTCCACGGAAGCTACGTCTCTGTAGAGCCGAGTGTGAATTAAATGTCCCTTCATTTAGTCAAATAAACACCAACATTCGAAGGACAACACATTCAAGACCTTAATAATGGGCACCGTCCACGCGAGGGTAAGGATAACTGCTCAAAAATGCAAAGGGCGAAAGCATGACCTCTGAGTACAGTTAGCCAATAGCTAACGTTAGCTAGCGAGCTGTCACGTACAGCGAAAGGGGCCCATTTGTAGAGTTTACCAACTATGGAAACTAGCTCAACTCCAGATACATGAACTGTCGATGCCAAAACTTTTCGAATAGCCTGTTCCTTTCTGGTGGAGCCTTGGCCTGAAAGAGATGTGTAGTAGCCTGTCAGCCTCGCTGGCTGTGTGTCTTGTGATGGGTTGTACATCATCATGGGCTGCAGACCCGCGCTGTCCTGAGAACTGGATGAACTGATTTCACATTTTTGACTCATCCTCTAGTATTAGGCCTAGGTTACCACAGTTGAAGTCGGAAGTTTACATACACCTTAGCCAAATACATTTAAACTCATTTTTTCGCAATTCCTAACATTTAATCTTAGTAAAAATTATTTGAGAGTGATTTATTTCAGCTTTTATTTCTTTCATCGCGTTCCCAGAGGGTCAGAAGTTTACATACACTCAATTAGTATTTGGTAGCATTGCCTTTAAATTGTTTAACTTGGGTCAAACGTTTCAGGTAACCTTCCACAAGCTTCCCACAATAAGTTGGGTGAATTTTGGCCCATTCCTCCTGACAGAACTGGTGTAACTGATTCAGGTTTGTAGGCCTCCTTGCTCGCACACGCTTTTTCAGTTCTGCCCACACATTTTGGGCTTTGTGATGGCCACTCCAATACCTTGACTTTGTTGTCCTTAAGGTATTTTGCCACAACTTTGGAAGTATGCTTGGACCCGTGGGATGGTGTTCTTCGACTTGCAAGCCTCCCCCTTTTTCCTCCAAACATAATGACGGTCAAACAGTTCTATTTTTGTTTCATCAGACCAGAGGACATTTCTCCAAAAAGTACGATCTTTGTCCCCATGTGCAGTTGCAAACCGTAGTCTGGCCTTTTTATGGCGATTTTGGAGCAGTGGCTTCTTCCTTGCTGTCTTAATGCTTTTAGGATATTTCAATTAGTAGGATTAGGCTTTTGGTTGTTTGGTTCGCAACGGCAAGGAGGGATTTATTTCCCGCCTCACATGCATACATTTCTGTTGCGCTTGCATAGATGCTTACAACCACATTCGGACATTTCCACTGTTTAACTAATTACATTTTGAAGAATGACTTGTACTAGTTCATCTCAGTATGGTATTTACAACTACCTTATCATGATAACCAAACCACTAAAGCCACCTAACTGCCATTTAGCTATTGAGTTTTGTACAGATAGCTAGCTTTACAATACAAGAAGTATCCTGTTAAGTCATTGTATTCATCACCAACTCTGTTGTGTTGCAGAGTCTTGACCCTCTACCAATGCAGGGACCCGAGTTGGGGTTCCATGCAGATGACATGGAGACACCAGATATGGAGCATGAGTCAAAACAAGAGGTCCTGGAAAACAAAGATGTACGGCTAAAGTCTTAGTCCATCATAATTTCTGTGTGGTTGAATGTCAAAGTTATCTTCTATTGTTGCCTGTCAATGCTGATTATAACCAGTGGTGTAAAGTACTTAAGTAAAAATACTTTAAAGTAGTTTTTTGGGGTATCTTGTACTTTACTTTACTATTTATATTTTTGACAACTTTTACTTTTTTCTCCACTGCATTCCTAAAGAAAATACTGTACTTTTTTACTCCATACATTTTCCTTGACAGCTAAAACTACTTGTTACTTTTAGAATGCTCAAGCAGAACAGAACTATGGCACCTATCAATAAAACGCTTCGTCATCCCTACTGCCTCTGATCTGGCGTACTCACGAAACACGAAATACTGTGTTTGTAAATTATCTCTGAGTGTTAGAGTGTGCTCCTGTCTGTCCGTTATTCAAAATAATTAGACAATCACGCCGTCTGATTGGCTTAATATAAGGAATTTGATGTATAGCATTTACTTTTACTTTGTACTTTTACTCAAGTATGACAATTGAGTACTTTTTCTACCACTGTACTTAAATACAATTAAAACAAGATACTTTTAGACTTTTACTCAAGTATGACAATTAAGTACTTTTTCCTCCTATAGGTCATAGTCCAGCATGTTCACATAGATGGTCTGGGAAGAACCAAGGAGGATTGCTTAACATACGAGATTGCTGATGTCTTCCGAGCAAGGAACTTGATAGACGTGAGTGGGGGTGGGGGGTGAGTAGTCAAGTCTCCCAGCACTTGACTACTCCATTGTCAACACTTTGATTAAATCAATAGACCTATATCAATATCTTTGAAAATACAATTTAAGTCATTAACTTTTAAAACTATTCAATCTGGGTTTTTTTTAAATCATATTTTGGACCAGAGTGAGGCTTTCTCCACTTAGCCTACCTATTGTTCCTGCAGTGAGGAGGATTCACCATCTTCATCGAATGTTTTCATAATTTATCTGCAGATAATTGCCAAAAAGCCTACCAGTATGCAAATATGCCAACTGAACAGCTCTCGGTAGGCAATTGACGAGTCACTCCCTTCAACATTACTTTCTGGCAAGTCCTGACTTCATATCAAAAATACAAACAAGGTCTTTAGTTTACTTGTCCCGATGCGATACCATGGACATATAACTACAGTGTATGATGTGTGAATGGCAAGAATATATAATATCGACTGTATTCAGTCAGTTCGACACCTTTTATAAACTAGTCAATCTTGCTGTTCGTCAATCAAAGCACACTAAATAGCCTATGCGCCACCACTCCGTGTCTGCATACGAAACGCACTAGGGTCCAACGTTGACTTTTTTCCTCACTGGCCGGTTGGCCAAATATCTACTGGCCCGAACATAATTCCTACTGTCCAGGACATGGTGTAGTTCTTAAATGCATTGTAGATGAACTCGTGGATACCATTTTTATGTCTTTGCATGCAGTTTGAATGAAGTTGCTAACTAGCGCAATTGCTAACTAGCGTTAGTGCAATTACTTGAAGTCTATGGGTATCTGCTAATGCTAGTTAGCATTGGCTCGCAAAACTACCTCCAACTTCCTTCTTACTGGACACAGAGACATAAACATTGTATCCACTAGTTCATCTGACTCTAGGGAAGTAGACAAAAGGCATCATTGCCAAAATCCCGAAGTATCCCTTTAATGTCTGACCATGCACGGGAAACAATAGGCTAAGTGGATTTCACCTCATCGTTACCTTATTATATGGGACGTGCAAATTTTAACATATATTCATATAATTTTTTTATATAAATAATTTTGCGATAATTTTAATTGTTTATCAAACTCAATAATTCAAATGATTGATATTTTTTATTGAAATGTAAAATTCTATTATTGTTTTTTATATATATATATATATATATATATATATATATATATGATATAAAAAAAAATTGGTATGTTAAAACGGCTTTCCATGCGCTCTGTCCCTCCGTGTAAAGACATTTGACTGCAACTTCAGTGCACACCTCAGGTACCGAGAGGCGGGACAGACATCAGACTGACCAACCAACAGTGTTTCCCTGTCCTGGCTCACTTTGTGATTGACAGGCTCCTGTCCCATCAATAGATCACTAGAAGATATTGTTCATTCTAGCGGGAGAGGGCCTAGTTCATTTAAGTAGGAAAAAGTACCCGACTGAAAATTAGTCTCTAATCGGTTGTATAGCCGACAGCTGAAGCTAGTGGAAAGCACTGTAGCAAAAGTATGACTTACTTTGTTTACTGTTGGTTTTAGGTCATGAAGAGAGCCCACAAAGCCAGACAGAAGCTTCTCCGTCTTGGTATCTTCAGACAAGTGGAGGTTGTCATCGATACCTCACAAGGTACTGTGGTTAGAAAGGTGATCCGTTCTTAATCTGAACAGTATCTGTCAAGTTTTGCATATTACTTTGGAAAATAATTTAAATGAATGGTTAAAGTGGGTAAAAACACTCACAAAAAACAACACTTCCTTTCAGGTGTGGATGCTCTGCCTAACGGACTAGATGTAACGTTTGAAGTGACTGAGCTGAGACGCATGACTGGCAGCTATAACACCATGGTTGGAAATAATGAAGGCAGCATGGTGAGAACTCCTGAGTGATGGGCTCAGTCTCAAATCATCTAATCGTGATTCCTCATATCTTATCTATTTCTAAAACTCTATTGGAGGAGGAGGTCCAAGGTCCCTCCCCTTGGAACAGTGTTTCCCAAACTCGGTCCGCGGGACCCCAATGTGTTTTGAGAAGGAATGAGGAGAGAGAGGAAAATGAGGAATCAACGACAGATTAATTTCTAAAGAGCGGTGGTGATTACACCTGCTATGGCGTATTATATTACACCATCCGCCACTGGTCAGGTTTTGACTAGTTTGCCTCCTCCTACTGTAGGTTCTTGGTCTGAAGCTGCCCAATGTTTTCGGTCGTGCAGAAAAGCTTACGTTCCAGTTCTCCTATGGCACCAAAGAGACTTCCTATGGGCTGTCGTTCTTCAAGCCTCAACCTGGCCACTTTGAGCGCAAGTATGAGACAATGAAAAACCTGCTACTTCTATTATAAGCAATGCTTTAATTACACTGACTTACATTTATAGGTGCTACACATAGGATTATTATATATATTTTTTGCATTGTAATTTCAGAAAATGTTCATAATATATCTGCAGTAATAGTAGAATGATAGTGTTTCACTGTATCACAGTGGTGTGATTAGCTGTGATATTCGCCTATTGATTTCTTCCCCTGGAGCGGCATTTTTGGGAAAGCTGTTTTTACTTTGTGGCTGTGTTATCTTGTGGAAATCGTGTCAAGCGGCCAATGTAGAAATCGCTCTGTCGTTTCCTGGTTGCAAAGATTCTACACTGTTCGCTCAACAGGGGAGGAGATGTGTTTTGAATGCAGCCCTAGTGCTGTTGCAGTTCACCTAGCTTCCACAAGGGGAGAACTTCTGAGAATTCTAGGTGTAGCTCCTTTAAGTTGTTTGTTCTATAGATCCCTGGCCTCTTTTTTTCTAATTGACTTCCTCTCTCTGTTGCAGTTTCGCTGTTAACTTTTACAAAGTCACAGGCCAGTTTCCATGGAGCTCGCTGAGAGAGACTGATCGCGGAGTCTCCACAGAATTGAGTGTAAAGATCATTTTCCATTCATCTATCTTATCGTTACTGTAGAGTTCTCATGTGAAGTAACAAAAGTGATTGTCTTATTTTTACTGTTGTTATGCTAACTAAGATGAGTAGAATTGGACTTCTCAGCTATTTTTGAATTAAATTGCATCCTACTGTAATGCTTTGGCAAGTGGTTGATCCTCTCTGGTTTCTCCCTCTCTGTTTTGCATACAACAGTTCCCTCTCTGGAAGACAAACCACACCCTGAAGTGGGAGGGTGTGTGGCGAGAGCTGGGCTGTCTGGCGCGCACCGCCTCGTTCGCAGTCCGGGAGGAGAGCGGCCACTCTCTCAAGTCATCACTCTCGGTACCGGGACTGAGTTTTGTTTCACAATCCCCTAACAACTACCTTTAGTGCCAGGGATTAAAACATCATAGGCCCAAATCCTATTTTGAGATCTGTACACTTCATCTGGGCTTTTGTGCAAATCTTGCATTGATGAAGTCAATGGAAAATTTGTGCAAAAACCTGCGCACGTGGATCTCAAGTTAGGATTCGGCCCACTGAGACACTTGATGATACTTTTCCTCAACGTGTTGCTCTCTTCTTCTTGGCCCTCATAGCATGCTATGGTCATCGACACCAGAAACTCCGCAATCCTCCCCAGGAGGGGAGCCTTGCTGAAGATCAACCAGGTCTGTAGGTTAGGTTTACATTACCTGGCCAGTATTGCATTCAATGGCAATACCCTGATAAAACCATTTCCCAGACCATTTTGTACCAACAACACATTCAGCTGATGCGTTGTTCTGGTTCTGCAGGAGTTGGCTGGATACACTGGAGGAGATGCCAGTTTTCTGAAAGAGGACTTTGAGATCCAGTTGAACAGACGTCTCTTCTGGGACTCGGTGAGAACCTCAATCGTCATATTTATCTACAAGAACTTTGTGTGAACTTTAGTCACACACGTGGATCTCAAGTTGGAACTCGGTCTGAGTAATGAACTGGTGCTAGACCACCTTTTATAGATGACCAGCAGGGTAAAATAATAATCACAGTGGGTTCCACAGGTCAGCACCTCAGAAGTAAATGTCAGTTGATCAGTTTGGGATAACTGGGATAAAAGAGCACATTTGTTGAGACCTCGTCTATCTTCCAGGTCCTGTCTGCGTCTCTCTGGGGCGGATGCCTCCTGCCCATTGGAGATAAGCCAACTTGCATTGCTGACAGGTAAGACAATACTTCTCTCTGTTTCACAATATCATAATTTCAAGGGCAAGGGTGTCAAACACGTGGCCCTGTCATGTTGGCCCTGCCATGTTGTCTTTATACTGTATAGTCATGGGTCACTGTGATGTATTTCCGTCATATGGATTTTGGAGAGGTCGTTTTTGAGATCAGTGTAGATCCGCAATAAAAGTCTGTGGTTTGGAGATGACATAGTCTAATACAGAAGCATGTCTGTTCTACAAAATATATTCCCAAATATGAAATGTTCTATGTTAAGCTGTTAAATAGTGTGTAATGGGCCTCGGCACTGATGTTCAGATGAAGATAATTAATTTAACAGATTCAGTTATAACTGTTACTCCTTCAAGTGGGATCGTTTTACAGATTCAGTTAAAATCGTTACTCCTTCAAGTGGGATCGTTACTCCTTCAAGTGGGATCGTTTTACAGATTCAGTTAAAATCGTTACTCCTTCAAGTGGGATAGTTACTCCTTCAAGTGGGATCGTTTTACAGATTCAGTTACAACCAGAGTTTCAAGCACAGTTTAGGAGCAGTTGGCAACAAATCTCAAAGGGAAAAATGGTGTCTTAAAAGGGAATTATATTGTTCTATTATAAAGACTGTCATGGCTAACTGCAAAATTAGTGTATTGATTTCTTTACTGTGAGTTAGGTTCACAGTAACCACTTTATTTTACACACAGAGACGGATCATGTAGATCATATTCTTTTGGTGTTTAATTTTAAAAAGTGTCACCTGGCCCTCACCAGTTTGCATCCCTGACTTAAGCAGTAAGGACCGAGGGGCTGTGGTATATGGCCAATATACTACGGCGAAGGTATGATATAACACGGCTTTCAGCCAATCAGATAGATAGATAGATAGATAGATAGATAGATAGATAGATAGATAGATAGATAGATAGATAGATAGATAGATAGATAGATAGATAGATAGATAGATAGATAGATAGATAGATAGATAGATAGATAGATAGATAGATAAGCATTCAGGGCTCGAACCACCCAGTGTATAATAGTCAATAGAAACAAACAAAAAAACTAATTTTTCAAGTGAATAATTAGTCATTATTTATAAATATTTATGAAAGAATAACAACAATCATGATGTTGTGTCCAGTGGGGTAAATTCAGATGGACAAATCCCACGCTTCAGCCTATGTACATTTTATAGCAACTACAGTTGGCTATAGGTGATAATGGTTATTGCTAATAGCACATCTGATAATAGACCATCCATATGCTATAAGGTACAATATGTTAATAATTTTAACATACTTTTTACCAATATGTTTTTGGGCTCATTTCTGGAAGTGGATTTTTTTTATTTAAATTAAATAAAAAAATGTTTTATCCTTGGTAGGACCCCAGACCCCCTTAACAAGGGGACTGGATTTGGCCAAACTCGCAGTTTAATACATGCACCAAATTATCCTCTTTCCCTAAAAGCATGATGGTGACGTACCTGAAATTCTGTTTATATGGTTTGTTTTGAATGGGTTTCTACTGGTGTGTCTCTTAGGTTCTATCTCGGTGGTCCTACTAGCGTCAGGGGATTCAGTATGTACAGCATTGGCCCACAAAGTGAAGGTGAGATGTTTTCCTCTGTCCCTTTCAATGAAGTCCGATTTTAAGATGGGTAATATTCTCACAGCACGTGTGGTTTTATTGTTTGTATGACAGGTGACTACCTGGGAGGTGGGGCATATTGGGCTGGAGCCGTCCACCTGTATACTCCGCTGCCCTTCCGTCCAGGCAAAGGGGGCTTCGGAGACCTCTTCAGGACCCACCTCTTCCTCAATGCTGGGAACCTGTGTAACCTCAACTATGGTGGGTGTTTAAAGATGTAATTCACCCCACAATCAATGATGTGGAAGTGTCAGATGTTCTGAGATTGTACCTGAAATACCATCTTAACAAGCTGAATTCATGTTCAAATTCTTCTGTATGAGAAATCTGCAGGATTCAATCACAGTTATATAAGAAGGAGAAGGGGTGGCACGACCTAGTTAGAAATGGAGAGGAAATTAGATTTCAACTAAATGTTTCCGGAATGCGAATCTTATCTGTCTTTAACAACAGAAACGATTTCGGAACAATCTGTCATGGGGGGGGGTGTCGAAATCAGCTGTCTTGTGCTTTTTGAGGTGGAATGACCCCTCAGGCTGTTGTGTGTGTGTGTGTGTGTGTGTTCCTCCAGGTAACGGCCCTCAAGCACACCTAAGGAAACTGGCAGAGTGTATCCGCTGGTCCTATGGAGCGGGAATCGTGCTGCGACTTGGAAACATCGCCCGGCTGGAGCTCAACTACTGCATTCCAATGGGCGTCCAGAGTGGAGACAGGTAGCCTATTATTTGCCCATCCTGTTATCAAAACATGACATGATAGTCATGAAGAAACAATGCTATACTTTTATGCCTGATTCACCGTATAGGACCGACGCAAACCGTATTGGCTCGGTTATTTTATTTTCCTGTGTCCTTTTCGTAATGGTTGTTGTGTAACCAGGCCAGCCCAGTACAGCTATATTTTTGTCTCAGTGTTGTGAAAAGATTATTGGGTTACTGTTAAAGAATTACACTTTGGTCTTTGTTTGTTTAGGATATGCGACGGGGTCCAGTTTGGAGCTGGAATCCGATTCCTGTGATGTTCTCCTGTTGTCTTGCTGCACTGAGTTGTGGAACACAGGAGTTTGTTTCGTTGGTTTTAGGAAGTGGGAGGTGATCTATAGGGGTCACTTTCAGCACACCGAAGGTTGCTGGGAATGCAATGGCTACTACAACCTAACGATTTTAAAATGGACAGGGCATCAAAGGGGGTTTTCGTCCAGTACTAAGGAACGATGAGAGCCCCCAGTGCTCAGGATATGAAAACTAGAGGCCTTCACGGGTCCAAAAAGTTGGACCTGTTCTGAAATGGAACTGGGGCTTTACAACCCGGATCCATACATGTATTTGTTAAATATAGATACCCGTTCCGAATGAACACGAGGACAACTAGACCCATTCCGTATAGACCTGGTCGGATCCAGACCCGATCCGAGTGAGGGAATTCACAGAAAAGGCTATTTTTAATCTACCGGAGCTGATAAGAAGGAGAGAGCGAGAGAGAGGAGAAGCTCTAGCAGGAAGTGTGAGTGAGTGACACAGGGAGCAGGGAGAGAACAGAAACAGCAACCGACCAAGCAGACTCACGCTATAGTAGAGTAGTAGTAGATTAATAGTAGCAGAGGAGTATTTTTGATTTTTTGTAGAAGAGGAGTATTTTTTATTTTTTTATTTTATTTAACCTTTATTTAACTAGGCAAGTCAGTTAAGAACAAATTCTTATTTACAATGACGGCCTACTGGGGAACAGTGGGTTAACTGCCTTGTTCAGGGGCAGAATGACAGATTCTTACCTTGTCATATCGGGGATTCGATCCAGCAACCTGGATCGAATCCCCGAATCCCCACTAGGCTACCTGCCATCCCAAGTAGTAGTAGAGTAGTGGAGGAGTAGTGGAGGAGTAGTGGAGTAGTAGTGTAGTAGTAGTAGAGTAGTATTAGTAGAGTAGTGTGAGAGTAGAGGAGTAGTAGTGGAGTAGTAGAGGAGTAGTAGTAGTAGAGGTGTAGAGGAGGAGTAGTGGAGTAGTAGAGGTGTAGTAGTAGTAGAGGTGTAGTAGAGTAGTGTAGTAGTAGTAGTAGTAGTAGAGTAGTAGTGTAGTAGTAGTAGAGGAGTGTAGAGTAGAGTAGTAGAGGAGTAGTAGAGTAGTAGTAGTGGAGTAGTAGAGGTGTAGTAGTAGTAGAGGTGTAGTAGAGTAGTGTAGTGTAGTAGTAGTGGAGTAGTAGTAGTGGAGTAGTAGTAGAGGAGTATTAGAGGAGTAGTAGTGGAGTAGTAGAGGTGTAGTAGAGGTGTAGTAGAGGTGTAGTAGAGGTGTAGTAGAGGTGGAGTAGTGTAGTGTAGTAGTAGTAGAGTAGTAGTAGTGGAGTAGTAGTAGAGGAGTAGTAGAGTAATAGTAGTAGAGGAGTAGAGGAGTAGTAGAGGAGTAGTAGAGTAGTAGTAGAGTAGTAGTAGAGTAGTAGTAGAGGTGTAGTAGAGGTGTAGTAGTAGTAGAGGAGTAGTAGTAGTAGTAGAGGAGGAGTAGTAGAGTAGTGGAGGAGTAGTAGAGTAGTAGTAGAGTAGTAGTAGTGGAGTAGTAGAGGTGTAGTAGTGGAGTAGTAGTAGTAGTAGTAGAGGAGTAGTAGTAGAGGAGTGGAGGAGTAGTAGTAGAGGAGTAGTAGAGGAGTAGTAGAGTAGTAGTAGAGTAGTAGTAGAGTAATAGTAGAGTAGTAGTGTAGTAGTAGAGTAGTAGCAGAGGTGTAGTAGAGGAGTAGTAGTAGTGGTAGTAGTAGTGGTAGTAGTAGTAGTAGAGGAGTAGTAGAGGAGTAGTAGAGGAGTAGTAGAGGTGTAGTAGAGGTGTAGTAGTAGTAGTGTAGTAGTGGAGTAGTAGTAGAGTAGTAGTAGTAGTAGTGGAGTAGTAGAGTAGTAGTAGTAGAGTAATAGTAGAGGTGTAGTAGTAGTAGTAGAGTAGTAGTAGTGGAGTAGTAGAGGAGTGGAGGAGTAGTAGAGGTGTAGTAGAGTAGTAGTAGAGTAGTAGTGGTGTAGTAGAGTAATAGCGGCCCTAGCTAGCTAGGTTATTCTCATCCTGCACGGTTACAAACAGCCTACCTGTTGGCTCTTTGTCGTTGCAGCCTATCCATCTCCATTAACTGTTGTCATTTTAAATTCAATCTTCCATTGATTAGATATTTCCTAACTTTTGCCCCACATGAAGGGTCTATGACTGTAGCCCAGTGTTTCCCAAACTCTGTCCTCAGGACCCCAAGGGTGCACATTTGAGTTGATTATTTGAATCAGTTTAGGGCAAAAACCAAAACATGCCCCTTTGGAGTCCCCAAGACTGAGTTTGGAAAACACTGATCTAGTCTATTGCTGCTTTGATGACTTATGATTGGCCAACAACAAGCTACACGTGCCACTCTTGTGAAAAGCAAGAGGAGCAGCATAAATTATACAATCTCTCTCTCTCTCTCGTCACGTGCAGATGTTTCCGGGTCCATCTGGACAAGTCGGTTAAAATTACACATACCCGTGACAATCATATCAGATCCGACCCAGACCTGTGACATTATTTCGAACCCTCTTGGGTATTCAGGTATTCAGGTACAGGTGGATCCGTGAATCCGACCCAGACCTGTGACATTATTTCGAACCCTCTCAGGTATTCAGGTGAATCCAACCCAGACCTGTGACATTATTTCGAACCCTCTCAGGTATTCAGGTACAGGTGGATCCGTGAAGACCTCTAGTGGAAACCTAAGAAAGGCCGACATCAAATATGTGGGCAGGATTGTTATGCTCATTAATAAATTATGTTATCCTCTACAGTTATTCAAGTTACACTATGAGTTTCTATAGCATCGACTTTCCTTCCGATTGATTTTGCATGGCATGGATTTATGGTTTGTGCATTGAAACACAACATAGATTAAACCATTTTCAGTGGTGTAAAGTAAGTAAAAATACTTTGAAGTACTACTTAAGTAGTTTTTTGGGGTATCTGTACTTTTCTATTTAGATTTGACTACTTTTACTTCACTACAGTCCTAAAGAAAATATGTACTCTTTACTCCCATACATTTTCCCTGACACTCAGAAGTACTCGTACCATTATTTCGAATGCTTAGCAGGACAGGAAAATTGACAAATTTATGCACGGTTATCACTACTGCCTCTGATCTGGCGGACTCACTAAACACAAATGGTTTGTTTGTAAATTATGTCTGTTTTTTATTAGTTTTTTATTTAACCTTTATTTAACTAGGCAAGTCAGTTAGGAACAAATTCTTATTTACAATGACGGCCTACACCGTCCAAACTCGGACAACGCTGGGCCAATTGTGCACCGCCCTATGGGACTCCCAATCACGGCCGGTTGTGATAGTCTGGATTCTAACCAGGTTGTCTGTAGTGACGCCTCTAGCACTGAGATGCAGTGTCTTAGACCACTGCGCCACTTGGAAGCCCCTGGCTATCCATATGTTTTTTATTTTTAAAATTATAATCTGGTTGGCTTCATATAAGACATTTGAAATTATTTATATAATTGTATTTTGATACTTAAGTATATTTAAGCAATTACATGTACTTTTGATACTTAGATATATTTAAAACCAAATACTGTACTTTTAGACTTTTACTCAAGTAGTATTTTACTATGTGACTTTTTACTTGATTCATCTTAATAATACATTTTTAAAAGTATAACAATTGGGTACTTTCTTTCCACCACTGAACATTTTTGCATAAAGTTGAGGTCAGACAAGCTTCTGGAAGCGCTCGAGTTGGTCCGAAAGCTGTGGCAATAATTTTTTCATAAAGTAAATTAAAGGTCCATTACCCCTACTTTATGTATAGGATATGCGTTTGCCATCACTGCCAACAAATGGATTACATAATTCGGCACTCGGACAGTAAACTACAGTATTTTAGGGAATATGCTGAAGATGACGTGCGTCATTGACGCAAGGGCATGCGCACTAATGTCCTTCCTGATACTCATTTTCGTAGCAAGGCTAGTGTACGTTGTAGGAACGCACAGCGGGGTTTCATTCACAGCTTTCTAGAAAATTTCCTCTCCCCATCCCCCTTTCCAATACACAATAGTGTCAGCACGGAGTATTGTTTATGTTTGGAGAAATTCTGGACTAAAAGGGAAGAATTTAAAGTACTATCTGCTGAATATTGTTGGTATAATCATCTCGACAACACGCAGTTGGACGCACTCTGATGGCGGTCACTATCGAGGAGCTGTATCGTAACTATGGGATTCTTGCTGATGCCAAGCCGGAGGACCTGAGCCAGGTATGCATGAGATTAATAACTAGTCAGCGAGGTAATTGTAGTATCTTCCAGAATAGCTCCCATGTTTTCTTCAAATAACTGGACGCAAAGATGTGTAAACTAGGCCGGACCACAAGCATTGGTTAACTAGCTAGTTAGCATCGCATGACATGCTAAACTAGCGTTAGGAAGCTAACATGGGCCTAACTACCTACCTAATCCTGTTTCACTTGACTGACCTGGGGTTTGTAGCCTAGCTTGCCAGATAACTCGTTAACTATGAGCTGTTAATGTCCCATTTCTAACAAGCAAGGTAACCACCTAGTTATCTGACGACGTTTTTAATACATTTTAGTTGGCCTAAACAACTAGCTAGCCGTAAACACACACTGTTAGCTAGCCTCATGCTAGCCAATTGATTTGACCTGACCCTTGTCCCACTAGCTAGTTAGCAGATAGCTACCTAACTGCCTAAAATTAGTTGTTGATTGATTTGCACAACTATTTTAAAAAAGTAATTGTGCCAAGGCATGACTTGGAACTTGTCATGATGGTTATGTAAAACTCTAGTCGTATAATGTTGTTAGCTAGCTTGGTAGTTACTACTGCTGACAAATAGCTAGTATAATATCAAGGGATTCATGTATTGCATGCTTGTTGGGCAGAACTCTCATCTCTAGTCTCTACTCAATCATTTTGACCTGGAAGCTTTTGCATTCATGTTAGACAGTTATGTCCCATATTACAAACTTGTTTGTGTTTCCATTTGTTTGCATCTATCTTCCAGCACAAAGATGCCTATCAGGTGATCATTGATGGAGTGAAGGGGGGTCCCAAAGAGAAGCGCTTGGCTGCACAGTTCATTCCCAAATTTTTCAGCAGTTTCCCAGAGCTGGCGGATGCAGCAATCAACGCTCAACTTGACCTGTGTGAGGATGAAGACGTCTCGGTAAGGATTTTATCCCAATGAGACCTATTGTTTCCAATTGGGAAATTCCATTGTGCAGAATGGAGTTGACAAAATACAACATGCGTATACCACTACACACGTGCAAAAATACAAAAAAGTTAGATTAGAGAAATCGATCAATTTAAAAGAGTACCTCTGTATTGCTGGTCACATTTGTCCCACTACTCCATTTCTCACCGTTGGTTGTTCTTCCTTCCTCCTGTAGATTCGGAGGCAGGCCATCAAAGAGCTCCCCCGTTTCGCAGCCGGGGAGAACATCGTCAGGGTAGCAGATATCCTCACCCAGCTTCTCCAGACAGGTACAGTACTCTTAAGCTAACCCGCCTAGACATTTTCACATGTACCTTATAGTGTTGTCGTGATACCAACATTTTACTTGCGATACCAGGCCAACTATCACGTTACCACGGAGGGGGGAGTGGCCTAGTGGAATAGATAGATAGATAGATAGGTACTTTATTGATCCCCCGGGGGGGAAATTTCATAATACATAATGATATACATAATGATCTTCGTGTCATTGTGGTAGTAATGAAAAACACTACATGAAACCTTTACTCTTCACTTAAACACAAAACAAATCTCCCTCCCTCCCTTCCTCACACACTCTGTCTCCCTCTCTCTCTTAAACACATACCATTCTCTCTCCAGCAAACACATACACACACTGCTCCCAACCTTTATAAACGTTAGGCACCAAACAGAACGTAAGGAGCACCAGAACGAGAGATTTTTGATGTAGTTTAGGCTTCCTTCTGAAGCACATCTCATTAGTAGCAGACCCCTTTTCTTTCTTCCTGGACCAATCAGATATGCCTAGACTTAATGTCAGGTTACCAGGTTGTTAGCTAGGTCACTAATTATCAAACCAATAATTAGTTACCTGGGATTAGTTTAAAACGGCCTGCGACATGGTTCGAAATTAAATCCCATAAAAAGTCTGAAGGTATCTTGTTTTAACCCGTTTAGAATAGCGCTCAATTTTTCCTCTGGCACTGAGGCTGCGTGCCGGCGAACTCACAGTCTACTCAGTGGCCTGTGCCCATAGTTATAACAGGCGATGAAATTATATAATGTTTCAACTTTGTTCGCTGTGCGAGCTGCTCCAATGTAACAAATGTATAAATCTAAGAGAAGACTCATCAGGGTCTGCAACCCCACTCGTCATCACGGACTAAATCTATTTTAAGAACTGATAGAGGAAAGATGCAAATTGAAGAGCGGACGGAGAGAAGCAGGTGAGCTGCCACATGATATGCATATGAAAGTGGAGTGGATGTTATTGGACAGACGCGTACTAGTGGCTGTTGCTTAAATTCAACTGAATTCATTAACATTTTATAACAAGCGCCAGCAGGTTCTTTAAATCGCTAGGGCAAAAATATTCAGTAGTATATGAAACGATACTATGTTATTCTAAAATGTTGGTATGATGTTTTGGTACTGTATTATTACCTTGGTAACGGTATACCGTGCATCACTAGTACATTATATCAAACCTATGCCGTACATGCCCTGTTGAGGGAAAATATTGTTTGTACTCTACTGGGAGTGGACATTGTGTATGCTATGGCGTTGTTTGGGTTGGTGTCAGTAGGAGATATGTACCATCTGTGACGCTGTTGGACCAATATTTATACTCTCTTCTACGTTGGTGCTTACAGATGATTCGGCCGAATTCAACCAAGTGAACACAGCGCTGGTCTCCATCTTCAAAATGGACGCAAAGGGTAAGTGTCCCATTTATCTATGTATGAATAGGTTTTAAATTGTGAGATGACGGACAACTTCACTAGTCTACAGGCGTGACACTGTGCCTCGTGCTCTTGTACTCGTGCAATGTTCTATAGAGTATTTCAAAATACATTTTAGTTTTTCCGATGTTTTCATGCCTCAGGTTGCCTGTATTCCACGCGGACTGTTGTGTAGAACCCTGCACAACGCAACTCAATCCCAAATGAATGAGTAAAATGGGCACCAGAAAAGAGTTAGAAAAATTATATTAACCATCATGGTTGGTCGGTAGTCATAGTTTATTAGTTGAAGTGAGCATAACATGGTTCTAGTACCCTTTTTTTGCCTCTTCTCTTAGCTACCCTGGGAGGCCTCTTCTCTCAGATCCTGCAGGGGGAGGACATAGTGAGGGAGAGGGCCATCAAGTTCCTCTCCATCAAGCTGAAGACCATGCCTGAGGACACAATGACCAAGGAGGTGGAGGACTACATCTTCATCGAGACAAAGAAGGTCAGTTCATAGCACTTTGCTTTGGTAGCAACGATCAGAGTGAATCACATGTAGTTGGTTAGTGGATCTCTTTGTGAAAGGTCTTGGATTGGATGGATTATAATGAGTTTTTATTACTATTTAATTGACAAACTGAATGCAAGATCTCCATAGGAGGGATCTGTCACCTAGTTGGATGTAGGATATATTTATAACTGTTCGGCATCAGGGAGACTCCTGGGTTGTTTCCGTTAGGGCATATCGCAGCAAAACGTCTTGAAGGCAAAAATGACTGTTTATTGTTGCACAAGTCCTGGTAGTCCCTCCCAGTTTCAATCAGTTTTCTTCTGTTTTGTGCCTACTGAACACAAGCCAGACCCCTGTCCCACATTGACCTCTGTCAACCCCAGGTGCTGGAGGATGTGACTGGGGAGGAGTTTGTGCTGCTGATACGCATCCTGATGGTGCTTAAGGGCCTGCAGACGGTGAGCGGGCGGCAGCAGCTGGTGGAGCTGGTTGTGGAGCAGGCATTCCTGGAGCAGGCCCTGAACCCCGCTGACCCTGACACCGTGGACCGCCTGCTGCAGTGCACACGCCAGGCTCTGCCCCTCTTCTCTGTGAGTGATACACACTCATTATAGCCCAGTCCAGGTCATAATAATATACTCCACTTAGTGACTTGTAATACAGTGAGTTCTTATAACAATTGATAATAAACTTGACTTTCTTGAGCTTGAAACTAATTTTTGTACCCTTACAGAAAAATGTCCATTCCACCCGCTTCGTGACCTACTTCTGTGACCATGTGCTGCCCAATCTCAGCTCCCTGACCAGTCCTGTGGCAGAGTTGGACATTCAGCTAGAGGTCAGTTACCACCCTCCCCTCTACCAACCATACAGAGTTCAGGCAACTAGTCCTCCATGTTGGCTCCAACATGCCGGGGACAATAGTATTGACATGTTGTGTGTGTAGGTGCTGAAGCTGCTTGCTGAGATGAGTCCGTTCTGTGGGGACATGGAGAAGGTGGAGGCCAACCTTGCCATGCTGTTTGAGAAGCTGCTGGTAAGTAACAGCCTAGCGCAGCTCAGCCTCTAATGGGGTTAGGACTGCATATCTCTATCTAGGTGTTGGTTTTGGACCAGCTCACATAACCGTCTGGTTTATCAGACTGGTCAAAGGCCAATGGACAAAACAGACCGTGCTGAAGTATGACGTTGGTTATGGTGTCTTTTGCCCTTAACTCATCCAGACTGGTAAAACGTCTGAACTCGTCCAGACTGGTAAAATGTCTGAACTCGTCCAGACTGGTAAAACGGCTGAACTCGTCCAGACTGGTAAAACGGCTGAACTCGTCCAGACTGGTAAAACGGCTGAACTCGTCCAGACTGGTAAAACGGCTGAACTCGTCCAGACTGGTAAAACGGCTGAACTCGTCCACCCTTCCTCCCTGTGTCTAGGAGTTCATGCCGCTGCCCCCAGAGGCGGAGGGTGAGAATGGTGAGAACACACTGAGTGATGAGCCCAAGTTGCAGTTCAGCTACGTGGAGTGTCTCCTCTTCAGCTTCCACCAGCTGGGCAAGAAGCTGCCCGATTTCCTCATTGACAAGATCAATGCCGAGCGCCTCAAAGACTTCAAGATCAGGTAGAGGAGGGTTACCCCGTAACGTTCGGCAACGTTTGTGTGTCTTTTTGCTAAGTCTAGGTGTGTTGTGGGAACGTTTGGCAGATTTATTTTGGTCTTTGTATTTTTGGCACCATTTTAATTTGAGTCCTCTGCATTTATATACAGTTGAAGTCGGAAGTTTACATACATCTTAGCCAAATACATTTAAACTCAGTTTCACAATTCCTGACATTTTATCCTAGTAAAAATCCCCTGTTTTTAGGTCAGTTAGGATCACCACTTTATTTTAAGAATGTGAAATGTCAGAATGATAGTAGAGAGTGATTTATTTCAGCTTTTATTTCTTTCATCACATTCCCAGTGGGTCAGAAGTTTACATACACTCAATTGGGTAGCTTCCCACAATACGTTGGGTGAATTTTGGCCCATTCCTCCTGACAGAACTGGTGTAACCGAGTCAGGTTTGTAGGCCTCCTTGCTCGCACACACTTTTTCAGTTCTGCCCACAAATGTGTACTATAGGATTGAGGTCAGGGCTTTGTGATGGCCACTCCAATACCTTGACTTTGTCCTTAAGCCATTTTGCCACAACTTTGGAAGTATGCTTGGGGTCATTGTCCATTTGTAAGACACATTTGCGACCAAGCTTTAACTTCCTGACTGATGTCTTGAGATGTTGCTTCAATATATCCACAATCTTTTTTATGGCGGTTTTGGAGCAGTGGCTTCTTCCTTTAGAAGTGCCAGTATGATAGTAGTAATGCTGCCTAGCAACAATCAAGAGCCCTTTAGCAACAATCAAGAGCTTAGTGCGTGCCAAAGTCGTCTCAGCATTACGGCTACGGTTCATACGAAGCCGTAGGCAGAACTTTTCCGCAATCATGACTAGGTCGGTTAATGGAAATAAAAGTAGAGGCTTTGTCGCCGGCAATACCTTTCATATATAAAGAAAAGTTGGTGGGTTGCTGAAGATTGTGGAAAAACATCTTGGTTTGAAAGGTGTATAACCCTTGTTTGTTTTCTCTCCTTATCTAGATTACAGTTCTTTGCCAGAGGGCTGCAGGTATACATTCGCCAGCTGCGAGTGGCCCTGCAAGGCAAGACGGGAGACGCACTGAAGACAGAAGAGGTAGCAATGTATCAAGGCTGTTGGCTCACAAACCACAGTTTTGCTTATTCAATCAGGAGCTATAGATATGTTCAATCACATATTCCTTCTGTTCTGTTGTGAGTATTCCTGATGGTTGTATTGTCTTTCCATCTCAGAACAAGATCAAAGTGGTGGCTCTGAAGATCACCAACAACATCAACGTTCTGATCAAGGTGAGGTGTTCGTCTTTGATGTGTTCGAATCACTTGGTCAACCCCAGGAACACACTTGGTCAACCAACACTAGCGAACATTCTCATTACTGTTCCCCTTCTCTGCAGGATCTGTTCCACAACCCACCGTCGTACAAGAGCACAGTCACGCTGTCCTGGAAGCCCGTCCAGAAGGCTGAGGCTGTAGCGTAAGTCTGTTTTAAATGTTTCTGACGAGGTGTTCTTAACACTTGAAGATATATTACACTGTAAAATCTAAATGGGTCAAATGTTTTCAGACCTCAAAAGTAGTCTGTCAAGATGAGTTCAATCCCCTGCCATCTGTCTTGTAAATCAAACTCTATGCCGTAAAATGAATGAATGGGGAAGATAAGTACCCAGATTTGCTGAATCTACACCATGGTGTGGTAAAACATCTGACAAACATTGATTTTGTAGTGTAATGTTAATTTATGGGTTTCCATCTCCTCTCAACCGACCTGCCCACATCGATGGCTAATAATGAATGGATTTGTGGTACATTATACAGCAACATCTCAGTGCAAATCTTCATGTTATGACCCCAGGTGACCTCTTATCTATGTAACCTGTGACTTTTGCCCACCACAGTCTGAAGCGCCCGTCCGGGGAGGATATGGGTGCAGGCAGTACCATGAAGAAGCAGCTGTCCCCCCCCCTGCCCCGAAGGGACGCACGGCAGATCTACAACCCCCCCAGTGGCAAGTACAGCGCCACCATCGGCAACTTCTCCAACGGTGAGGGTGGCACTGGAGTGGCATGTTAACTGTAGCAAAACGTTCCACACTGAGCCATAGCTGGGTTTTAGGGGCACTGGGTGGCACGTAGAGCAGAACGTTGCGCAGTCGTAGTATCTGGGTTTTCTCATACGTTCTCTGACGTTTTCTCAAATGCACTTGGTGTATCTTAGTCACTCTGGGTGAGATGATCTACTGACTGAACTGTCATCATGTTTGAGGCCAACTGATCGTCTCCGATGTGTGTGTGTGTTGGATATTGTTTACTTCCACCTTATATTGTGCATTTACATCCTTTCTGGGGGGTGTTGAGTGACCGAGGTGCACATGCTGCTGATTTGATGCTAAAATGTTAACTTGTTAATATGAAAGTTAACCCAAATGAGGCATTGTTTTCAAGCTGAGCCCTCTGTTTCATGTTAGCAGTTGAGAAATCTGCAACTGAATGGGAGGGAATGGCACTGTCTTCTATCCTTTTGAGCGTTAACACACAGAGTTAGAACCAGGAGTTTTTCCCCTGACCATGTTAGCTGGTTAGTTTTTCCTTTTTATAGGCTGTCGGATCCCCTCAAACATTCTAAATAACTCAAACTAGTGGCCAGAATTTTTCCTGGCCAAGTAAACACAGTAAGGAGAAACTCCTGGCCCTGATGATGAGCCTCCATACTGATCCCCTGTCTGTTGTCCCTGTGTTGTGATTCCAGAGCAGCGCGGAGGCTTCAGGGGCGGCCGGGGAAGAGGCTTCGGAAGCTTCAGGGGCGGCAGGAGCCGGGGCCGAATCTACTGATTCCACCATGCCACACACACTACACACACTGAACTGCAGCACATCAGGATCCCTGCTGTAACCAAGGGGGTCTCCATGACCACCGCTCCTCAACCTGTGCTCACTTGTTCTTCTTACTCCGCCTCCAAACAAAGGAAGTAGTTTTTTGGTTGTTTCCTGTTGTTTTTTTCCCCCCTTAGAGTAAATCCATTAAGGAAACTGGCCTTTGGATTTTTCTACCGGATGTTTCTACCCCCTCACTCTCCCCAGGTGAAGCGATTGTTCAAGTAGATCCTCCTGGTTTTTGTTTAGATTTTTTTTTTTTTATTCTGAGTATTTTTGTGGAACCAGAGACTGCCAAGTTGTACCTGATTGATATTTTTGTCTGAAAAATAGTTTTATAAGCTGATGACGAAGGCTTTCTTTCTATCATTTAATTTCTTTCAATTTTTTAGAGCTTGGATTTTGATCGGCCGACTCTCTTCGCTACTTTGTATTAATCGATAATGTTTTCATCTGAATTTTTATCAAACTTGTATTGAAGTCTCACCACCATGCCGTTATGTTTGTAACACCTTGTTAAAATAAGACAATTGCATTGGTTTTCAATCTATTCAGAATTCTTAGGTAGTAAAAGAAATGGATGATTTCCTCTGCAAAACAGGTTGTGTGACGCCGACTAGATCATTATTACATTGGACATTGGTTGTCATTGAAATCAGCCAAGGCATATTGAGGACTTGGGAGTTTAATTTAAATACTAACTCCTAAGTAACATTTCTACTAAATTGAAATTAGTTTAGAGCCTCAATTTTGAGTTATCCACTCGTGTTTTGCATGCTTTTTTTTATTTTATTAAACATTTCTCCCAATAAATGTTATTTAAAAACTTTTGGATTAAAAAAAAAATAGGAAAACAAATCTGATTTGGCATACATGATTTGATTCATTTCTGAGTATTTTTCTACTAAATGGTCCTTCAAACCTTCTCTTCGCTATGCAGTATACTGTAGTTGATCTGCTTCTAGGTTCTCTACTTTATAGTTGGTTTGTATAGTCAATCAATGCAAATGACAAAACAGACTGCGGGGTGCATTCAGGTTGAAGGAAACGTAGCAACTGTTGATTTGAATGGAACCGGTGCTGTTCTGATAACCTCGAAACCGGGCCGCACGTGGGAGCAAACATACCTCCAAGCTTGTGGTGTTCAGTACGTACTGTTGGGAAATGTAGCAACAACAAAAAAAGACCAACTTAACACACCCCAGTTTTACCTTGTGCTGAGCTTCACTTGCTAGTATTCGTTCAGAGAATTAGCACTTGTTTAGTGAAAGAGAACTGGTGTTTTTTGAAGCCCAAGTGACCTTGCTGTCAAAGGAGGATGAAGGTATCATGAAGGAAATTACATCCCACTGTTTGCTGTAGATCTGAGAGGATTGAATATACAGTTGAAGTCGGAGGTTTACATACACCTTAGCCAAATACATTTAAACTCGGTTTTTCACAATTCCTGACATTTAATACTAGTAAAAATTCAATGTCGTAGGTCAGTTAGGATCACCACTTTAATTTAAGAACGTGATTCCCAGAGGGTCAGAGGTTACATACACTCAATTAGTATTTGGTAGCATTGCCTTTAAATTGTTTAACTTGGGTCAAACGTTTCGGGTAGCCTTCCACAAGCTTCCCACAATAAGTTGGGTGACTTTTGGCCCATTCCTCCTGACAGAACTGGTGTAACTGAGTCAGGTTTGTTGGCCTCCTTGCGACCAAGTTTTAACTTCCTGACTGATGGCTTGAGATTTTGCTTCAATATATCCACATAATGCCATCTATTTTGTGACCTGCACCAGTCCCTCCTGCAGCAAAGCACCCCCACAACATGATGCTGCCACCCCCGTGCTTCACGGTTGGGATGGTGTTCTTCGGCTTGCAAGCATCCCCCTTTTTCCTCCGAACATAACGATGGTCATTATGGCCAAACAGTTCTATTTTTGTTTCATCAGACCAGAGGAAATTTCTCCAAAAAGTACGATCTTTGTTCCCATGTGCACTTTTTTATGGCGGTTTTGGAGCAGTGGCTTCTTCCTTGCTGAGCGGCGTTTCAGGTTTTGTCGATATAGGACTTGTTTTTACTGTGGATATAGATACTTTTGTACCTGTGAAGATGCTTGAGGAAACAAGGTCTTTTGCTGCTGTTCTGGGATTGATTTGCACTTTTCACACCAAAGTACGTTCATCTCTAGGAGACAGTGTCTCCTTCCTGAGCGGTATGAATGCTGCCTGGTCCATACTTTCGTACTATTGTTTGTACAGATAAACGTGGTACCTTCAGGCGTTTGGTCCAAGGATAAACCAGACTTGTGGAGGTCTACAATTTATTTTCTGAGGTCTTTGCTGATTTCTTTTGGTTTTTCCCAAGATGTCTAGCAAAGAGGCATTGAGTTTGAAGGTAGGCCTTGAAATACATCCACAAGTACACCTCCAATTGACTCAAATGATGTAAATTAGCCTATTGGAAGCTTCTAAAGTCATGACATCATTTTCTGTAAACAATTGTTGGAAGAATTACTTGTCATGCATAAAGTAGATGTCCAAACCAACTTGCCAAAACTATAGTTAGTTAACATGAAATCTGTGGAGTGGTTGAAAAATGAGTTTTAATGACTTCAACCTAAGTGTATGTAAACTTCAGACTTCAACTGTATATATTAACATTATGGTGATTACTTCATCCTGCTTTCTGATTTGGTTAGGTGGAAATAAACCGTGTGCTTAGGTTGCTGATAATTCTGAAGACCTCACAAGCTGCCCCTAACCCTTGTCTTGGACAGGGTTTTCACTAGACACCGTAGCATACAGCTAATGTCAGAATGTACTTTATGTAGTAGGTTATGAGAATTAACGTAACAGGTGAGGATAGTTAGGACAGCTGTTGGCAAGGCCTCACCCGAACAACACAACATGGCAGCTGTTGGCGAGGCCTCACCCGAGCTACACAACATGGCAGCTGTTGGCGAGGCCTCACCCGAGCTACACAACATGGCAGCTGTTGGCGAGGCCTCACCCGAGCTACACAACATGGCAGCTGTTGGCGAGGCCTCACCCGAGCTACACAACATGGCAGCTGTTGGCGAGGCCTCACCCGAACTACACAACATGGCAGCTGTTGGCGAGGCCTCACCCGAGCTACACAACATGGCAGCAGTTGGCGAGGCCTCACCCGAGCTACACAACATGGCAGCTGTTGGCGAGGCCTCACCCGAACTACACAACATGGCAGCTGTTGGCGAGGCCTCACCCGAGCTACACAACATGGCAGCAGTTGGCGAGGCCTCACCCGAACTACACAACATGGCAGCTGTTGGCGAGGCCTCACCCGAGCTACACAAGATGGCAGCTGTTGGCGAGGCCTCACCCGAGCTACACAACATGGCAGCTGTTGGCGAGGCCTCACCCGAACTACACAACATGGCAGCTGTTAGTGAGGCCTCACCCGAACTACACAACATGGCAGGGCCTCTCCAAGGGCTTGTTGAGAAGAGTGAACAGAAGATATGATAGTCCAATGTCCAGTCATTGTGGGTGTTAATAATGTCAGGAAAACATAACTGCTGTATAGATTTTGTGTTTTTACTTTAGTGACAAATAATTGGATTTGAAGTAATCGTTTTTGCAAGTGGCACAGCGGTCTAAGGCACTGCATCTCAGTGTTAGAGGCGTCACTACAGACAACCTGGTTCGAATCCAGACTATCACAACCGGCCGTGATTGGGAGTCCCATAGGGCGGCGCACAGTTGTCCCAGCGTTGTCCGAGTTTGGCCGGTGTAGGCCGTCATTGCAAATAAGTTTAACTGACTTAAAGGTTAAATAAAAATAAATAAAACATTTCTGTGTGTAGTCTGATGTGTGTCTTTTTAAATCCAAGGTGATTGAAGGACAAGTGGGAAAAGGCAGCATAGACACCTGTATGCTTCTCTCCTTGTCACTCCCTCATCTCTCCTTCTGTCTGTCTGTCTGTCTGTCCCGGAGTCCCCTCCTCCACTCTCTCACCACCTCTGTTTAGCCCTGGCTCAGAGCCTTTCATCAATGGGAGAGGGGAGGGAGAGCTAATTTTAGCCAGGGCCCTGCTATCTGGAATCCACATTTATCTTATCCTCTCCTCATTTTAGCCAGGGCCCTGCTATCTGGAATCCACATTTATCTTATCCTCTCCTCATTTTATTCAGGGCCCTGCTATCTGGAATCCAAATTTATATTATCTTCTTTCTCTCCCCCCTCTCTTCTCTTCTCTCCCCCTCTTCTCTTCTCTCTCTCCCCGCAAAAGTAGTGTTCTGTATAGGGTGCCATTTGGGATGTATATTCTGTCTCCATTCCTGCATCCCCCCTGCATACCCCTTCCTTCCTTCTCTCTCTTCCTCTCTTTCCTCCCTCCCCTCCAGCTCCCCCAGCGTCGGGACTGAGGGGGGAGAACTGCTTTGAAGTAGGGAGAGTAGAATCTGGCGTCCAATAATTAAAGGAGCTAAAAATAGCGGCTGCCTTGTTTAGAAAGCTCTTTATTTTACACACCAGGGTGGAGCGGCGACTCCCTCTTGCTCACGCATCGCACACATGCTGTCTCCGTTCGACACACGTACAAACACACGCTCACAGTGGGAGCTACAGGTCTGCATGTGGGGACATGTGTGTGGGAAGAGGAGGGGGGCGGTTCTTTCTCTCCCTCATGCTTCTGAGTCAGATGGTTGTTTCAATTCCTTTATCGCAATAGTTCGTTTTTCAGTGAAGCAAAATATGAGTTGTAGGAAATGCCCGACTACTAACATCAATACCAAGATGGTTAATTTTCACAATGCCGCTAATGGACTTTAAATATCACATGTATTATCTTATCATAGTCTCCTGAATGAAGAACTTTCTTGTGTCTTGTGATTGAGATCAAACTGTTGGCCGCTAGCTGGCGCACTCTCTTTTGCATGCTGTATCAACTAGCCTGAGGATGAGCTTCAGATCAATTAGCCTGAGGACGATCTTAAGATCAATTAGCCTGAGGACGATCTTAAGATCAATTAGCCTGAGGATGATCTTCAGATCAATTAGCCTGAGGACGATCTTAAGATCAATTAGCCTGAGGACGATCCTCAGATCAATTAGCCTGAGGAAGATCAATTAGTCTGAGGACGATCTTAAGATAAATTAGCCTGAGGATGATCTTCAGATCAATTAGCCTGAGGAAGATCAATTAGTCTGAGGACGATCTTAAGATAAATTAGCCTGAGGACGATCTTCAGATCAATTAGCCTGAGGAAGATCAATTCGCCTGAGGACGAGGTTAAGGTCAAACTCACATAAGCAAATGACAATGATGAAATCAATCTGAAAGTAAATTATGGTTTTGTTCTCACAATACACACACAGAATACTCTGTTTAAGTGTTTGAGATTTCTAGTCTATGGTTATTTCTTATTAAGTCATCTTAATTGTAATAGCAAGACAAGGCTGTGTCTGAAATGGCACCCTATTCCGTATTTAGTGCACTACTTTTGAGTAGAAAAATGCATTAAAAGGGTATAGGGTTCCATATGGGAGACTGGGATGCAGCCATCAACATCCAGGCTGCTGTTGGTCTTTTGAGTTTGAACAATTGGGCCCTAATTCATAAAGCATCTCAGAGTAGGAGTGCTGATCCAGCATCAGGTCCTCCCTTGTCAATCAAATTTTATTAATTATGATGTAAAATGCCTCACTGATCCTAGACCAGCACTCCTAATCTGAAACTATTAAAATGGGCCCTAAAATTCTCCACTAGAGGGCAGCACAGACCAGCATTTTGTCACCCCATCAAAACCACTGGATCTATTCTGAACTCCTATAGTAGTAATTTAAGCTTTTTGTTTCTCTTTGCAATGCTTTGAGACTTGTGTCACATTCAGTTCGTGAAATGTTTTGCAACGGTGTAAATAAAACGTCACGTTTCCCCCAAACTATGTTTACCATTCTTCAGCAGTTTTGCTCACATTTTGTGGGTGTGGTGGGGTTTGAACTGATCTATATGAGGGTGAATATTTGAAATCACAAAACGGGTCCACTGTACACAACTGCCCTCTGAGCCACCATAATGGGGGAGGCAGGTAGCTGAGTGTTAAAGTGTTGGTCCTGTAACCGAAAGGTTGAAGGATCAAATCCCCGAGCTGATGTTCTGCCCTTGAACAAGGCAGTTAACCCACTGTTCCTAGGCCGTCATTGTAAATAAGAATTTGTTCTTAACTGACTTGCCTAGTAAAATTAAGGTTATAATGACACCAATCTCACTCTGGAGCCATCATAATCACACCAACTTCCCTCAACTGTCCGTTCAGTAACAACAAAGTTTCTGTGCAAGTAAACGTTGTGCCCTGTTGAACACGGCCCTGGTAGTCAGGTAGAGAGAATCTCTTTCTCTTCAACCCAGAGAAGAAGATTGTCCCTCTATAATGAGTCAGTCATATTTGTCAAGTGGAGTCAGAACATCATGACCTTCTTGGCTGACATTGCCATGTGTGGGTGTAATTAACTGTAGACCTAAGATCAGTGAATACCTCTTATTAAATTATCAGGGCTTGGGACTATGGCGACCTATTGAGGGCAACATGACTCTACCATGACATGGCTGGGCCCAATACAAGAGGGGGTATCTGATTGGATGAGTATACACTTGGGGGGGCTCCCAAGTGGCGCAGTGGTCTAAGACACTGCATCTCAGTGCTAGAGAGCGTCACTACAGAAAACCTGATTTGAATCCAGACTGTATCACAATACGGCCGTGATTGGGAGTCTCATAGGGCGGCGCACAATTGGCCCAGCGCCCTCCGAGTTTGGCCGGTGTAGGCCGTCATTGTAAATTAGAATTTGTTCTTACCTGACTTGTCTAGTTAAATATAGGTTAAATAAATAAAACATGTTTTCTAAGGGCATTTGAGTTGCACAAGTCACCCATGCCATTCTCTTGCCAATACTGAGTTCACTAAATAGGGAATATTGTGCCATGTGTGTGTAGCCTATGTGAGTTTACATGTATGTACAGTGTGTGTGTAGCCTATGTGAGTTTACATGTATGTACAGTGTGTGTGTAGCCTATGTGAGTTTACATGTATGTACAGTGTGTGTGTAGCCTATGTGAGTTTACATGTATGTACAGTGTGTGTGTAGCCTATGTGAGTTTACATGTATGTACAGTGTGTGTGTAGCCTATGTGAGTTTACATGTATGTACAGTGTGTGTGTAGCCTATGTGAGTTTACATGTATGTACAGTGTGTGTGTAGCCTATGTGAGTTTACATGTATGTACAGTGTGTGTGTAGCCTATGTGAGTTTACATGTATGTACAGTGTGTGTGTAGCCTATGTGAGTTTACATGTATGTACAGTGTGTGTGTAGCCTATGTGAGTTTACATGTATGTACAGTGTGTAGCCTATGTGAGTTTACATGTATGTACAGTGTGTGTGTAACCTATGTGAGTTTACATGTATGTACAGTGTGTGTGTAGCCTATGTGAGTTTACATGTATGTACAGTGTGTGTGTAGCCTATGTGAGTTTACATGTATGTACAGTGTGTGTGTAGCCTATGTGAGTTTACATGTATGTACAGTGTGTGTGTAACCTATGTGAGTTTACATGTATGTACAGTGTGTGTGTAGCCTATGTGAGTTTACATGTATGTACATTGTGTGTGTAGCCTAAGTGAGTTTACATGTATGTACAGTGTGTGTGTAGCCTATGTGAGTTTACATGTATGTACAGTGTGTGTGTAGCCTATGTGAGTTTACATGTATGTACAGTGTGTGTGTAGCCTATGTGAGTTTACATGTATGTACAGTGTGTGTGTAACCTATGTGAGTTTACATGTATGTACAGTGTGTGTGTAGCCTATGTGAGTTTACATGTATGTACATTGTGTGTGTAGCCTATGTGAGTTTACATGTATGTACAGTGTGTGTGTAGCCTATGTGAGTTTACATGTATGTACAGTGTGTGTGTAGCCTATGTGAGTTTACATGTATGTACAGTGTGTGTGTAGCCTATGTGAGTTTACATGTATGTACAGTGTGTGTGTAGCCTATGTGAGTTTACATATATGTACAGTGTGTGTGTAGCCTATGTGAGTTTACATGTATGTACAGTGTGTGTGTAGCCTATGTGAGTTTACATGTATGTACAGTGTGTAGCCTATGTGAGTTTACATGTATGTACAGTGTGTGTGTAGCCTATGTGAGTTTACATGTATGTACAGTGTGTGTGTAGCCTATGTGAGTTTACATGTATGTACAGTGTGTGTGTAACCTATGTGAGTTTACATGTATGTACAGTGTGTGTGTAGCCTATGTGAGTTTACATGTATGTACAGTGTGTGTGTAGCCTATGTGAGTTTACATGTATGTACAGTGTGTGTGTAGCCTATGTGAGTTTACATGTATGTACAGTGTGTGTGTAGCCTATGTGAGTTTACATGTATGTACAGTGTGTGTGTAGCCTATGTGAGTTTACATGTATGTACAGTGTGTGTGTAACCTATGTGAGTTTACATGTATGTACAGTGTGTGTGTAGCCTATGTGAGTTTACATGTATGTACATTGTGTGTGTAGCCTATGTGAGTTTACATGTATGTACAGTGTGTGTGTAGCCTATGTGAGTTTACATGTATGTACAGTGTGTGTGTAGCCTATGTGAGTTTACATGTATGTACAGTGTGTGTGTAGCCTATGTGAGTTTACATGTATGTACAGTGTGTGTGTAACCTATGTGAGTTTACATGTATGTACAGTGTGTGTGTAACCTTTGTGAGTTTACATGTATGTACAGTGTGTGTGTAGCCTATGTGAGTTTACATGTATGTACAGTGTGTGTGTAGCCTATGTGAGTTTACATGTATGTACAGTGTGTGTGTAGCCTATGTGAGTTTACATGTATGTACAGTGTGTGTGTAGCCTATGTGAGTTTACATGTATGTACAGTGTGTGTGTAGCCTATGTGAGTTTACATGTATGTACAGTGTGTGTGTAGCCTATGTGAGTTTACATGTATGTACAGTGTGTGTGTAGCCTATGTGAGTTTAC
Organism: Thymallus thymallus; assembly: GCA_023634145.1. Classification (NCBI taxonomy): domain Eukaryota; kingdom Metazoa; phylum Chordata; class Actinopteri; order Salmoniformes; family Salmonidae; genus Thymallus; species Thymallus thymallus. The sequence goes on along the minus strand of CM042392.1, from coordinate 32,219,835 downwards.
ATGTATGTACAGTGTGTGTGTAGCCTATGTGAGTTTACATGTATGTACAGTGTGTGTGTAGCCTATGTGAGTTTACATGTATGTACAGTGTGTGTGTAGCCTATGTGAGTTTACATGTATGTACAGTGTGTGTGTAGCCTATGTGAGTTTACATGTATGTACAGTGTGTGTGTAGCCTATGTGAGTTTACATGTATGTACAGTGTGTGTGTAGCCTATGTGAGTTTACATGTATGTACAGTGTGTAGCCTATGTGAGTTTACATGTATGTACAGTGTGTGTGTAGCCTATGTGAGTTTACATGTATGTACATTGTGTGTGTAGCCTATGTGAGTTTACATGTATGTACAGTGTGTGTGTAGCCTATGTGAGTTTACATGTATGTACAGTGTGTGTGTAGCCTATGTGAGTTTACATGTATGTACAGTGTGTAGCCTATGTGAGTTTACATGTATGTACAGTGTGTGTGTAGCCTATGTGAGTTTACATGTATGTACATTGTGTGTGTAGCCTATGTGAGTTTACATGTATGTACAGTGTGTGTGTAGCCTATGTGAGTTTACATGTATGTACATTGTGTGTGTAGCCTATGTGAGTTTACATGTATGTACATTGTGTGCGTGTAGCCTATGTGAGTTTACATGTATGTACAGTGTGTGTGTAACCTATGTGAGTTTACATGTATGTACAGTGTGTGTGTAGCCTATGTGAGTTTACATGTATGTACAATGTGTATGTAGCCTATGTGAGTTTACTTGTATGTACAGTGCCGTACAAAAGTATTTGTCCCCTTTCTGATTTTCTCTATTTTTGCATATTTTTGGTACTGCATCTTTTCAGATCTTCAACTAAAACCTAATATTAGATAAAGGGTTTAAATTATATTTATTTAATTTACAAAGTTATACAACACCCAATTCCCCTGTGTGAAAAAGTATTTGCCCCCTTAAGCTCAATAACTGGTTGTGCCACGTTTAGCTGCAATGACTGCAACCAAAGGCTTCCAGTAGTTGTTGATCAGTCTCTCACATCGCTGTGGAGGAATTTTGGCCCACTTCCATGCAGAACTGCTTTAACTCAGCGACATGTGTGGGTTTTCAATAATGAACTGCTTGTTTCAAGTCCTGCCACAACATCTCAATTGGGATTAGGTCTGGACTTTGACTAGGCCATTACAAAACTTCAAATTTGTTGCTTTTTACCCATTTTCATCTAGACTTGATTGTGTGTTTTGGATCATTGTCTTGTTGAATGACCTAGCTACACTTCAGCTTCAGCTCACAGACTGATGGCCTGACATTCTCCTGTAGAATTCTCTGATACAGAGCAGAATTCATGGTTCCTTCTATGCTTTGCTGCCTCAGGACCTGGACGACTTGCCTTAATAGAAGGAACCATGAATTCTGCTCTGTATCAGAGACTTCTACAGGAGAATGTCAGGAAATAATCCCAATTGAGATGCTGTGGCAGGACTAGAAACAAGCAGTTAATGCTTGGAAACCCACAAATGTTGCTGAATTAAAGCAGGTCTGCATAGAAGAGTGAGCCAAAATTCCTCCACAGCGACGTGAGAGACTGATCAACAACTACAGGAAGCGTTTGGTTGGAGTCATTGCAGCTAAAGGTGGCACAACCAGTTATTGTGTTTTATATTTATTAAGGATCCCCATTAGCTGTTGCCATGGCAGCAGTTACTCTTCCTGGGGTCCAGCAACATTAAGGCAGTTATATACAATTACATTTCATAACACTTTACCCAATTTTGAGTGTAAGGGGACAATTACTTTTTCCCACAAGGGCGTTGGGTGTCCAAGATCATGGACGTACATTTAGTATAAAAAAATGTGCAAAAGTTGAGAAAAGAGGGCAAACACTTTTTCACAGCACTGTATGTATCTACTAAATACCATCTGTATATACTAACATTTCTCCTTCCCAGACATGTTCTTAGCTAATCCTCCCCCTGATTTATCAAGACCAGGTATTTCCCAAACAAGCCATTCAGAGCCTGACACACTGCCGAAAATAACCAGGAAGTGGAGGTGGAGCGTGTGGCAGCAGTACCAGGAATGGAAGAGAAGAAGAAAACCTCAGGAAGACTGAGCGTTGAAACGGTTTCCTCAGTGAGTAGTCAACTTGAGCAGGAGAGAGCAGGAGAACCAGGTGAATCCAAAAAACATGAAGAACCTCAATAAGCATTAATAATGATTAATTATTAATCACAATTAATAAGATTACATGGACAAGGTGGACCTGATCCTAGATCAGCACTTTTACTCTGAGACGCTTTATGAATACGGCCCTGGTCGTGAGATTTGAAGTACCAACAGTACCTCCTGCCTCTAAAGCCTAATGTTCAGATCATAGAGGTATTCAACCCAAAACGCAACCTCATCTCGAATCCAAGTCTTTATCCTGACAGCAGTGGTTCCCAAATCTCTTCTCGGGAAATATTTTTGTAACCCTGAACAAACTCACCTGATCCACCTAGTCTTGGGCTTGCTTGACAAGTTGAATCAGGTGTGCTAGCTCTGGAATAAATCAGATACATGGAATGGCTGGGGCTCCCCGGTGAGAGGGTAACTTGAATATCCTTATGTTTCAAGGCTGCATGACCTCTTCAGATAAATGCATTTTTAGCAAGAGCTCGTCATAGTTTTTTTTACAAGGACTGAGAGGGGCTTCATACCATTCAGCACCATGGATAGCGCCATACAGAGAATGAATTGATTCCAGTGATTGATACATAAGTGATTCACGTATCGATGCAGCAGTTTGCAATGCAAACGAAACAGACACCAGGGCAGGAACGTACCTACACTGATAAATAAATGCATCCATTGTGAACGACAACGTTGTATTCTTCCCTTTACTAAAGAAAAGCAACGTCCGCCCCCTCATGTACAATGCTGGGAATAGTAACAGCACCGCGAGGCGTGCTATATATAGCAGCCAGTAAGCGCTATCATGTCAACTTCAGCAGGAGTGCGGGGAAGTGGCTGCTACACGTGTGACCGTACTGAACATATGCAGCTCGCAATAAACATCAACCTCGCCATAAATTAAACATCTAAAAAGATTTGCTGTTATAACCGCATAGAAATCCCAACGCATGTGAGATGGAGCACGAAAGACAAACACACAACATTGCGTAAATGCTACAACCATATGCCCATCTATATAAAATGATTTATTCTCGTTTATGTTTTGTAGGCTATTTCTGACCAAGGGCTCAGTTACATCGTTTTGTTGTTGTGTTGATGCTATAGCTGATCGACGATGGATATAGCCTATACTGTATGAAATATACTGTACACTGAGTACACAATACAGTATATTAGGAACACCTGCCCTCAGAACAGCCTCAATTCATCGGGGCATGGACTCTACAATGTGTCGAAAGCGTTCCACAGGGATGCTGGCAATAACGTCTGCTAACCACGTGTATGTGACCAATACATTTGATTTGATTTGTTGACTCAAATGCTTCCCACAGTTGTGTGAAGTTGGCTGGATGTCATTTGGGTGGTGGACCATTCTTGATGCACACAGGAAACTGCGTGAAAAACCCAGCAGTGTTGCAGTTCTTGACACAAACCGGTGCGCCTGGCACCTACTACCATACCCCGTTATCCATCTGAATGGCACACATACACAACCCATGTCTCAATTGTCTCAAAGCTTAAAAATCCTTCTTTAACCTGACTCCTCCCCTTCATCTACAGTGATTGGAGTGGATTTAACAAATTACATCAGTAAGGGATCATAGCGTTCACCTGGATTCACCTGGTCAGTCTATGTCATGGAAGAGCAGGTGTTCCTAATGTTTTGTAAACTCAGTGTGTATAGAAAGGATTTGGGTTTAGAAGCGCTATGGGGATTGTAGTGTATTTTTATCACCTGCCATATTGCAGAAATAGACAGCCAATAAAAATAGACTTCAGTTCTCAATCGAAGACGCTTGTGCAGCGAACCTTGTCTTTATTTGTGATGGGAGGAAGACTTAAAGGCTCGTTATGTAACGTAGCACGTGAAAGCGGCGAGAGATATGACCAGTTGGAGGGGTTTAAGCGGAGAGAAGAGTAGAAACACCATGATATTTGGTCTATGTATAGAGTGCTACAAAAACGAATAGCAAGGGATCACTGTGTACATTGTGTCCCCGAAGATTCGGGGGTTTGATTTAAAAACCCAGCGGTAAAGTACAAACTAAGCTCTCCATCAGAACAACAAGTGTATTCCAAATTCATTCATCTAGTCATTCGACGACCTCGGGAGGAATTCTGTGAATGACTGGGTGAAGGGATAAATGAATGAACCCAAAATGAGCGCGCGTGTGGGTGCGCAATCCCTGTCAATGGTTGCGAGTTGCAGGCAGCTATAGCTGCACGTTTGCGGGGGCGACATTGCACATAAAGGTTTCGGGTAAATTAAGAAGAAGAAAAAAACACTACCCACTCCAAACACACCCACGCACAAACTTTTTTCAAACGGGTGTTTCACAGTGGGTACATGTGACAATATCAGGACGGCCATCCGTTGATAAAAACTCACCGCCTCTATTCATGCACACTCTTCTCTTGAGGTGGTTATTGTGCAGCAGCTCTGAACCATGTGATGCCGAGGGATGGGTGGGGGGAATGCTATAAATAGCTCGGCTTCCATTGACATCATTTAGGCAGGAGAGATGGAAAAATAAACAGGGAGGGGGAAGGGGAGGGGAAGGGGTCCTTAATCTGAGTTTGAAATTCAAACAAACCCCCACCATTAATCTCTTCCACTCCCCCCATCCTCCATGCCTTCCACCCCCCGCCCCATCCAGTTCCCAATAGTAAAAAACCAAAACGCTGTCCATTTCCTAGAACGACTATGCGTCGCCCGATACGAGATGGAATGGAAACCCGAAGGCAGATGCGAGGGACATCAAACAAATTAAAATGATCCGTGTATTACACACAGACACATGTGGGAGACGAGGGGGCCACCCATAAGGAACATGTTTTGGAGAGCTTAATAATGGAAATGGAAAATGAAACCATGTGTTATTGACATACTCAAAATCCCACCGTCTTTAGACAGCGGCCGTATTTTCTTTATCAAGTCATATGCATCGGTTATGATGGAGGGAGAGTTTAAACAGGCGGGGGAGGGAGAGAGGCGGGGATGGAGAGAAGGAGGCGGGTGGAGTTGAGGTGACTTGTGTGTTTATGTTTTCATAGAGGAGGACAGCACTCAGTTTCCATGGTCGGTGGTTCTTAGTCACCTCCGGAATCGTTCTTTCCAGCCAGCCTTGGCTCTGAACCCTGAGTGCTGCTGCGTGACTCCTGATTGTTCACAATGACGTCTTATGATCCATCTCTGCTCGCGGGCCTCCAATCACACATCTTCCCGCGAGCCCTGGAAAGACAAGGACGCAGACGTCGACCCATTTGCTTTACGCCGAGAACACCCGTATAGGCCTGTCACCCTTGACAATTTTATCGTAGATTGTATGACTTATGCAAGTAAATATAAACCTTGCCTATCATGTCTGACATTTTTTTTATTACATCATATGATTCTCCATGTTTGATTCGACTATAGATCACCCTTATGCCGCCTAGCCTGTTAGTTCATCGTTTGCTTGACAATATAGATAGATAGATAGATAGATAGATAGATAGATAGATAGATAGATAGATAGATAGATAGATAGATAGATAGATAGATAGATAGATAGATAGATAGATAGATAGATAGATAGATAGGTAGGTAGGTAGGTAGGTAGGTAGGTAGGTAGGTAGGTAGGTAGGTAGGTAGGTAGGTAGGTAGGTAGGTAGGTAGGTAGGTAGGTAGGTAGGTAGGTAGGTAGGTAGGTAGGTAGGTAGATAGATAGATAGATAGATAGATAGATAGATAGATAGATAGATAGATAGATAGATAGATAGATAGATAGATAGATAGATAGATAGATAGATAGATAGATAGATAGATAGATAGATAGATAGATAGATAGATAGATAGATAGATAGATAGATAGATAGATAGATAGATATATAGATAGATAGATAGATAGATACTTTATTGATCCCCGAGGGGAATTTTTTTTGTCAAGCAGCTACAACAAAAACACAGGGCAGGTGCAGAATGCCAGAACGAAAATACACAAAAGACAGATACACGGTACATGATACACAGAGCGACATTCAGAAAGACTATCATAGACAAGGAATGATTCCCTAGACAAGGCTAAGGAAAATATTATTCACCCCGATGATTTAATCTCAACAAAGTGTCTTCAGAGTCTTTAAAGAGCAACTGCCCCTAAAAAACAACTTATCTGGTAGAAGACGGCCTATGTGACATCGATAAGAGTCAGAAACATATATTATACTGTCAAAATTGACTACAAAATGTAAATAGGATAATTTTGGTCACAAAGTCAGTCTGAGTTATGTGAGACTTGTGGTCGTGACTTCATCACAACTTAAATGAAGGTTGGGTTTGTTTCAATCCTGCCCATATGCCCACAGCTGACAGTACATTCAGTATCATAATTATAAAAGTGACATAATCATCAATTCGCGAATTACACAATGTACATGGGACAATATGTTAAGATTCCAAATTTTAATTACTTAAAAACCTTAAACCAACTACGAATCGTAGAAATTCATATACAAATATTGATGAAATGTAATGAGTAAAATGAAAAAAAGTGTGCAGCATGAATAAAATGTGTGCAGCTTTGCACACTCTTGGCATTCTCTCAACCAGCTTCACCTGGAATTCTTTTCCAACAGTCTTGAAGGAGTTCCCACATATGCATAGCAATTGTTGGCTGCTTTTCCTTCACTCTGCGGTCCAAACCATCTCAATTGGGTTGAGTTCGGGTGATTGTGGAGCAAACCAGATGGGAATGGTGTATCATTGCAGAATGCTATGACAGCCATGCTGGTTAAGTGTGCCTTGAGTTCTCAATAAATCACTGACAGTGTCACCATGAAAAGCACCACCACACCTCCTCCTCCATATTTCACAGTGGGAACTACACATGTGAAGATCATACATTCACTTACTCTGTGTCTCACAAAGACACGGCGGTTGGAACCAAAAGTCTCAAATTTGGACTCATCAGACCTAAGGACAGATTTCCACCGGTCTAATGGAAACCTGTTAATTGAAATGCATTCCAGGTGACTACCTCATGAAGCTGGTTGAGAGAATGCCAAGAGTGTGCAAAGCTGTCATCAAGGCAAAGAGTGACTACTTTGAAGAATCTAAAATCTAAAATATGTGGACTGAACTTAAGTTAGGGGTTATATATCAGACTCTCCTTTACCACTTTGCCCAACATTTTATACCTCAAATGTTGTAAATAAACCCTTTAAGGTGTTATAACTTCCCGCCTGGAACACACACAATATACACCCACATCAAACCACACCCAGAAATAAACTCACGTTTGAATTCAGTTATGGCCACTAGCATTTCTTAATGAACCAAATATTAAACTAGGCCAAATCAGGAAGTTCAGTGTCGCTTTAAGTCATATTCCATTGAAGTAGACCTAGCCTACTCTATCCTCCTAGACATAATGCCTGGGTAACCCATAGGCTACAGCCTACTGAGACTTTTTAATATGGTGAACGATTGTCTTAGCAACTCTGAGAAATGTCTCCTGTAGGCCATCTGTAAAGGGTGATGCTTATCATCTGCAATGTGTTTCTCTCAGCTCCATGCTGGCAGAGGATGAATTATGGTTCCGTTCTGGTGAAGTCTTTTGACTATTCTCAAAACAACAAAACAAGAATCAGTGGCAAGTTTAGACGTCCCAAATAGCATCACATTCCCTATGTTGTGCACCAAGGCTCTGGTCAAAAGTAGTGCCCTATATAGGGAATAGGGTGTCATGTGGGACGCACCCTTTGACTTTCTAAAGTGAATTCTTTGCCAATTACCATATAGGCCTATTTGTAGTTTGGTTAGATCCTAATTATTCAAAGATTGTTGTGTAGGCTACGTAGTGCTCATGTGGTCAAAGGCTACGTATTAAAGTTAATTAAAGTGATGGTATTACATACCGTGGTGCAGCCTATTGGACCCGTGGTTTACCATGTGCCTCAACGCGCATAGGAGCCTAGCGTTGGCGGCCCTTTCCAGCATCATGGACAGCGCCACCACATTTCTATGGCACCACCTCAATATCTACGTTTGCACTAGTGCAGTAGGCCAGGGTTTCCCAAATTCAGGGCAAATTAGTGTTTCATCTCATGTGAAATTAATGTGAAATAAGTTGATGCAAAATGTCAACATGTGAGAACATGAAAGTACACGTGACAGCATTTGAGCATATATGTGATCTTTTTTTTTACAACATAGGGATACAACATTTCAATATGTGATACCATGAAATTGCATGTGACATAATTTGAGAACATGCTAAAGCTGAGAGGTCAAATGTAATTTTTAACACTTTACTTTAAATTACATTAATTCCATTTAAACATTCATGGTCCCCTTCAGGTTTCACTCTAGTTCCCAGTTTGTTCCAGGGACGTTCTCAGAACCGTTGTGTCACGGTCCCCCTAGAGATTTTTGTCTAGTTGCGGTGGCCTGTAATGTCCTGCTACAGGGCAGCCACACCACCAGATCTCTGAGCGTCAAAGAGATATGGCCACAGATGTATTGGCTGGAGTACATTTCTACACTTTGCTAAAAGCCGCACACAATCAAGTAAATAATTGTACAATTACGACCACCAATTTAACATCAACGTAAAGCTTGCAGTTCTCAAGGACACTTGGCGTAGAGTATACAATAATTCTTTGGGGATTTAAACTTGCATCCTCTTGGTTGGGAGTGTATCAATATTTCATTTATACTGTATTTACACTTTGAAACAGTAAGGGTATGGTTAGGGTAGAGTGTTGTTCCCTGGGGTACAAAAATGTCAAAGGTACACTTCACAGCTACACATATAAATTCACATGGTACAGTTCAGTACTTTGTAGGTATGGGAGATTTTTCTACCCAATATTTTGAATATAAGGTGCGATCAACAATGTGCTTTAAAATATAGGTGGGGGCAATGTCCTGGTTAGGGGTCATTAGCATATTATTTGTATTTTTTGGGGGGTTAAATATATGGATTTATGGGTAACACTTATAAGGTTCTATTTGTAAAGGGTTCATAAAGGGGTTAAAATTATATTATTCATTATTATTTAATAATTTGTAAATGCATTATATACTATTAATAAACGGTTATATCTCATTGTATAGTGCAGCAACTGGTCAGTGTTTGTCAAATAGTGAGCCAATATTTACCTCCAGTTATTAACCATTTATAAATGCACTTACAAATGCTTATAAGATGAACCTGTATGTATCATCATGCAACCTTATTTTCAATAGTTTCACAGTTGAACAATAGTTATTTTCTAACTTTTGGTTGTGGTACATTGATGCTCTGTCCCAGGAACAGAAGAGGTTGGTTTCATTGGTGCTCTGTCCCAGGAACAGAAGAGGTTGGTTTCATTGGTGCTCTGTCCCAGGAACAGAAGAGGTTGGTTTCACTGGTGCTCTGTCCCAGGAACAGAAGAGGTTGGTTTCATTGGTGCTCTGTCCCAGGAACAGAAGAGGTTGGTTTCACTGGTGCTCTGTCCAAGGAACAGAAGAGGTTGGTTTCATTGGTGCTCTGTCCCAGGAACAGAAGAGGTTTGTTTCATTGGTGCTCTGTCCCAGGAACAGAAGAGGTTGGTTTCATTGGTGCTCTGTCCCAGGAACAGAAGAGGTTGGTTTCATTGGTGCTCTGTCCAAGTAACAGAAGAGGTTGGTTTCATTGGTGCTCTGTCCCAGGAACAGAAGAGGTTCGTTTCATTGGTGCTCTGTCCCAGGAACAGAAGAGGTTGATTTCATTGGTGCTCTGTCCCAGGAACAGAAGAGGTTGGTTTCATTGGTGCTCTGTCCAAGTAACAGAAGAGGTTGGTTTCATTGGTGCTCTGTCCCAGGAACAGAAGAGGTTGGTTTCATTGGTGCTCTGTCCCAGGAACAGAAGAGGTTGGTTTCACTGGTGCTCTGTCCCAGGAACAGAAGAGGTTGGTTTCATTGGTGCTCTGTCCCAGGAACAGAAGAGGTTGGTTTCATTGGTGCTCTGTCCAAGGAACAGAAGAGGTTGGTTTCATTGGTGCTCTGTACCAGGAACAGAAGAGGTTGGTTTCATTGGTGCTCTGTCCCAGGAACAGAAGAGGTTGGTTTTCATGATGTGTCTTGTCCCACCTGAGAAACACTGATGCCCTGGCCAAATGTACATCCAGGACATTATTGAATAATTCCTAACGTATTACTCCTTACCAGATTATATCAACACACAACACTTCTCTGTGATAATCCCAGTATGGTGAACGCTCTGGTAAATATTTTCGTAATTCTATTCCTTGAACTGCATTGTTCCAAATCAAATCAAATCAAATTGTATTTGTCACGCGCACCGAATACAACAGGTGTAGACCTTACAGTGAAATGCTTACTTACAAGCCCTAACTAACATTGCATTATTTAAGTAAAATAACTGTTAGGTAAACAATAGATAAGTCAAGAAATAGAAGCAGTTAAATAACAGTAAAAATAACAGTAGCGAGGCTATATACAGGTGGTACCGGTAGAGAGTCAATGTGAGGGGGCAGCAGTTAGTCGGGCTAGTGGTCGGATGCCGAACAGTTGACATACCAGGCAGTGATGCAACCAGTCAGGATGCTCTCGATTTTGCAGCTGTAGAACTTTTTGAGGATCTGAGGACCCATGACAAATCTTTTCAGTCTCCTGAGGGGGAAAAGGTTTTGTCGTGCCCTCTTCACGACTGTCTTGGTGTGTTTGGACCATGATAGTTTGTTGGTGATGTGGACACCAAGGAACTTGAAGCTCTCAACCTGCTCCACTGCAGCCCTGTCGATGAGAATGGGGGCGTGCTCGGTCCTCCTCCTTTTCCTGTAGTCCACAATCATCTCCTTTGTCTTGATTACGTTGAGGGAGAGGTTGTTATCGTGGCGCCATACGGCCAGGTCTCTGACATCCTCCCTATAGGCTATCTCGTCGTTGTCAGTGATCAGGCCTACCACTGTTGTGTCGTCTGCAAACTTAATGATGGAGTCGTGCCTGGCCATGCAGTCATGGGTGAACAGAGTACAGGAGGGGACTGGGCATGTTGGTTAATGGCTTGTAAGTAAGCATTTCACGGTAAAGTCTACAACTGTTATATTCGGCGCATGTGACAAATAATTTGATTGGATTTTGATTTGTTTGAATCTAGACCTTAATGTCAAGTGTCCCTGAACAGAGCTACTTTTTCATTGATGTTGTCAGATAATTGCACGATTATTGAAATTATTTAAAAACGTGTTTTTAGAACACTTCACATGTGACATTTGTGAAAATGTGTTTTTGGAACATTTCACAAGTGAAAATGTGTGTTTTTCAAACTTCAGGTGTTATCACTGTTCAGCTGAAGTATGACCCAACCTGGGATTTGAACTCTTGACCTCTGGATTTAAGGAACACTGACCATTTTGCTGCACCACAAAGTCTGTAGCATTCCCATACACATTCCTTACCTAAACTCATTTACACTCAGCAAAAGAGTGCCATCTGCACTGCTATTTTAGTTATTATTATTATTCTGACCATTCTCTCATTTATTTATTTGACTTATTTCAGCAATTTGAGGGTTTTCTGTATAGTTGTCTAATGTTGGTGTGTTATGTTATTCAGTTTTAATGTTACTCCTGAATCACTATGATAAATATAATATTTTTCTTTAGCAAAAGTCCAAAGTGCAGCATTCTAAATTCCAAAGTGTGGGAATATAGGTGAAATCATCTATTGACACAGACATGGTGGCTTAAGCAGGAAGATTGGAATGCAGTGAAGAAAAGGTTTAAAATTCCAGGTAAGGACATGTTGAATACTAATGACTGTATAAATAAACACATAATGTAGTCAAACTGGGTAAAATAAAACACTACTTTAGAAGTACTGTGTGTTTCATAGAGATTCATCTTTGTTTGCAAGACATTCTGTGAAAATGTGAATCCACATGTAAAATATCAGCATGTGAAGTGTTCCAAAAACACCATATTTCACATTTGGTATGTGAAGGGTTCCAAAAACGCATGATTTCATATGTGAAAATCCACATAATCACATGTGGAGTGTTCCAAAAACACATGGTTTCACATGTGGAAATGCTACATGTGAAATCATGATGTTTTTCCATAAAGAGTGGCAAAATTCCATTAACTTTCGCAAAATTGTCAGGCTTTCCTTGACATTCTAATTGGATTTCTGGAAAACATAGGATTTTGGGGAAGTTGTGGAAATGTTGAACCCTTAGGGCAAACTAAGCCAGAATCTTTGTCCGATTCTACACAGGGGGCTTTCCAGGTATAAGCAGCAGTCTGGCTGAGATTATGATTCGTGACCAAGAACTCTGCCTCCCCCACACTATCTGAGAGTGAACAACACAATGACACCTGTTGGTGAATAATTGGCAGCTAGTTAATATCTATAATGTATATCTATGTTATATCATCTCGATGAAAAGCTTTATGTGAATGAATTCGGGTAGATTGTTTTAGATTTTACAGTCCATCTATAAAGGCTGTCCTACTGAACGTACAGATAATGTAACACCCAGATTAGCTCTCACAAAGGCGACAGTCTGTAACATATTAGTCTTATTCCTGTTCTGTGTTTGGCCATTGTTCTGGGTCTGAGTTGCCTTGTAGCACGAAGGGTTGAATGGGGAGGTTTTTCAACATACTCTCTATGCGATATTTTTAGATCAGGAGAGAGAGAGAGAGAGAGAGAGAGAGAGAGAGAGAGAGAGAGAGAGATGCCTTTAGTCTGATCGAAGTCATTTATTTTTCAAATTTTCGCTCTTACACAACTCCACATATAGTAGCCCCTCAAAACCAACTCTGAACCTTGAAGCGAGTTCCACTGCATTTTTTCATTGTTCCCCTGTAATTAATTATCAGGTAGAAAAGAAAACCAGCAGGCTCCGGACCTCTATTTCCAACGCAGGGCGTCTGGTAGAATTATAATGGTCTGGTTTACCCCCTTTCTCTCCCCATCACCCCTTCCCACCAATTTCACCCCACCCTCTCCCATTAAATTAATTTGATACTATTTTTGAAAGTCTGTGTTTCTAAGGGATACCTAATGACGCAATGACGTCAATGCAGGTCAATAGCACACTGGTGAAACGGACTGGCGGGCTGAGAATAGCGGTGTGCCTGTGGCTGCGCGCGAACTCCTCTAGCTGTCTCCCAATGTCCGGGAACGAGTCTCCGGTAAAGATGTTTGTTTCCCCACTGTATAGCCTACTCATTGTAAGAAAGACTGCCTATTAATATCTTTCACTACACACTAAACGTCGTGCTTTTAATTAATTGTTATTGTTAGAGATCCCGTTGCAACCTCGCTGTGTGAGAGCTGGTTGGACCTGGTCGTCTCACACTATATGAATGCAGCGGGACAAGTCAATCTCTCGCTCTGCTTCACAATATCACGTTACACGGTTCATTCATACTTTCCTGCTCCCTATCTCCAAGTCATTCAAATATGTCACGGTGCGCATCGTAGCAACACCACCAAATATGTTCACCCCAGACAGAACTGAAACGACGAGCACGGCAAGACCCCCTTCCTCCGTCCTGACGCAATAGGTGCATAATGTCCCACTTTGGCTCCAATAGTTATTTCCCTTTCTTTGTATCAAAAATCATATAAATCAAGACGAAGCCCGTTGACGGCCCCTCGAGCACAACCAGACAAGACTTCTTAGACAGGTAAGTGCTTTCTTTAGTGCCAGCGGGAATCATGACTTCTCCAGAGGTGCCAAAAGTTGTCTCTTTCAACCCTGGCAATCATGGTAGGCAGACATGATGATAATTTAGTTAAGCATAATCTTGAAGCATGCTATTTTATGTAGCCTATGTACCGAAACATTACATATATTTTAGCCCAGGCTACATTGCCTAATGTCTGAGGCAACTGAACACATGCATGTGAAATCGTTATTGTTAAAATTCATGCAATGACAACTAACACTGTTGCTACATGAACGGTGGATGTTATTTGTTCAGAGTTACTGTTAGTACTGCACTTTGGGAGAGCTCCAACAATAAACACATTCAGTCGTAGACAGTGCGGGCTTCGCTAATGCGTAGGCGTATTCACGTGCTGGGGTTCCTCCGCTTAGCCCGATACTCTGCTGGGATGCCTAGTAACAGCTCTCTGAGAGAGAGAAGGAGAGAAGCGGGGAGGGGAGTGGGGTGGGGGGGGGGGGGGGGGGGGCGATAGGGAGAGAGAGATAGAGAGAGAGCATGGATGGCACATAGCCTATAGCTGTCCATGGCAGCTCCGCACGTGGCTCGTAATAGACAAAGCTGTAACATTGATTCACGAGCTAAGAGGTAAGCACTTTTTGTAGGCTACGTTGCTTAACTTTGATAATATGTTCAGTGAGAACGTGTTGTATATTCCGCTGATGTACGTCATCCGAATGACATCGACTGAGTTATCTGGCCGTTTAGCCTACCTTCGTAGTTTCGTAGGTAGGTCACAGATAATTTTGGTGACCCTCTTTTCCTTGTCATAGCGTGTGACAATGTCTTGAAGAGCAATTATTTCACTAGGCTGTGTGCGTGACATGTGTAACCTTAATTGAACTAGGCTAGTCAGTTAAGAACAAATTCTTATTTACCTACACCGGCCAAACTCGGACGACGCTAGGCCAATTGTGCGCCGCCCTACGGGACGACTCCCAATCACGACCGGTTGGATTCAAGCCAGGGTGTCTGTAGTGACGCCTCTAGCACTGATATGCAGTGCCTTAGACTGCTGCACCACTTGGGAGCCCGCCACTTGTCCTAAAGGCAATGTATAGGTTTAGTTATGATGACAAATGAACAACGACGTTGCAATTGGTCAATATAGGCTATAGGTCTACTCGCTTTTACGCATGCCCTTTGCGTGTCTTAACGCCTTAGCTCCATGGACAGCGTCACTTTAGCGCTAACCTAACCACGGTCGGGAAACATGCTTCTGCGCCCCTCGTAATTTTTCAGCACCATGGACAGCGCCACGGCGCCGATAATCTCGCCACGGGAGGGATGTAAGGGGGTAATCTCAAACAACGTTACAAGTGGTGATGGAGTGCTTTTTGTAGTAGGTAGCCTAGCGGACCTTTGCGTCTCTTCACGGAGGATCCAACGCTTATAGGTCCACAGACTAACTGAAAAGTTGAATAACTTGTTTATTAGGCGTCACGTGGCTCCAATTGAACGGAACAAGTTTCGATAACTTCACGAAGATGGCAGATATAAAACGCAATGTGAAATATCTGGGAGGACAAGATAGGGCGTTTTCAGCATTTGAAGTAGAATATACTTCTCAACATTCAAAAAGTTAGGCATAGGAATAAAACAGTTTATGCTATTTAAGGCAAAATGTGTGGCTTTTTACTTGGGCTGGCTTATTGATCAAATAAATAGTAATTTTGGATGCAGTATACATTATTCAAAGAGTACAGTTTCTGAACGGAGGCGCTAGCCTGCATCAATTATCAATTATCCCCCTGTATTCTTACAACTGTCTCAGGTAAGTGTTGGATAACCAACACGCAAGAGACGTCACACTGTGTGTTTGGAGCAAAATCGCGTTAGTGGAAACGTAGGGCGTTCTCAGGGCATGCCTGGCTGTAGCTATGTTCGAGTCGGGTCGGGGACAATTTTAGCATTTTAGCTATCCCTAACCCTACCCCTAATTTTCCTATCCTGCCACGTGAATTCCCATAACCTGCTGCGTAAATTCCCTAACCTGCTAAGAAAAGTCCCTTCTGCTAGTCAAAGCCGGCAGACCTGCACTGAGAAAAGCATGGGCTCTGAATAACGTGTTTGAAGAGAAGTGCCCCAAGTGGCATCTGGCGAGTGGCAGGGCCGGGCAGCGCTACGAGTCAGGGAGACACTAGTTCTTTAAAACAAATGCTCCAGCTGACATTTTCATTAATCCGAGAGAAAGCTCCCTTGAAACTAGGAGAAGAAGACGTTCAAAGGGGAATTGGAGGGAGAGGTCTTGGGATGAGTGTGGCGACACCGTGCGGCAATTTTGGTGCTCTTCAATGATGGTCCCGCTCATTGATATTTGTTGCTGGTTCACTGATTGAAAGATTGCAGCTGCAGCAAATGCGGGTTAGAGAGAGAGAGAGAGATAAAAAGAGAGATGGTGGCGGGGGGAGGGATGGATGTAAGGGGGTAATCTCAAACAACATTACAAATGGTGATAGAGCACTTTTTGTAGTTGTAGTAGGTAGCCTAGCGGTTAAGAGCGTTGGACCAGTAACCGGAAAGTCGCTTATTGGAATCCAAGAATCGACTAGGTGAAAAATCTGTCTGTAGCTTTGAGCGAGGATCTTAACCGTAAGCAAAAGAGGCGATGCAGAAACTATAGCAGTAAGAGTCGTTTATGATCATACGGTTTTTGTCAATATCAAGTCATGAATGGAATTTCTAAAGCTATACAAATGCCCCAGCTCACTTCACCCCGCCCTTAGTGTCAGGAGCTGCCCCTACTTGCTCTCCAGAGGAAATTTAGTACGCTATTCTTTATACTACAAGCCAATACGCATTATAAATAGCATCAACCGCTGCGACACACGCAACCTTTTTTTCACTCTGAGATTACTTTTTGCACACGCACGCACACACACACACACACACACACACACAAACAAACACACAGGTGTCTCGTGACTTTTCACGCAGGTGTATGCTAGCAAGACGTCAGGGTGAACCCGGGAGAGGACAGAGGAGAGAGCAGAGTATCTGGCGTGTTGGTGCGCTTGTGCTTGCGCTGACAGTTCTGCTCACACTGTGAGTCGATTCCGCGGGTGAACGAGTCTGGCGCGTGGGCACGGGCAGCGAGCGAACAGATGAGCCAGTTCATGTAGAGATTCCATTGTTATTGTCACCAGCTCGGCTAGAATGTTTGCCTAGCAAATACACGGATGGGAAACAAGCTTCAAGACTACAGTTCATGCCAATCCAGTGGACGAGAAAAGCGTTTGAGAGATAGGGGCGCGGGAGATGGAGAAAATTGTTCATACTCAGGCGCTATATGAGACGCGTAGACTATATGGCTGTTTCTAGCCTCTCCACCCTTAATATTCCCCAACCATTTTATTTCCAAAGCAAATTAAAAGCTGGACAGACAGCGAATGTCGTGGCGGAGTCTTTAATCAGGCGCTATAGGCTGTAAAGTGGGGAGAATCTAAACGTGACGTCAATGCCTAGTAACTGACGCAGCCCCTTCACTTAAAAATAGGGCTTTTTTATTTTTTTTGTCAGCAAGCTTCTTTTTTTCCCGATAAAAAGCCTATACCACAGGGATAACGTGGGTTATCCATATTATAGGAAGGGACCTGAGCTATTTCTTATGTATATGCATATTTTCTGAATTGCAAATCAACCAACTGCTGTGTAGTGAATTCTTCAGCGAAAGTTGTATGGAGACACAGCCGCGAGAAGGCGCGAGAAGAACTGAGCAAGAGCACGCGAAACATACATAATAATGATAATAATAATATACGACAAGAACGAGTGAGCGACATAGCCTATCAGATACGGGGAGGGGGCTCTTGTCCAGAGTTGGAGAGGAAAATGTATGTAGCCTTCATTACATGCACTCCACGTAACGTTCCTGAGCGATGCCTTTGTGAGTGTTTTCCGCCTTACTGCGACCTAAAAATAGCACCAGGGTTTGATCGCGCGCCAGAAATAGACAGAGGGTCTCACTTGTATAAAAAGGAAGGCGATCCTGAAAAAACCTGGACGTGCCATATTAAGGCTATATATGAAGCACGGACTGAATATTTGTTTATACCCTATGTGTTTCCCCCATTTGTCTGTACAGCATGTTTATGAATTCATAGTTTTGTTTCTCTCTTTCCCTCGGTTCAACAAGTGGTCCCTGGCTCCTGCTGTATTGTAAGTGAGACTTTGCATGTACAATGTTTTTAATTCAATGTAGTTTCTAAGTGTGTCATTTTTGCTCTGTTGCTTGTCTGATGTGTCTTGTCGTGCTTCCCATCACATTTAGCTCACAACGTAGTAACGGAAAAAGACTATCATTCTTGTTCTTGACTCGGAAAAATCGGTTTGTTTTTATCGTTTTTGACAACGTTCAAATGAAACCATGCAGCCTTTCTCTGCAGAAAGGGAATCACCCCAATGGTAAATAAGCAAGTTCAAACTCCTTTGTCTGTTGTTGGCGCTGTTGAGTCTCTTTTCACATATCTTTCCTCCCGCAAAAAACATAAGATTGTGAGGGAAAATCCTTCTCTGGTGAGCCTAATCTGCGCTTATTTTCCCTTGTTTAAAGAGGATGCATAAAGACAGGAATGGAGGAGGAGAAGGTGGATGAGGATGAGGGTTGAAGAGGAATAAACGAGACGAGCAGCGAGGAAAGGGGGAACTGCAGCCTGAAACGTAGCACGGACTTGGGGGAAACCCAGAGCTGTCCAACAGTAATGGTGCTGAAAATAACATCGAGTGGCACTAGGGAGGTTCCGTACATCACCAAACCTTGATCGCGCGTGTTTGGAAAGGAAACCAATGCGATTTCAACAAGTGATAGCCTAAAAACTTTTGCTCTTTCGCTGAGCCTGACAGGTTTGGGTATGTTACTTTCTAAATGTAATTCGTTACAGTTACTACTTACCGATCCAACATTTTAACCAGTAATGTAACTTTGGGATTACCCAAAATTAACAGGCATTAGAAGAAGATAAAAATGATCCATCAAACGCATTTGGTGTATCCCCATAGTGGTCTCTGATTGGTGGTCATCCTTTGGTGTATCCCCATAGTGGTCTCTGATTGGTGGTCATCATTTGGTGTATCCCCATAGTGGTCTCTGATTGGTGGTCATCATTTGGTGTATCCCCATAGTGGTCTCTGATTGGTGGTCATCATTTGGTGTATCCCCATAGTGGTCTCTGATTGGTGGTCATCATTTGGTGTATCCCCATAGTGGTCTCTGACTTTTGGTCAGACTCGCTCAGGTGGAACAAATTTAAACTTGCGCCTTTATGAATGCTGAATTGAATGTTATCGAGAAAAACAGAAAGGTGTCATAATGTATTTTTCCGAAAACATTCTTTCTGAATTTAAAAGTAATCCACGTTTTTCTAAAGTATCTGTAATCTGATTACAACATTTTTGCTGGTAACGTAACTGATTACAGTTACAGTTTTGTTTTGTATTGAGATTACATGTATCCTAACTAACATGTAATCAGTTACTCCCCAACCCTTGCTACATATCATAGGCTACATAACATTGGCGAGTCTTCTTCCCGCCAGCGTCGTTTGAACAGTTTTACCAGATGATGTGAAGGCACAGACAAGGAGGCTGTAGGCGGGTAGGCTTGGATTACCCTTCTGCACACGTCATCCATTGCCATCTTCAGTGTGTCAGGCTACCTATAGACTATACCGTATGATATGTATTTCTTCTAACTTGAACCCATCTTCTGAAGCATCCCCAAAACAGTTCTTTCTTATGCATAAACAATGTGATCGTTTTCATCCGTGTTGATGATACTGCTGGCGAAAACGCGTCACCATCCACGTTTCATTTACAAAAAAATAGCCTACCGTTTGCTGCTTTTGGGTTAAGCTGCCTTTCAATTCGATATGCATGACTTTAAGACAAAGTAGGCTTATCTTAGGGGAAACACGACCCTCGTTTTTTATTTGAGTTGGAAAGCGATTCCAGAGGTCGTGAATTGAGGGCCATTGACCGTACCGCCTAATTGCAGTTTTGGTCGGACTTCTCTTCACTGTAATTTAGCGTTATACTGTAGATGTGGCAAAGAGGGGGGTCGATATTGATGGTTTGACAACAAGTTATTGGGCTGCCAAATGGGCAAGGAATCACGCTTACAATTATGAAAGTGTCGAAGCGATCACAACCAATTTAGCAACGATGTAGGGCTATTAGATTAAAGTAGCCTAAGCATGTCAAAATATTGAATCGAGTTCAACCAATGCTCATATCTGCTTGCAGTTTCGTTCACGTCACACGAGAATCATGCTCATTCACTCATAGTTACAGTCCTCGCACGACTTTTGTCCGATAACCTATATATAGCACGATCTTCGCCGCGGGAGAAGAGTCGCAGTACACGACATCTACAGTGTCATATCATGGAAAATACATAGTCAATGGGCTGGCTCGTGTTGTGATATAGAGTGTGTAACCATTCACCTGTTATATTACCTCAACCTTTCAAAAACCTCCGCATTTACTCTTCCTTTAGCCCAAAACAGCACCAGATATAGAGACAAATCTCCTTCCTTCAATAATTCAATGCCGGGCGGTGGAATTTCAGTGGAAACAACACGGAATCTCGAGTCGTGACTGCTAAAGTGAGTAATGTGCGCGTTGGCTGCGTCAGGAGAGGCAGTCACTGTGCAGTGCAGACGAAGGGAGAGAATCGTGACTGACTGGACAGACTGTCGCAAATTAAAATACCACCCAATAAAAATACACAGCAGGGCGACAAATGGGGACTGGGCAACGTTTTAATTGATGTCCCCCTGAATACTACCTCGTTCCTGTACCCTGCATGCTTTACTGACCATGACACCAAGTTAAAGCATGAGAACAGAGTTTCAGGGATAGTGGGCGGTGGGGAGGAAGAGGAGAAGGAGGGGGAAGGAGGGGAGAGGGGAGTCTTGTTTCGGACAAAGACACATTGGGGAGGGAGGATCCAGACATAGAGCGTGACCCAGCCTCCTACTCGGTACAGTAACGTTCCTTGTCCCAGCCTCCTACTCGGTATAGTAACGTTCCTTGTCCCAGCCTCCTACTCGGTACAGTAACGTTCCTTGTAACTTTCATACCTTCCTTGTCCCAAGAGTACATCGGGGCTCTTGTGATTTTTTTTGACAAATTGATGGGGTTTAAAAACATGGAACTGTGAGAAATTAATCTCAAGGGTAAGTAGTTTTTACTATTCTGTAACTTTCCCGATTGATCTTAATTAATTAAGTCCATGAAAGATGTTTAACCATTCGTGTGTGCAGAGTTTGAGAATTGTGCTGGGTGACTATTGTTATTATTTATATTATTATCATTCTAATGTTTTGTTCCGACTATTCTGCTTCTTCAGTGTGTTGGTGCCTTCATTGTCATTCTGGATTGCACTTAATTCTGAATCTTTAACATGTGGTACTGACAACAAGTGTATTTCGAGAGACCCCCGTGTCCTCACTAACAGTGGTACCCTCCAGTGAACTCTCGCTGGTCATGCAATAGAATCGCTTCAGATGCTTGTCGTGTTGTTGTTATCGCGTGGAGGGCGATGCAGCGCTTTCCCACTCTTGGTTCACATGCGTTCTGTGGTGACACGTGCATATTTGCGTTTCAAAATGGTTCGTGTCTAGTTTATATGCAATTGTATTAACATATGAAGGGTTGTCACTTGTGATGCAGTAAGGATTTTAATAGCTAACCTAATGTGATCCATTTTTTTTTTAAACCTGATATAAATCATTGTGATGCAATTTGTGTATCTCTAACATACATAGCCGTAGGTAAGATGCAATCCATGCACTAATCGAGAATCAATCAATCGATATATAAAATCCACCCAGATGTTCTATGTATAAAAACCCTATTCGGTCGCATTTATCAAGTCACTTTCACCAGCTAGGACACAATTCTGTTTCCCCTTTCTTTCTTTTTTTCAAAAAGGGGGGTCCCTATATGAGCGAGACACCGATTGGTCGATGACGAGTTTCGTTTGCTCCAATAAGATCCCTCACTGCTCTCTATTTATTGCGAGCAGATTACTTCTTGCTCCCTCCTTACACAGACCGCTCGAGCGGCTAGAGCGAGCTAGTTCTCCACTAGGCGACATCACGAACGAGGGGAATATATATATATATATATATATATATATATATATATATATATATATATATATATATACATACATATATATATATATATAGAAGCAAAATTTAATCCCAAACAGTTGTGCTCCTGATATTCAGCTACTAAACGACCACACTGGTTTAAACATTTGTGCAGTTGGACCAAATTATATTCGAGAGAGTGAGGGAAAGAAGGGAGATGTGAGAGAAATGAAACTACCGAAAAGGAATGAGATTCAGGACCATGGACAGCGGTAGAATGCAGTAGCGTTGGTATTTGGATGTAGCTTCGCTTGGAACCCCCCCCCCCCCCCCCCCCTCCTAGCCTCGTAGTGCATGATTCAGTTGGAGGCACACAATTGCCTAGGGTTGCCGATGGCTGGATGCACCCAATCCGGGACCGGAGATAAGCGAGGAAGCGGCCTTTCTTGATGTCGCTTTTTTAAGACTCACGGACTCTCGACAGGATGTAGAGGCAGAAGCCGATCTGATCTGTCCTTCGCGAATCTTTTTGCGGTCTGGGCTTGCTGTACATAACTATCAAGCTGGGAAGCCCTTACCCCAAAAAGCATTTGCGGAGGGCGCATTCGCCAGCTCACATCTCAAGACGTCTCGCTAACACGCTTAGTGGATATTTTTTCTGACAAAATCTATTTTTAGTCTCTATTTGTCCCCTGTTGCTTTTTCACATGATTATTTTTACTATAATTTGTATTCATATTTTGTTCATACTTATTTGTATTCCGATTATTGTTATCATTGTTATTGGGCCTACTTTATATAATTGTTAAGTGTTTATTGTACTTGGTTTTTTATTTGTTTGTTTTTATCGTTAGCCTAAGGTCCAATTTCCAAACTTCGGCGTGCCTCCCAACCCGGGGATACTTAAAAGATTTCTCAGCTCCAGAGTTTCCGAAAATGTTTTGGACTCAACTTGGAGTAATGTGATGCCAATCAGTCCATAGCACCACACCCCCCAGATCCATACCATCAGTGCATACTATATTCCTCTCAGCAGTACGCAGAACGCCCTGCTGAGAAATAAGGCTGCGGCATCCCGAGTAGTACCCTATTCCCTATAAAGCCATATTAACTATAATATTGCTGCCTCACTCTAGTGACCGTGCAGCGAGAGCGTGTGTGTGTGTTGTGTGTGTGTGTCTGTGAGTGTGTGTGTGTGTGTGTGTGTGTGTGAGTGTGTGAGAGAGAGCCGTGCTGTGTCTGCAGCCGTCCTCTAAGAGGAGCGGAGAGGCTGAGATGCTTTATTCAGCTTGCCGACTCTTTCTCTCGTTCACACACACACACACACACACACACACACACACACACACACACACACACACACACACACACACACACACACACACACACACACACACACACACACACACACACACACACACACACACACACACACACACACACACACACACACACACACGTTTTCCCCACCAGTGTTTTGATATGTAGCCTATTCCCCCTCGAGCATCGTCCACCACTGCCCCTTTCATCAAGCCTAAAACATCCTTACATTTTTGGGCCATATCAGTTGACGTGGAAGCCCAATTTGAATTCATTGATCAGTTTACAAACTCCAACACATTCCTCAAATTTGCTTCCAACACCATGGAGCGTCAGTCGCGTGCATCACACTTGTGCACATGCGCAAAACGATGAAAATAAAATTCCAATTTTTTTACTCCTTGTCCAGTTCGATAGAGTAAAAAAGTGCTGTGATGTCACAACTACATTTACACCCGAAAAGCAAAGTTAAAAAGCATACACCACAAGATTTATTATACTTTATCGGCCCTAAGTTTAGGGTATCCCCGGCAATTATGCATCAGTTCAACCGTTTCAGGGGCAATTCTATGAATGTGGGAATACTATTTGCTTGTTTCATTCATAATACTTTGCTACAAACCCGTACATTCAAGTATCGGCTATTTATAAGAATGACGTAATGACATTGCAAGGCATCCAGAACTCATATCAATAGGCCCTTTTTCTTGACTGCGGTGAATGACACCACATCTCCTCTCGTGTGCGGTGAATGACACCACATCTCCTCTCGTGTGCGGTGAATGACTCCACATCTCCTCTCGTGTGCGGTGAATGACACCACATCTCCTCTCGTGTGCGGTGAATGACACCACATCTCCTCTCGTGTGCGGTGAATGACACCACATCTCCTCTCGTGTGCGGTGAATGACTCCACATCTCCTTGGCTTCATCAAATGACAAGACTTAGTGTCTCTGACCTGTGACGACATCCATACAAACTCAGCTGAAGCTTCGAGTGTAACTTTCTGATGTATAAGATATGGTAATCCCTCCCTGTGATTATCCCCAGAGGTTAAAGGTTGTTTTCCAATTTATTGTTAGAAAGAAACAACGAACGCACGTTGGACAATGTCACATTTTCACCAATCTGACGACGGTCGCATCCCTTTAACTTTTCAGCGCCACTTTGTTCTTCATCCGCCCTATTTTCGTGCCGTCACACTCTGTGTCAATCTGCAGCTCAAGTTAGTCACTAAATAAACATCATTAACGAGGCTTCATGCCACCCATGCTTACGCCTTTATTAGGCTAGCTCTTGGCACAGGTTTGTTTTCTTATGGTGACAATTATTTGAGACAGCTTGACAATAAAAAATAGTGCTATCAAAAACCCTCAAGACCCCGTTACGAAAATGTAACAAGTAGTCGTAGGTAGATAAAGAGCATACAATGCTTTACACTTGACAGTGGAGATAGGCCTACTCAGATATAAGTGGACTTCTCGCTTTGAACCGACCGTGATCAAACCCTTGTTAGTTGTCTCATAGGTGTTGTAATGTGCATTTCAGATATGTAGCCTAAATACGTCGTAATTACTATTTTGGTATTTGAACGACAGTGCATGCAATAAATGCCAATACCATAGCCTAAATATAAACGTCATGTTTTGTGGTTTGTGTGCGTGGACCAAAATGGATAGATTCGAACTATATGTGGGCAACAAACAAGGCTTCGTTGACGTGTTTTAGAACCTCTCGAGACAGTCATTAAAGTAGTGTGAGTTTAAGATGTTTCAGTGCATGCGCATTGTTGATGTATGGCCTTCATGCAATCTCCACATTCTTTCAAAGCCTCTGTATTTGTGAGCACGGGACTACCCTCATCTACCCAGTTGTTTAATATTTTAAAAACAATGGTCTATCAATCTAACATAATAATGATACGACTGTTTTTCCGTTTTCTGTAGGTGAGAGCCTGGAAAGAAGAAGAAGAAAAAGAAGAAGGAGGAGGAGGAGGCATGATAACTTGACGAAGAAGGGCTCGAGCGTTCGTTCCCTACACCATGTGACATCCTGGCCAGAAACGTCGACTCTCTTGCGATTTCATCATCTCCAAGGTAGCCAGCCTATAGGCCTATCACCCATGGACCACTAAAATCTCCACCTCTCTGTCCTTTCTTGTGTTCAGCGTAAGGTAATTGCTAACCCGAGAGTGTTAACAGAGGCTATGACAGAGGCCACTAGAAAGATGACATCAGACAAAAATCACTTCCCTTTGAAATTGCATTCGTGGGGGCATTGTCATTTGAACAGAAGTTGACCGCCGATAAATGGTAAAATATAGTAAATCATCGCAGTCCTTTGTTAGAAATATAGGCTATGACCACGTAATGTAATTAAAAATGAATCATTTCATAGTTTTAAGAGACGTAAATAGAACAATCACTATTGTTTAGTCGAGGATTGACATCTTCCATGTGTATTTTTAAGCCCACGGTGTCATCAGTGCATGTGTGTGAAGGGTATATAGGCTATGCCTTAATGGACTGATCTGTGATAACATGTGAGAACATCTGGTGTAGACCTACTTATATTGTAGTTCACAAATAGGTCTGTCTGTCATTTCTAAAGGTGTTTTAGATGGTATTGTGTTACTAATGTGTTGTAAATCATGGAAACAAATTCTGTATATCTGGCTACCACACAACGTTCATAGACCTATTATGTCATATTTTCAGCAGTTAGTGAATAACCCGGAAATTATCATTGATTGATTAATAAAAAGGAGGGCTAATGAGGGATCCATGAGCCAGCGTTATCAAGTCATGTGCCAAATTATTCCCGCTGGGATTGTTTACTAAGACTAGTAAAGTTTAGGTCTTGAATGCTGTGAATTAGTGGTATAACCTGTATCTCTCTGGACTAAGCTTTTCAAGGTGTGTCCCTCATAATGTACAGGGTAATACTGAGATTTTATGACTACACTGTAAGACATTTCCTGTAATTTTTACAGTAAATTACTGGCAGCCCAAAAGCCAATACATGTGTGTAGATTTACAGGACCTTTACTGTAACACAAATTTACAGCATGTTACTGTAACACTTGACTACAGTAACATGCTGTTTTTCTAGAATTTACAGTGCATTACTGGAAGCACAGTGGTTAGTAAACTGTTGCAGATGTACAGTGCAGGTAGCTAGGGACAACAACAGGCAGTAATTCTGTTATATGTATTTGATATAGGTATTTCAACACTAGCGAACCCGCTACACGGGACTACATGTGAGTAGCCCGATTAACTACAGTATTCTCGGTAACGGTAACATAATCTCTTTACTTGCTGTGGCTGTGGTATATGCTTAGTTTAATACACTGACTGTAAATTGCTCTGTATAAAAGGGTCTGCTAAATTACCAAAATGTAAATGTGAACATGAACACGCAAAACAAACTGCTGGGTATTTTCCTAGTGACCTCTGCCCCCAAACAAGGCCGAATTTGATCAAAATACAAATAGTTTGAGGGCGGAGCACATTAGAATAATACTCAGCAGTGTACTTTGCAAATGTTAATTTTTCACATTTACATTTTGGTTATTTAGCAGACGCTCTGATACAGAGCGAGTTACAATCATTCAGGTTGATAAAAAAAACACATATCACAGTCATACCAAGTAAAGTAGTTTCTGTAACCAATACTGGGAGTGATGTTGTAGTTAACAAGATCCCTTTTGGATGTATATTTGCCCATCTCTGGCTAGTGAAAAGTACAATACTGTAATATTTACAGTAACTGGCCACCAGCTTCCTGTAAGTTACTGTAAAATGCAGCGCAATGACATAGTAAAATATTGTAAAATTAGCCTACTACACTCTAAGAAAGTAAATGCTACTGTTATCATGTTGGTAATTTACTCTAATTACATAGGATTAGTGCAAGCAGGTTGTCTGTTAAGTATTTGTATATTACAGAATATTTAAGAATATTTGATGTTTGTATCACCTACACGTCTAGAGACCTAAACATAGGCTTCCGAGCAGATCAAAAGGACATGGCTTAACACTCAAAGACTTGCTGACACTCCTATCTGTTCCGTATATACATTGAATTGTTAGGGAACCACTACCACATATCCCCTATATTGGTACAGCACTCAAACTTACCGGGCAACAAGTATAGCCTCTTACAAGGCATGCCTCAAAATGTGTTAATGAGCCACGACAATGCCATGCACCCACTAAAGGTTTTTGGCACTCCAAAAGTACAGGATGGTACTGTATTCTGTGGGGGTGGTACTGAAATACAGTAAATTACTGGCAGCACAGTAGCCAGTAAATTACTGTAGATTTACAGGAAAAGTTTTTTAGATTCCAAAATGGGACTGTTTTCTGGGACTGTATTCTGGGACTGTATTCTGGGACTGTATTCTGGGACTGTATTCTGTGGGGTGGTAATGAATTGCAGTAAATGACTGGCAGCACAGTAGGTTACTGTACATTTACAGGACAACTATATATATATAACATGTATGGTACTGCATTCTCGCTAATGGGTGCAACAAATATAGCCTCTTACAAGGCACGCTTTAAAATATGGTAATGAGCCAGAGATTCTTTCGCCGCCCACAACATTTTCCCACAATGCACCATAATCCATAGTATGCTGCTGTAAATATACAGCAATTTTACAGCAATGTAGTGGAACGCCATTGAGCCCGCATAATGCATTGCTCTTTACAGTAGTCTAAATCGACAGCAATTTGTTATAGTGTACAGTATTTCTCATTCTGGGTGCATTTTCTATACCTCTCTGTAAACTAGATGTTTCTATATAGATGAGATATATGTATTTTAAGGAAACAGTATGTATGGTTTTAGGAAACAGTAAACAGGAAACAGTATGTATGGTTTTAGGACATAGCTTGTATGGTTTTAGGAAACAGGAAACAGTATGTATGGTTTTAGGACGCAGTATCTATGGTTTTATGAAACAGGAAACAGTATGTATGGTTTCAGGACACAGTATGTATGGTTTTAGGAAACAGGAAACAGTATGTATGGTTTTAGGACACAATATGTATGGTTTTAGGACACAGTATGTATGGTTTTAGGACACAGTATGTATGGTTTTAGGAAACAGTATGTATGGTTTTAGGACACAGTATGTATGGTTTTAGGAAACAGTATGTATGGTTTTAGGAAACATTATGTATGGTTTTAGGAAACTGGAAACAGTATGTATGGTTTTAGGATCAGTATGTATGGTTTTAGGACACAGTATGTATGGTTTTAGGACACAGTATGTATGGTTTTAGGAAACAGTATGTATGGTTTTAGGAAACTTGAAACAGTATGTATGGTTTTAGGATCAGCATGTATGGTTTTAGGAAACAGTATGTATGGTTTTAAGAAATAGGAAACAGTATGTATGGCTTTAGGAAACAGGATATATATGTATGATTTTAGGAAACAGGAAACAGTATGTTCAGTGCCTTCAGAAAGTGTTCATACCCCTTGACTTATTCCACATTTTGTTGTGTTACAGCCTGTAAGTCGCTCTGGATAAGTGTCTCCTAAATGACTAACATGTAAACACGCAACACGTAAATTCCAAATTGACTAAATAATTTTTTTACTCACCCATCTACACACAATACCCCATAATGACAAAGTGAAAACATGTTTTTAGAAATTTTAGCAAATTTATTGAAAATAAAATATAGAAACATCTAATTTACATAAGTATTCACACCCCTGAGTCCATACATGTTAGAATCACCTTTGGCAGTGATTACAGCTGTGAGTCATTTTGGGTAAGTCTCAAAGAGCTCTGTACAGCTGGATTGTACAATATTTGCATATTATTATTTACCAAATTTTTCAAGATCATTGCTACACAGCCATTTTCAAGTCTTGCCATAGCAACTCCAGTGTATATCTGGCCTTGTGTTTTAGGTTATTGTCCTGCTGAAACGTGAATTTGTCTCCCAGTGTCTGTTGGAAAGTAGACTGAAACAGATTTTCCTTTAGGGTTTTGCTTGGGCTTAGCTCTATTCCATTCATTTTTATATGTATCGTCCCATTGCCCAGGAAGGCACAAGAAGGCACATCCCACTGTCCTGAATGACTTCAGACCTGTCGCGCTAACATCACACATCATGAAGACCCTGGAAAGGTTAGTCCTCGCTCACCTCAGACCCCTGGTGTGTACATCACTGGACCCCCTGCAGTTTGCATACCAGCGCAACATCGGGGTGGATGATGCAATCATCTACCTTCTGCAGAGGGCCTACTCTCACCTGGACAACGCAGATTGCACTGTGAGGGTTATGTTTTTTTACTTCTCCAGTGCCTTCAATACCATTCAGCCCCTGCTACTGGATGAGAAGATGAGGAGGATGGAAGTGGAAGCACCCTTAGTCTCCTGGGTCACGGACTACCTGACCGGTTGGCCACAATTTGTGCGACTACAGAGCTGTGTGTCAGAACTGGCAGTGAGCAACACAGGGGCCCCCCAGGGAACGGTCCTGTCCCCCTTCCTGTTCACCCTCTACACCTCAGACTTCAGATATAACTCTGAAACATGCCACCTACAGAAGTTCTCGGATGACTCCGCAATTGTAGGGTGCATCGGGTGGGCAGGAGGAGGAGTACAGGAGCACAATCAGTGACTTTGTGTTGTGGTGTGAGCAGAACCACCTTCAGCTCAACATCAGCAAAACAAAGGAGATGGTGGTGGACGTCAGGAGAACCAAGGCCCAACTGACTGCAGTCCCTATACAGGGGATGGATGTGGAAATGGTTGGGTCATACAAGTTCCTGGGAGTCCATTTGGACAACAGGCTGGAATGGGCTGGTAACACCGGGGCCCTGTACAAAAAGGGCCAGAGCCGACTACTTTCTGAGGAGGCTCAGGTCCTTCAATGTGTGCAGAAAACTACTGCATACCTTCTACCAGTCTGTGGTGCCAGTGCCATCTTTTTTGCAGTGGTGTGCTGGGGAGCCAACATTAAAGCCGGTGATGCTTCTCTGGTAAATAAGCTGATCAGGAAGGCTAGCTCTGTCCTGGGGATGAGCCTTGACACTCTAGAGGAGGTGGCGGAGAGACGGATCCTGGCCAAACTGCTGGCCATCATGGAGAACGTCACACACCCTCTGCATGCCATGGTTATGACGCAGAGGAGCACCTTCAGTCACAGACTGATCCCACCACGGTGTGCCAGAGAGCACTACAGGAGGTCCTTCCTGCCGGCGGCTATTAGACTATATAATGCCTCACCGGGGTGCCGTGCCGTCAGCAACATAGATCTGGAACTGTTGGGGTGCTAGGCCCTAGTTGAACAATTATGCATCCATCCGTGAGTAACTCTGGTCCGTAATCACTCATTCACTCAGGACCTATTTATTCATGCAGGTCTGTATATACATACTCATGTACAGTTGTTATATCATATCACGTGCAATATTGCAAGTAATTCTTGGACCTAACGTACGTAGTCATTCACTCAGGAATGCATATTAGTATCCTGTCAGTTGCACCTTTTCTCATTGCTTTTAGTGTATCGAATGTGCAATACGTGCAGTTATCTGTAATTCAACCCTGCGCACTAAAGACTGTATTTTAAGGGAATTACTATTATTACCCCAAATTATATCATACGCACATTTAGCTATTTAAGTACAGTGGGGAGAACAAGTATTTGATACACTGCCGATTTTGCAGGTTTTCCTACTTACAAAGCATGTAGAAGTCTATAATTTTTATCATAGGTACACTTCAACTGTGAGAGACGGAATCTAAAACAAAAATCCAGAAAATCACATTGTATGATTTTTTAATAATTAATTTGCATTTTATTGCATGACATAAGTATTTGATCACCTACCAACCAGTAAGAACTCCGACTCTCACAGACCTGTTAGTTTTTCTTTAAGAAGCCCTCCTGTTCTCCACTCATTACCTGTATTAACTGCACCTGTTTGAACTCGTTACCTGTATAAAAGACACCTGTCCACACACTCAATCAAACGGACTCCACACACTCAATCAAACAGCTGTGTAAGGACATCAGGGATAAAATTGTAGACCTGCACAAGGCTGGGATGGGCTACAGGACAATAGGCAAGCAGCTTGGTGAGAAGGCAACAACTGTTGGCGCAATTATTAGAAAATGGAAGAAGTTCAAGATGACGGTCAATCTCCCTTGGTCTGGGGCACCATGCAAGATCTCACCTCGTGGGGCATCAATGATCATGAGGAAGGTGAGGGATCAGCCCAGAACTACACGGCAGGACCTGGTCAATGACCTGAAGAGAGCTGGGACCACAGTCTCAAAGAAAACCATTAGTAACACACTGCGCCGTCATGGATTAAAATCCTGCAGCGCACGCAAGGTCCCCCTGCTCAAGCCAGCGCATGTCCAGGCCCGTCTGAAGTTTGCCAATGACCATCTGGATGATCCAGAGGAGGAATGGGAGAAGGTCATGTGGTCTGATGAGACAAAAATAGAGCTTTTTGGTCTAAACTCCACTCGCCGTGTTTGGAGGAAGAAGAAGGATGAGTACAACCCCAAGAACACCATCCCAACCGTGAAGCATGGAGGTGGAAACATCATTCTTTGGGGATGCTTTTCTGCAAAGGGGACAGGACAACTGCACCGTATTGAGGGGAGGATGGATGGGGACATGTATCGCGAGATCTTGGCCAACAACCTCCTTCCCTCACTAAGAGCATTGAAGATGGGTCGTAGCTGGGTCTTCCAGCATGACAACGACCCGAAACACACAGCCAGGGCAACTAAGGAGTGGCTCCGTAAGAAGCATCTCAAGGTCCTGGAGTGGCCTAGCCAGTCTCCAGACCTGAACCCAATAGAAAATCTTTGGAGGGAGCTGAAAGTCCGTATTGCCCAGCGACAGCCCCGAAACCTGAAGGATCTGGATGGAGGAGTGGGCCAAAATCCCTGCTGCAGTGTGTGCAAACCTGGTCAAGAACTACAGGAAACGTATGATCTCTGTAATTGCAAACAAAGGTTTCTCTACCAAATATTAAGTTCTGCTTTTCTGATGTATCAAATACTTATGTCATGCAATAAAATGCATATTAATTACTTAAAAATCATACAATGTGATTTTCTGGATTTTTGTTTTAGATTCCATCACTCACAGTTGAAGAGTACCTATGATAAAAATTACAGACCTCTACATGCTTTGTAAGTAGGAAAACCTGCAAAATCGGCAGTGTATCAAATACTTGTTCTCCCCACTGTATCTCTTCCTGTCATTTACCTGTATAGTTTATGTAACCATGCAAGTATTCACTTATCTGTAAATATAACTGTATATTTACCTGTACAGCTAATTTAAACAGGCAAAATATTCACTTACCTGTTCATTTGGCCAGTCTGTCTATTAAGTAAACTGTTATTACCCTCACTCATATCATATGCATTTTTAGCTACTGAAGTATTTCTCTACCATCGACCGTATAGTATAGTTAACCATCCAACATCCACCAATGTATAGTGTACATATTCAGCCAACCACCGATACTATGCAATGTCTTTTTATAGCTTTTTTTGCACTCCAGATATCTTGTATTTCTATACTTTTTCATACTGCCGCTCTATGTATCATGTATCGTGTATCTGTCTTTTGTGTACCTTCGTTGTGGCATTTTGCACCTGCCCTGTGTTTTGTTGTAGCTGCTTGACAATGAAATTTCCCCCTCGGGGATCAATAAAGTACCTATCTATCTATCTATCTATCTATCTATCTATCTATCTATCTATCTATCTATCTATCTATCTATCTATCTATCTATCTATCTATCTATCTATCTATCTATCTATCTATCTATCTATCTATCTATCTATCTATCTATCTATCTATCTATCTATCTATCTATCTATCTATCTATCTATCTATCTATCTATCTATCTATCTATCTATCTATCTATCTATCTATCTATCTATCTATCTATCTAAAAACTCCCTAGTCCTTGCCGATGACAAGCATACCCATAACATGATACAGCCACCATTATGCTCGAAAATAGGAAGAGTGTTACTCAGTGATGTGTTGTGTTGGATTTACCCCAAACATAAAGCTTTGTATTCAGGACATAAAATTAATTTCTTTGCCACATTTTTTTGCGGTATTACTTTAGTGCCTCAGGCTGTAACACAACAAAATGTGGAAAAAGTCAAGGGGTGTGAATACTTTCTGAATGGACTGTATGGTTTTAGAAAACAATTAGGCTGAACTGTGTCTTCTGTTTTACTACCTAGACTAAATTATTACGAAAAGTATGAATTCTTTCAAGGATATTTAGAAAGTTCAACCTCTGTCACTGATTCAGTGCATTCGTTGTGCAAGTGAGATAAACATGGCCTACCAAAGGCGAACAATGGAACAATG